>JANZLQ010000007.1:24984607-25066069 GCA_026212715.1 Elanus axillaris | reverse complement strand
AGAGGTAATGCCCTCAAGTTGCACTAGGGGAGGTTTAGATTGGATATTAGGAAAAATTTCTTTACTGAGAGGGTTGTGAGACGTTGGAACAGGCTGCCCAGGGAGATGGTTGAGTCACCATCCCTGGAGGTATTCAGAAAGCGTGTAGACAAGGCCCTCCAGGACATGGTTTAGTGGGCATGGTTGATGGTTGGACTCGATGATCTTAAAGGTCTTTTCCAACCTAAATGGTTCTATGATTCTGTAATATCAAAGCTGTGATTTCTCTTCCTGCCCTGCTCCTTTCCTGTGAGTATTTTATGTTAGCAAACATTCATATGTAAATTTAGTTATGTTAGCAGAATACAGATTTATTTTATTTACACATCTGACAGAGATTATCAACAAAAGTCTTCTGTGACATGAGTTCTGTTTAGTTCTGCTACTTGCACGGCTTTATCTGTATCAGCTGCAGTGACCAGCTTTTTTCTGGAGTATGCTAGGAGTCAGGCTACCCAAAATACTGTAAAAATTATATCTAATGCATAATTTTTGACAGGGTGGTATTGGAAGTGAGAAAACACCTGAAATCATGGCTTGCTGCTCTTACTCAAATGCTTTTCATACCTTCAACACTTACACTGAAAGACACTTTGTGTTTGTTCTGAATGGAACAGGAGGACACAGACTCAGCCTGTTATGGACACAATACTTACAAATTAATGTTAAGCAGTATTAAAAATTATTTACTGGAGAGACTTTAAGGCGACAGTAGGTAAGAAAGTTTTGCAGGATCAAGAGGTCAAAATTAGATTATTGAAGGGTACTATACAGATGGTATACACTACAATGGGGAGGTGCTTTTGTGCAGAGGTTCTTTATGTAAAGCAATTTACTAGTGAAATAGTGAGCCTTGGCTGGAGTTCAGGTCTACTGGCTATATGCAGGTGATGCTGCACTTAATTTTCATGTTTAGTTTGTTTGGATTTCAATTATATTATTATTAGATGAAGGCTAACAAGGGATGCATGAATTGCTTTCAGCAATGCAAGATTTTTAAAGAAACCTTTATTAAAACATATCAACAGTCCATTCCCCTAGGACACAAAACCCTTTGCTCCATCAGACAAAGGAAGACAAAACAGGGATTTTTTTTTTCTCTTACGCTGTTTGAACACAAGAAGGAGGCCCATGCATTTATTTTTAGATTGAGCAAAATAATCCATCTCAGAGTTAGAAAAGCGTGTAAGATCTTTAAAGAATGTTTTATTTCCTCCAGGCGCCCACGCAGGAACACGAGAGTACAACCATTGTTTACTGAGCATTTTGATGTAAAATGCTTAAATTGCCAGGATCATTCAGTGTCAGCTGAAGAAAGCAAGAGTAGAAGTTCATGGAAATGGTTTGATTTGTTTTCAAACCTGCAATGAGGGCGGTGGCAGGTCGGAGCTGCTGTCTTTTCTTGTGAGACAGAAATTTTTTTTAGTGCCTGGTGGTGTGGCATTGTTATGGTGGAATAACTTCGGTGTTGCCTTGGAAAGGAGAGGAGTAGACTCAGATGGGTTAAGTGCGCTTGTGAAACGGTCCACAGGGGACTTGGCTACATGCAAAGTGCTGGTTAAATGCTGGTGCCCACAGAGGACCTGAAATAGCACCCAGAGAAATTATTGTATCAGAAGGCTCCCATGGACTTTGAGACTCATGGATTGGTTTTGTAGTCTGTGATGAAGTCTTGTGTGTCAAAAACAAGCAGGCAGCATAAACACAGATGTGATAACAAATGCATTTATAATGTAATTTTGAAGATTTGTGTCTCACTGGATGAGGCAGAGCCCTTACCTATTTCTGTGGTGCCTTAGCATTGTTTTACTGTGCATAAAGCAAAAAGTATAACATGGCTTTTGTTTTTCATGAAAAAAAGAAATGAAACTTAATGCTGTAGGCAATGGCAAACAGATCTACTTTAGTTTCGCTTTGATTTGCTGGAATTATTCCAGCCTCGCTCCATTATGTTCAAGAACTGAGTCGGTGAGAGGGGAAACTTAGAATGTGTTGCTTGTTTCTGCTCATGCTTCCTCGCTCAACCCACCCAGCTGGCTACCTGAAGCTAGACCAAAACTTGAACAAGTGCATCCCCAAACATGTATTTTCTACAGCTGCTGTGGTGTGCGGTGCCTTGTTAGTACTGCACTAGAACCAAATTTCTTCTCTTTCCACAAAGGTAGTCTGATAACAAGGTTTTTATAAGATTGTTTTCTATTTGAGTTTTCTCTGTGTTTCATTTCCTCTTTTTGTCCGTCTCTCTTCTACTGTCTTTTGTCTTCTTGTTGTGGTTGTTGCGTTGCTGTTGAAATGAGGTGAGCTTTCTTCTTCTGTGCTAAAAATGATGCATCTTGCAGTAATTTTTAACCTCCTGTGAAAATTAATCCTAGTCTTAGGCAACCTGCTGAGAAAATTGCCTTCCCTTCTCACTGGTTTGTCGTTCTCTGACAGCAGCTTCCTGAATTTTCTAGAACAGTTCAAGCTGCTGTTACAAGGACTCTGCTGCCAAGTAGTATCTGTGCCTTATTTTACAGTAGTAGTGAAACCTTAGGCAATATTCCACATAACAAAATGGCATTTAAAATCTGTACCTATAATTTTTGAAGCTAGTCATTAAGGACATATTTAGCTCTGTACAATTTGAGATTTTAAACAAATGATACCAACAAAGATTTCATGCCTAGATAATAAAAGTCCCTTCTTTTTGTAAGTTTCAGAAATAAATGTTTTTGAGCTTAATACAAAAATAGCAGCAAGGAAAACTTAAATGTATGCAAGTATTCCCACACTGAAGTCAGGGAAGGGATGGTCTCATCCTAAAATACAAAGTCTTTGCACACTCTTTTATCTGGTTTGTTACTGACTCAGTCCAAAGCTCACAGGCAAGAGTGCAAAGACATACTCATCTCAGTAAGTTTTAGCTCACATTCCATGTTCTTCCTTTCAAAAACGTCAACACTTTTTGGTATGAACTTTAAAAAAAGAAACAAACAAAAAATCCTAACCCCTTCAATTCCTGAAGCTGAAAGAAATCAGAAGAAAATCTTGTATTAACTACCCGCCTGCACCTCTCTTGTATTTGATGCAATTTTGCTGCTTTCCTTTGCTGTTCCTCAGTCTGCCTGTTTCCCCTGTGCAGTCAGTTCTCCTGTGGTTTGTAGGGGTCTTTTTTTACTGCAGCAGCTGTGACAGCGACGTTTCCCTTTCATATATTCTTGCAAGAACACACATGTTTACAAATGCAGGTGATGCATCTGAACCATTTTGACTTGTACGTATGCGTGGTTTGGGTTAACAACGCGCCCTTTGAATCGCCTTCTCCCGAATCCCCGCAGCGTGGCAGATGGTGCAGGAACGCGGCGGAGAAACTCCTCCACCGTTGCTGGCTGTGCCTTCCCCGCAGACCCCTTTGCCCCCCGCTCAGCAGAGCCGCTTGCTGTGCAGGCGGGATGTCGCTGCTCCCAGCTGTGGTTAGCGAAGCCCTGCAGAGCGCCCAGGGCTTGTTCTGTACCATTCCCAGTGCTGTGGGCTCTGCAGCCTCGCAGCGCTGTGAAGAGGAGCCAGCTGGCTTCAAAATCTCTGCTCGTTGTGTGTGGGCTCTTTACTGGTCTTGATCCTCCACCAGTGACGTTGGTGCAAGATTTGCTTGTGATTTCAGGTTGCCCTCCCAAGCTGAGGAGCCCACCTGCGGGCAGGGAAGGTTGGCATGGTAGCAGACAACAGCGGTTTGGTTTCTCCCTCGGTAGGTGAAATCAGGTTCACCTGAGTGGCTGGTGGTGCCAGATCTGAACAAATTGCATTGTATTAGAAGGGTGGATGCTGATAAAAACTGTGGGTTGGAAACAAAAATGTGGTTTTATGCCCCAGAGAGCTGTTGAGGTTAGTAAGTTTCACCAGCATGTCCTGCACTTCAAAACCAAGTCATCGCTTTCTGTTGTTTCCAGTCTGTTTAGCTACAAGCAATTAAAAAAACCCTGATCCCTAGTTCAGAGTACTGAGGCAAAAACAGTGCCTTGGACTAGATTACTGTATGCAAGAAAATGGAGCATCGTGACACAATCTTACTTATTTACAGGCTTTCTAGGGAAAAGGAAATCTGCTGGTAGCAAAACGTACATTGATTGCATGGGAGGTTTTCTTTGTGTCTTTTTGAAAATCTAAAATACCCAGTTTTTAAAAATTATTTTTTTCAAGTTATGCAAATATCAGGTGCAATTTAAGAGGCACCTCAGATTTGTAAAATGTGAAGAATTGCAACACTTCTTCCACTGCAGTTCATTGGAATTTTACCACTGTAGCAGCAGGGTTAAGCTGTGAACTGTGTGCTTCCGGAGATAATTTTGACCACAGGAGGTTGGCTCTGGATCCAAAGGGTTTACCAAACATTGGAAGCTGTGTAAAATTAAGACCTTTGCTCCCTCCAGGTGTGCCTGAGCATTTATGGGAATGCACTCTCCTTCCCCTTCAGCTGCACCACTTCTGGTATTCATCTGGTGCTGTGGCCAGGTGATCAAAGGAGCTGAATCAACAGAAGGGGAAGGATTGTCTGCCAGGTTAAGTCCCGGATGGCCTCAGTGCAGGCTCAGGCCAGTGCCAGGGGAAGGGAAGGGCAGCAGAGGGATGCTCACGGCCAGGGACCATAGAATCACTTGTCCTGGCAGCCACCGAGGGCTGCATTGCCTTCCCTGTGCTGTCAAACCTCACCCTTGATTGAGCCTTAGAGCTGTTTCTGCTTCAAAATTATTTTTGCTTCATCTTCCCTTCTCCTCCCTGGCTCCCACTCGAGGCAAAAAGCTCAAAAGCAGAGTCCTGCTTTCAGTGACTCTGCTGGCGGCTGACTTGCTCGCCTGCCCAAAAGACTTGTGGGGCTGATTTTTTTGCCTCAAGGCTACTGTTTTAGGTGGGATTACTTTATAGCGCTTCCTTTTGTGCCTTCTATCTGAGATTCATTACTGCTAAAACAAATATTGTTTACTGTAAGGTTCATGCTTAGTGCTGGCAGAGAGATCATACAAGATGAATCAAAATGTAAAGCTCACAGACATGAGAATGTTGTTAGCATTGCTATCTAATTAGTCTTGGTTTTCATTTCTGTTTTTCCTGCCCCCACTTTTTTTTATAGCATATCTTAACAATTGTTGTTCAAGGTAAGAAAATTTTGTTGAATTGAGTGGATACTGTTTGAAGGATTGTTAGAGAACCTGTCTAACAGCAAAATAAACCTTTAGCTGGTTGAGTTGGAAAAACTTTGCCCTCTTAAGAAAGGGGTCCCCACGCATCAGACGGCTTTTGGGAATCACTAAGTGCGTGAGAGAGAGATATCTATTGAACAAGTACACCATGTCTGCAGCAAAATGTGAACATCTTTTAAAAACATGCTTAATGACCACCCATGCTGATAGTTTGCTTGCAGGATGATGCCTGTCTGGCTAAAAGTGGTTTTAGTCACAAATGTATTCACATAGCTTTCATATTTGTTCTGATAAATGTTCTCCTGAATAGGTGACGAGGAATTGTTGTTTGGCTTTCTGTGAAAGCAGCTTTGTCACCACATCCTCCAAAAAAGGTGTATGGAATCAGCCAAGTTTCAGATCATTTGACCTGTCTTTGTATCATAGATGTATTTTGATCCGTTTTGTGAGACAGGGCATTTAAACATCCTTGGCAGAGAATCTGCTTGGGTGTTCCTCAAGATAGCGTGTGAAAACCTTTATGAGTTTGTGTGTTCATGTGTTTGTTTTGATCAACAAAGTAATTTGAGCTTCAAATTTCGGCAGCTTTTTGCAGTACATGGCAGAACGTTATTGCATCCATCATCAAGATTAGTAGGGGCTTGGTTAAAATACATACTGTCTCTTGTTGGCTGGGTCATTTTGGAAGTGTGCTCTCTGTGTGTGCATCTCATCTATCTATAGTATGGAGAGAGAGGATTTTTAACTGCACAAAAATGCAGTTGTACAGTTGCTTTGAAGAGTAAGTTAGCGTGCTATCCCTAGCGTGACTTGTCTGTGAGTAGGAGAGTCCATCTAATATGCAAGATCTCCTCCTGCTCTCAGCTGGCTAAGCACATGTGGGTGAAGTGAGGACAGGACGGTAGGTTTCAGTCTGATTTTGTCCTGCCTGTTGTTTTCAAACTAACCCTTCATGCATATGCAGTTTTGTGATCTTCATTGCATTCAAGTGGCAAAAGTCTGTGCAGCTGACACGAAAAAATAAATTTAAAACTAAATATTTACATTAAAATACGGTATTAAATGGGAAGCAGGTATAAATATGAAGGGTTTGGGGTTTTGGTGGGGGTTTTTTAGCATGAACAGGTGACCTCTGCTGATAGTTGCAGTGGCAAAGCTCTCATTAGGAGACAAAGAAAACAGACATTACAGTGAAGGGCATGGAACTCGTAATTGGCTGTTCTCATCCTTGCTGCACTGCTTGCTTGGGTTTTCTCAGCAGTAATAATTCTGTCTGAAATGAGGCAAAGAGCAATAGCTGGCATACTTGAGCTACACATGCACATTGCAAATCCGTTTCGATTAGGAGGAGATACCAGGCAGCATATGAAACGTATGCTGTAGCTGTTCTTCGCCTGCGCTGCCTGGGTATCTACAGGCACCGGTTTCACCGGAGATGAAGGAGATGGGGAAGCGTGGGGCTTGTTTGTGTGCAAGATGTCAGAGGGGCAGCTCTAAATGGGCTGTGACAGCAGAGGCATGCAAATAAGCAGAAATATCCAGTCAGGTGGAAATTACTGAGATGAGAAGGAACAGAAAGGTCTGCAACACCTTAATGCTTGCCTGAAAGGCAGCCCGTATCCGTTCCAGTTAATATCTGCTTCCAGACCTCCTGTCCTCATCTTTGCATAATCTATATGCTGTTACGGCCGCTGGCCTTGTTCGAGCCCACACATCTCAGCGGTGCCACTTGGTGACTTCTGAAATAACGCATGGCCAACTCTCTCTGGGAGACAATTTTTTTGACAGCCTGCTTGAAACTATTCTGCCAGCCTCCTGACGAGGCAAGCCATTTAAAAACCAGGGAGAAAGCTTCAGCCCCCCATTTCTAAGCGTGAGTGCCTCATGGTTCTTCAGGTCCATTTGGCACATGTGGCAGAATGGTAGAAAAACGTGTGCAGTAATTTTTAATGGAATACCTTTTAAAAAAGAAGCAATCATAGAGGCTCTTCAACGTCATCTCTATTACCAAAAAAAAGCACTGCTTATTCCTTGTAGTATCTGTGGCAAAACCTTATTTTTAAAAAGATGCCCAGTAGTTTAGTCTCCCAGCTTTGGCCAGTATTGACTGTGTTGTGCCAGAGAGGAAAAGCCGTGCTTTTGCAAGGATCCTTTCTACATCTCTCTCATTTTCCCCTTCCCCCTCTAGCCATCATGCTGAGACCAAGGAGCAGGTTGCTGGTCCCTCCTGCTGTGACGGTCTAGCTGGTGTAACTGTGTCAGCAGGAAAAGAGCGCAGCCCCCGGAGGGTTGATGCTGTCCCTTTCTTTCTTGTGTTACCCCCTGGTTGGGGCACTGGGTGTCTGGCCAATGTAGTATGGCCGGTGGGGCATCTCATTTTTGTAGCAGGTGGTTCCTCAAGCAGTTTAATCTGTTTTCGGGGTGATTCTTATTATCCCAATTTCTCCTTGTTCATCTCTATTTAGAGTGTCTAGCAGAGCTGTGCAAGGCTCGGGGCATGAGCAGAGCTTTGTGCTGCTCATCAAAGTGTGTGTTTTTTTGGAATTGCTCGTGAAGAGAAGACTCGGAGGTATTTCTGAGATTTTCGTCACGCAGTTGCTATGCAGCTTGAATTGAGTGCCTGTGCGGATTTTAAATTGTCTTCTAAATTAAGAGCTCCCTCTCTTCTTTTGCGGGTATGTGCACCTGTGCATTTTTGAAAGACTGTTGTAATAAAGGCAGACTAGCTCCTCTCATAACTTCTAGGGCTTCTTATGTTTGTGTAGATGCTTGAAATTATATGGGCCCCAATCCTGAAATCGTTTTCAGCTCAGGATCAAAGTAGTACTGAATCCTTCAGTGGCTGGGTTTTTTGACTTTTAATGGGCAAGGGTAAATCCCATTGCATAGTCAAATCAGCAAATCATGTGCTACCCTAGTACATATGGGGAGGGCATCACATAAAATCTTTCACAGCCAAATTTCTAATAGATGCTTTAGCTGCTGATTCCACTTCTTTTCACCTCCTTTAGTATAAAGAAAGCTACTTTTCATTTGATGGAATGCATTATGGTACAGGAGACAAACATTTAACTTCCTCAGGGGAAGCACGATGCTGTAGAGCAAAGCAAAATATTCTTTATCTTGTCAGCTGCAGTAGGTTATAATGTAGATGGTAATTCCTGCAGGTCTCTAGCCTTTGAGTTGTTTGTGCTTGGATAAAGTGAAAGCATTAATGTCCTTATTACTGTGGTAAAAAAACTGCATTAAAATGTATCACCCAAGCACCTGGTATTTATATACATTTTTGCTTTCTGTAACCATGCATTGGCTTTCTGGATACATTATTGTGTTGTGCTGTGTGCGTGTAAGTGAGCAGGAAGGGAGTTGCTGGAATCTGTAGGAATTCATCAATTAATCTCTCAGAAGTAACTTCAACTGCATTTTCCCAGAAGGAAAACAAGTGTAGCAGCGCTTGTCTGAAATGACTCGGAATTGTATGTCCCTCCCCACATCATTATCTGGGCAATGCCATTGCATATATTGGAGGTTTCCAAAGTGGTGCACCTACAGTCAGTGCTAAATGAAAGTGCACAGCTTGTTTGTCAAAAAAACCTGAATCAAAACAAAACACACACACCCCCCCCAACCCCCTGAAAATATATGGTACCTCTTTTTTTTGTTTTAATAAAACTTTAACAGATATCTGTGTAGAGATTTCTTCTTGGCTGAAGTCACTAGTAGTGAGGAAAGGGAAGTGGGTGATTTGTGTGCAATTACCAAGGGGAGAGAGTGTATGTGGGATTTAAGTCATGCTGGTCTGAGCTATTATGTTGAAGTTTCGTTGACCCAAAAGGCTTGAGTGAAGTCCTTTTCAGACAACTTCACTTGTACTTAACAGTACTTCAGGCATATTGCCTTGTAGCACTGTCTTTTGTTAACCTTCAGATGACATGACTTGGCAAAATATGATTTGGCCTTCATCAGCCAGTTGTGCAAGCTGGTGAATTGGAAGAAAGTATATATTGCAAAAATTATAAAAAGGAGATGATGTGATGGTGTCTAACCATTTTAACAGCATGCTGCTTTTTCTTTAGTAACTGAGAGAGGCTTAGAAGTCATATTAATGGTATTCTCTGCATTTTTCTGCAATCGAAATTTATTTAATGGCTTTGGCTTTATGTTTATCCAGCTTTTGGTTAACAAAACCTTGAAACCAAACTTACCCTTCACATAGTGAAATGTCTGTTATGCCAATTAAGTCTGTGAATCCTCATCAGAGATACTTGATTCTGTGTTGATGACCTTTTTAAACCTTTCTCTTTGCTTTTTAAGCTTGCAAGTAAGAAAGTTGTCTATTAAATTAGCCTTGCAAAACTTCTTATGGAAATTTATCAGTCCAGATTCTGCTCCCATCAGATGTTATCATATGAGTATAATTTTAAATTTGTCCCATAAATTATCGGTCATGTAAAAGGCATGAACCATGTTACGCAGTCTGTGTCTAACTGTTCCCTGGGATTTTTTTTTTTTCCCTGCAAATTACAAAGGTGGCAGTTTCGTCTGCCTGTTCTGTCTTCCTGAACAAGATTTATGTCCAAGTTACATCCATTTAACCTCTCCAGAGTCTGTGGGCTTGGATCAATAGAGGAACTGGGCTGGAGCCTTTGGTCAGTGGTGACTACCTGCTTGCGGCTGGACATGCACGTCTGGCTCTGACAGTGCCTTCTGCTGGGGGAGATGGTAAATGGAGAAGTGTGCTGCCCTACAGACCTTTTCAGAGGCTGTGAGATCACTGGGAGTTGGGCTTTCACTTGAGCAAACCCAGAGGTTTTGGACCATAAGTTAGTATTATAGCTGAGGGGGAGTGGCTGTTACTGAAGCGCAGCATCAGTTTGGATGGGAACATGGGCATTAAAAAGCAAAACCAAAACAAAACCCCAGTGACCCAATGGTTCTGGATGTCCTGTGATTGTGTTTGACCTCAGCCATCAAAATGTTTTGTGAGCGGCACTCAGAGGCATCTGCATCATTCCCAAACTGACAGCGAGTGTGAATGTGGCATGAGGAAATCCTAGCTGGAGATTGTGCAGATGTCAGTGTCAGCCAGCAAATATGCACAGGGCTTGTCTCTGGGGAGTACGTTACAGTATTCCCAGTAAGTGCTGTAAAACTGCTAGCGGGGATAGACAGGAAAATTTGATCTTCTACACACACAGCCCTCACTGGAGCTTATATCATTTCAGTGATTTCTTTATGGCCTTTTAGCTTTTCTTTGAGCAACATTGTATTTCTCCTTTTCCCTAACCTCTTTCATTAAAACTGCCAAAGACCGCCCTTGCTGCTGGGTGGTAACTGTGATTTAATGGTAGTTTAGAAGCTGAGATATGACTTGAAGGAAGAAAAAAAAAAAAAGGGGGGTGCAAAAGATTACTCAGCATGCAGAAAAGCCCAGCTTTGTAAAAGGTGAGGAGTGCTTGGACACTGCAGCTGGGACGGAGTGAAAGGGTGTCTGCCTGCCCTCTCCAGGGCCCAGCGGGTTTGGGGCACAGGGACTGTGAAGGGCTGCAGACTTGCAGTAAAAATGTCAGTCACAGTCCTACCTGAGAGACGGGAGGGTTCCCTGGTGCAGTCAAATGGCGCTGACCGGGAGCGTTGTGGTTTTGACACAGAAAACAAATTTTCTGTGCATGTCCTGAACAGTCTGTGATTTTAATCTCTAGAGCAAATGTTTCACCATATTATTTGGTACGTGTGTTGCAAGTCGATTTATGAGCAGCAGTTATGTTTGCCTGTTGCACATTTTACTGATGGTGAAAGTGTCATTGGGTTTTTCAGTCTTAGGGTGCAGCAGGATAGCAGAACAGAGATTAAAATGCTTGAAAACCCATGCTCTTCAGGGAGAGTCTCCAGCAGGGGCGTGGATGTGTCCGAACTTAGTGGCTCTGGGAGTAAACTGCTAGCCAAAGATGAAAGCAATCCTGTGAGCATCCCTAATACCTTATGTTCTGTATTTCCAGAGTGGCACATACTTTGGAGGCACATATTTAAATCTTGTGTCTTAAAATAACCAAAATAGAGGTCCTTGTGCTGCTGATGCAGGCTTCTGCGGTACTTGTTCAGTGTCATGTGTTTGCTTTCCTTTAAATTTTGTGCCATGAAGAACGTGGTTCCTGCTAAGCCACTGGACCTGTGAAGAACAGCAGTCACTGAACAGTGCCCTTCAGTGTTACGATAAATCCTCCTGACAATTGCACTATAAATATATGTAAACCTGTATCAATTTCAAAGCCTCTTCAGGCAGGGATGTGAGTTGCTTGGCAGGGGTAAGAGAGGTCCAAACTGGCTGTTGCAGATACTCTCTGATTCTCAGGTTAATTGAATTCCACTTTTGTCATCAGTTATCACCTCATGAAAGTTAAGTTTCTGGAATGAGAGAAACAAACTGATTTTGATTTGTTGCAATTGATCCTCTGTAGAGAGAGTTTTTGAATACTTTGTCCAGGCAGGATCTTGATTCCTTAAACTGTTTTGTGGGAAGGGTTTTTACTGTGGTGCTCTCATGGGATATCTCAGGAGCTTTCTGAAGCAATCTGCTAGTTGACCACTGCTTTTCTGTACAGCAAGATAGAAGTTTCTGTGTCCGCTCTTCACCATTTTTTAAATTAAGAAGTAAGTTAGGTGGTTGAGCTACCAGGTTAAGCTTGCTGGGAAGAAAGGAGGATTGCTTTCTGGCACCACGAGTAAGGAAGCATCCAGATCTCTTGCCATGTGGTAGAAGTTCCCCGCTGTTTGCTCTCCCTCTCCCCTTCTGCCTGCTGTGGGGTGCTTCTGCGAGCCTTGCTAGGTCCCAGCCCCTTGCTTTCATTCTTGTGACTCATCTGGCCATGCCTCAGCTTGCATTTGGCTTGGGGTGATTAAGGTCAGAAGCAGCTATCCGTGCGTGATTTTCTGGAGAAAAGTCAAGTCTTTGTCAAATGAGCACTGCCTCGATGAGAGCTTTATGTAGACACAGACAAATGAGGTTGCAGGGAAAAGAGATTCCTCATCTCCTCTTCTCCCTCCAGTGTAAATACTGCAGCATATGGGAAACAGATGAGTGACCTTTCTGTGAGAGCGTTAAGGACGACGCTTTTTTACTTTATTAAAGTGTTTGCTTGCTTTGCTGTTTACCTTGTTCTGGAGAAGATCCTTCTGACTGGGCACTGTGCTCCCTGCCCCCTTCTTTTAACCGAGGAATGCCATCCTGGCCCTTCCCTTTCAGCGATTACGACAATTGCTGGGTATTTCCATTGAATCTCTTGTTTATGGGCAAGAAGCTGGTCCTGGATACGCCTTGCTCCTTATAACTACTCAGCTCTTTGGTTGGTTTTCATTTCAATTTCCTTTAATGATACCACTTAGGAAAGGACATGTAAATGACAGGTACTTTCAAAACACATGCCTTGCTAGTAGATGAGAAGCTGATCTGTCGCAGCGAAGCGGTGTTCCCCTCGGCCGGGCGGCGGGTCAGGGTGTGGAAGCGGTGCAGGTCCTGCTGCGGAGCATCCCCAGTGCCTAGTGCTGCTGGTGGCACCGGAGGGAGGGCACTGCTGCTGCCGCCTCTCCCGCTGGCTGGGGCGTGAGGCAGGGGGGGTCCGGGGGGGGGCACAGCTGGTTGCTCTGGCTGTGCAGTTACCCTCGTCCCCACGTACCTGGGGAGCAGGAGGTGTTTGCTGTGCTTGTCCCAGCCCCTGCCTTGCCCAGCAGTACCCACGCTGCCAATGCGTGGTGTCACATGTGTGGAAGGGGGTGTCCTGCCAGGAGCCACGAAGTAGTTTTGCTGATACATTAAAAGCAGATTTATGTGTTTGCACAAGCTGCAATGCCTGCTGTCTGTTATGTAACTGGCAAATATTAGCACTGGGTTTGCTTTGTGCTCTTCTCCAGAGCTTCATCGTGCCTGGGCTTGTGAGGCTGGTTGAAGGCAGCTGCAGACGCTGCCGGAGCTGTTTCCTCGTCCCCTTCAGGTGGTGTTGGGGGAGTGCCAGGGCACTGCCAGGGAGCTGGCCTCCCTTCAGAGGTCCTCACCACGCTTGCACTTGGGGAGCCCTGGCCCCTGCCAGACGGGCATGTGGTGGTTCACTGCCTGGGCTCCAGCAAAACAAGTAGGGGAGGTACAGGGGCAGTCCCTCAATCTAGATCCGGGTCAGCTGCAGGCTTTTCTAGATTCACCATGTTGCTCCTACCCAGTGGCACGTTCAGGGTTTTATTCTGAACTGCACGAGTTACAGTTGTATTGCCTTTCTACTTTTTAATGGCAGTTGATGTTCCCACGAGTCCAAGAGCTGGCATTCAAGGGCCTGGTGCACGATTCCTCCACTTAAAACCACCTCTACTTTGCCTTCTCTGAGCTTAGAGCTTTATACTGTCTTCTTTTTCTGCTGAGTGTGCATACAAGAACTCAAGTAATGAAACAGAGAATCCTGTCAGCTGAATGAGCACCACTGTTTAATGAGCTCCGTTTCACTTTCCTTCCTTCTCCTCTTTCTTAGAATACATCTTCTACTAGAGACTTGAAAACAACAGGCTTTGTAGAAGTGCATTATTAACTGCCCTTCCTATGGGGCTTATAATTCTTACTAGCTTTATATTATTAATGGACTTCCATGAAACTTACAGAACTGTTGACAAGCAATGTTTGATGAGTGCATCTGTTTCTTGTGTCAATTGGTAAAAACAAAAAAAACTCATACTGCTTCCCTCTTTTTTTGTTGTAGCAAACCTATCCCAGTGATGTCCACTCCATTGAAGAAATTTTGAGGGTAGGTGCTCTTAATTAATAGATATCTGTGTTTGCTTATATTTTGCATGCATTGAAATAGCGCGTGGGGAAAAAATATTACTCTGCTGCTGTTCTGTCAGTGGATATTCTAATCACTAGAAGTGTGTGTTGGGGTACACGGTGGAGAAGTAAAGATAAAAGTTAGCCTTGGATACAGCTGGACTTGTAAGACTAGTCTTTCTATTAGTATGTAAGTGTAATACAGTCTGGTGCAGTCCAAGAGCGAGACTGACAAGTCATTCGAAACAGCCAGAGCTGCTCCTGTTAAGTCAGGGGGTTGCCATTGCTGAGGGCACTCCCTCCAGAGGTGCTGGACCTGCTGCCTCCTCCCTGTGCCACCAGCCCCAGCAGCGTGGCCCTGAAGAGGATCACACACCTGCGTCCTGCCCACATGCCTGCACAGGGCACTGCTGCTGGGCTGCTTCTCCTTCGCTGTAATTCCAGTCCATTCGTGCAAAGCTGAGCCAGCTCTGATGCAAAACTGTCTCTGTAACCTTGTGTCCGAGCTGGCTCTGTGAGCAGTGCACGGGCCTCCCAGTAGCTGGGTCTGAGTACGTGTCACCCATTCACTGTGCACAGTGTGATAATGCACTGTGATCTGCAAGCTGGTCATGCTGATATGGAGAAGACGGTTCCTTGATGTCAAATACTGTTCTGAGGCACTGAAGTCCTAATGGAGGTGTTTAGTTTCTGTGATTGACTTCCCACACTGTTGCTTCAGGTTGCAAAAATCCTGATGCCTTTATTGCTCTCAAGAAGCTGTTGTTGGGGCATTGTTTTAGCTGAAAGGTAGTTGTGCACAGGTGCTCACTAGCTGCTGTGTGCTGGTTGGTGTTGCAGCACAAGTACTCTGCCTGGAAGTACTGCATCCTTTCTCGTTTCACAAAATGTTCTGTTTTCTTGCCTGTTGGTAATGCATAACGCTGTTTTTGTAGCAACCACAGGGATGCATGTACAAATACATGAAGAAATGTAGCACGGTATATTGAGGAGTTTATCATCTATTGAAAGACTGCACAGCTAGTGAGTGAAGTGAGCAATGAGCAGTGGGAGAGGAGAAAGGAGACAGCAAAGATGGTAACAATGCCATCAAATAGTTACCCAGGTTGGTTGTAGGTTGCTTCTAGTTCTGCACAGAAACCCCTGTAGATTGCTCTGATCCCTGCTTATAGATCCAAAGGTAGCAATGTGGTTTCATTCCCTGTAAATCTTTGCATTTGATGCTACTCCTAATAGATAAGGAAACTAGGGACACTTCTGAACTTTAATATTTGTGCCTTGATGAAAAAATGGCACTTGTAAATTACAACACAGTGGAGATTTTCACACTTCAGTCTATTTGATGCAAAAAGTACAAAAATGTACTTTGCACTGACAGATTCCTCATTAATTTCTTTTAAGCCCCTGAGCAAACTGCTTATGGTGCATCCTCATCATGAGATGCGTTCAGCATGAACATAATTCCTAACTTTCTGAGCTGAGCAAAGTGCCAGTATTGTGTTACTCTGCATGCTGCTTTCTTTGGGAAGTTGGCAGGGAATGGTTGTGATGACAGCCACTAGGGATGGAGATGGTGGGTGCACACCTTGAGTACAGAGGTGGTGTTGGACTGGGCAGGAAATCCTGAGATAACTATTGGTGGAAAGGCAGCGAGGGTGACAGGCCATATGAATTCACTTACCTCTTGGACCAACTACTGTGCTCTTCAGGATTTAAAACTTGAGGCTCAGGAGCCAAGAAGTGTCCGTCTTGTGTGATTTCAACAAGGTGGTTCTAGATTTCTGATCCCCAACTTCCCCAAAGGCCTTGTCTAGATTAACCCCCACTGAAGTATTTTAGTGTATGTTCAAGACAAAGATCTTTGTCTATGCCAGGCTTTTCATGTGTGTTTGTTGCAGGCAAGCCAAGGTTTTAGCATGCTCATCTGGGACCAGCTGTGGTGCCAGAAGAGGCAGGCTGGAGGTTGATCTCACGCTCTGAGCCCTATGCCATGGCCATGGTGGTTGTGTTCTGCTTTCACCTGGACCATGGCTGAGCCCAAGAAGCCAGTAGCTGGTAGTGATGGTGGATGAGAGTAAGGGCAAGGGAGCAGGGCAGAAGCATTCCTAAAGATGAGCCATATCAACCTTTCTTTGGTTCGAAACCACATCCTGGAGCTCTGCGTCAAAGACATCTTGGTCATTCAGAGCAAAAGCCAATGTTTCAGGCAGAATAGCATGGGGAAAGGCTGGCAGTCAGGGCTCTCTGGGTGATGTCCTGAATCTATGAAGAGCCTTTCAGAGTGTTGTTGCTGTAAGGGGATATAAGAACTTCCATAATAAGGAAGTCCAGCGCTTTGAAAAACCTCAGAACTACTCATACAAAGATTTTATTTACTTCTCCCTTTATTAACTGTGATAGCTGTAAGGCTGAGGCCTAATCCTGCAAACACAGTAAGTACCTAACTCTCTACAAGCTTCACTGAGATTGCTGTTACTTGGGCAATTCAAATATACTTGCAGAAAAGGAGCAAGTCCTTACCATGGTCTGGCTGCTGTGCTCAAAGGAGGGCTTCTCACTGCGGTACCATCTCTTGGGTTTACGATTGGGTCGACAAGGACTATTTCGGTAGATCAATATGAATCTCTTTAGCGTAAAACTTCACCTGCATCTGTCAGCAAAAATACTGTAAGCTGCTTCTCAATCTCTTTCCAGGAAATGACCCACTCATGGCCACCTCCGCTGACAGCTATTCACACGCCTAGTACAGCAGAGCCTTCCAAATTTCCGTTCCCAACAAAGGTAAAACACCCTTTTTTTTTGCCAGGGCTTTTGATAAATTAGAAGAGAGCTTTCTGGCTCTTGCATGTGTTTTCATCTGATTTTGTCCCTCTTTTGTAGATAAAGGCTGTTAAGAAAGATTATCTTTAGAAGAATTCATATAAATTAAAGCACAGTGGATCTTGAGTTTCATAACGACTGCTTGCAATGCACCGTTTTTCTGAGAATTAGATCAGATTGTGCTTCTGAGTAATTGTTTTTGAGTGGGCTATATGGTAGCGTAATTATCTTTCTTCTTTCTTACTTTTTAAGCAAGCTTTGTATTTTTAAAGTTGTAATATGTTTGAGCCAGATGGGGGGATGAATGAATAATGTTTCAATGACTTACACTTTTGTTGTAATCGTGGGCTTCAAATGTGACTGCTTTTCAGAAATATTTTAAGTATCTCATCTCTGTTGCAGCACAAAAACCATTTTATTTTAATTGTCAACAAAAATATTTGCTATGTTTTTTCATATTTCTTCAAAAATGCACATACCACTAATGTGCTAGCAACATATTTTTGGTGGGGGTAGCACATACCATTTCTGTCCATGCTAAGGTACATCAGGCCAGCTTAGACTATTGGACACTTCAAAGTCATACTTTGACAAGTTAGTCAAAATATTTATTATACTAAGTAACATGTGGAAAACAAATCATGGATATGGTGCCATTGAGAGAGAGCAGATTTATTTTATTCTCAATTTTCACTTTGTCCATTCTTTCTAGGAATCACAGCATGTTGGATCTGTAGCACAGAATCAGAGTAAGTAGAAATCCAAAGATAACACAGTGTTGTGTGTGTATTGATAGATACTTTTGTGTGTTGTGTGTTAACAGGTTGAGGAGAACATCATATGTTTACTCTGATTGAGGAGCACAATTTCCTCTGCTGCTTTGAACAGTGACAAGTTTTCTATGTTTAAGAGATTGTATACATTCATTGCCTAAAAATTAAGGCAGCAGTTCAGAAGAGACCAAACAGTATTTTGTTAGGAAACCCCTTTTGGCATGGTGAATAATCTCAGTGGCAAACAATTACATCCTGGAAGAAAGTGACTTTGTAATCTGATGTTCAGAGATCATAGGGTAAAATATGCTACAAGTGAGGCAAATAAAACCAACCGATTCATGTTTGATTTACAGAACAGTATGATGCACCTTCAGAAACGTTGCCTAGTTCTCAACCAAGAACGTCGTAAGTAACCAGACTCAGTTCCCATCTCTATTGTGCAGTTACTTAAAAGAACCTAGAATGAATTAAAATTTGGTTTACTTGATGATTCTGAAGATTGTGGGTTTATCAGTCTGACATTTCTCAGAAAATTGCAATGCAGGGAATTTTCACCAACAGAAACATTGCTCTTTCATGATTATAATGGCAGTGTTAAAACTGAAGAAAAAAACCTCAACTATTATGTACAGGGTTGAAGCTTGTTTGCTCTTTTAATCTGTGGCTACTTAACATCTTGTCACACTTGGTGCTGTTCAAACTACTAGTAATACATTCAACTGACATAAATTATGAGGGAGACAAACTGAATCTGATCTATTCTGCATATCATTTTGAAGCCTGAGAGGGCTAGTAAAGCTACAGCTATGAAAACTGTGAAAACTAGGGGTGACATTTTAAAGCAGTCGTGTGGTATAACTTTCTGCAATTGCCCAAGGAAAAGTTTTCTAAAACTGTTGTCTGAATTTTATTTTTATTTAAAAACAAACAAACAAAGAAAAACCTTTCATGTGGACTTTTTAGAAACTTCAATTTATATTCTAATAATATTAGCTAGTTACAGAGTAAAGATGTAATGTCTATAGCTTTTTTTAATAGTATATATATTTTTATATATATTTCTAATTTTCTTTATATATTTCTTCTTTTCCCTGTCATGTTATATTTTCTCTCAGAAGAAAGCTTCTTAGAATTTGAGTTTCAGTGTAAGATGTTTACCCATCATCACGACAAAAGTTTTACAAGGCTAGGAGGGAGTGTCAACTAATAAATGAATCGTTCCAATAGAAAATTTTAAGTTGGTGGATAAAAGAACTTGGTACTGTCCTTGTAGGTGAAAGTGGCTATCTATCAATTAGGTTAATTACAGAAATTGCTTGAAAGTAGTTTTGTCTGGGCTGACGTTAGTCTTTCAGTGTTAACCTGGCCAGATGGCAGTGTTGATAGGTTCTGAGTCCCAAGTAACAAACAAAAATCTTTCCATGTCTGGGAGGCTAAGGGGAGTGTGTGCAAGGCAGTGGCAGAACCATTAAATGCCTATCAGTTCATGTGGTGTATAAAGATCTCATGTTATTCCATGATATGTCGTTCCATGGAAGGCTGCAAACTACAGACTACAAAGCTGGGTCCACTTGTTTTCCTCTTCCTTATCATGAACAATTTAGTTAAAAAAAACCCACAAAACTGGTCTAGTCACAAGTAAGAGGAAGAGCATCTCTCCATCTTGGTTGAGACTGTAGAATTTTGCACTCAAGCTCCGTAAAGTCTGTAGAAAACTCTTTCTGTACTGTTCCAGCATCATGCAGAGGAGACCTCGCTGGCTGGGAGTGTGAGATAGTGTCTTGCTGAGCAGTCAACTACTCCTTAAATCCATTCTTTTTTTTTTTTTTTTTTTCCCCTCCTCCTTCCACCCCAGTTTGCTCCTCCTGAACAATTTCTGGAAATGTTCATTGCACTGTTAAAAATACTAGTTTCAACTGCTCTAGGCTCTGCCTTCCTCCTCAGCTACCCTACAACCATCATCTTTATTTCAACCCTTCTCAGCTGCTTGTAAAAATCCCTCTAGCACTTCAGTCAGTTTTCCAGGTGGCAGAGAGAGAGGAGACTTTTACTGTAGGTAAGAATCTGAAAATACTCCTTTCTTAGTCCAAAGGTCCAGAATTGTAAATTTGGCATGGTACGTAGCTCTGTCCTTAGCCAACATCCCCTCTCTGCTCAGCATCCTTGTGGGCACTTCAGAGGCAGCGGTCATCTACCAGGGACATGTGTGCTCACGACTGATGAAGGCAGTTGAAGTGGGAGGAGCAGTGTGGCTTAGGTTTGTGTTGAAAATGGAGTCAAGCGAGATTTGCCCAAGGACTTCCTCTACATCTTTCCCTTGAACGGATGCATCCCTTCTTCTTTGTTTCGTTTTTGTTTTCATTTCCACAACAGGGCTTGCTTTCTTTGCTTTTCAAAGCACAAGTGCCTGAAAATTCAGCTGCCTAGAGTAGCTCGCGTTACAGAGTGTAGCTGGCTGAAAACAAACAGCGTTTGTGCTGTTTAATTAGAAGTTGAAATCCCAGTGCATCTGTGTGCCCAAATTAAGCATTCAGCTTTACAGAGCATGCAAGGGTTTCCCAGATGGCTTTCATTCTTGAATATAGCCCTGAAGTTAGCACCTGGCTGTGCTGGAATGAAAGTAGCCCTTCTTTTAAAAGGGGAGATGCCAAGTTCATTTTTGGTGATGCATCTTTAACCCAGCTGGCGGAGAGGGACCAGCCTGTGCTTTCAGTGGGGTTGTTTGGCAAGCAGTATTAATTTTAGTGCTGCTTCTCTTGCTAAAAGAGCTCTTTTTATATAGCTTTACAGGGAGATTGATGGTGTGTATATAAGCTGTAAATGAACAGGTCCTGCAAATGAAAACTTGGCATCTATTAACTCCTAAGCTAATTAAAGCATTAAAATTATTAAAGCAGATGTATTTTCTTTAACTAGGCTATTTAACAATTTGTTGAAACTTTGTTTTGGGGAAACTGACTTTGTCTATCCTTGCAGAAGTATGACTCATTTAAAGTTTTACTGTTCTTCCTTGATCCTAAATTGAACTTAAGTAGTTGCAATGTTCTTTTATGCTGATGTGTTTTATTTATGAGCAGCTTAGGTGAAAAAGGCAGTCCTTTTTATTACAAACAGTTAAATCGGATTTAAAGAAGATCTAGGTAATGTTTTCCTGCATTATCCTCTTACCTCTAAAGGAAATACATCTGTAGTCCACAATTCCTAAAGCAAAACAAAACAAAACAAACCCCAAACTTTCAGAACTTTTTAGCATCCCTGGTAGTTTGTTCATTATCACCTTTGAAGGACTACTTCCGCTAACAGGTTGGAAAAAAAATAAAAAGAAGTCATCGAGATGTCCATAGACACTTGGCCAAACTGCCCAGAAGTGTGGAGGGTGGCTGTATTGTTGCTGCAATTCTTTTTTCCTTTTTGTGTCTTGGTGGACTGGCAGTGAGCTTTGGCTCTAGACTACATATGAAGTTGGTGTGTGCAGGATTGCTGCAGACTGTGTGCTGTCTGCCTTCTGTAGGAAATTCAGGGGCCTCGTTTTCCAAGGTGGTGTCTCATAACGCTTCCCTTCAGTGTTTACTCTAAAAGAAGAGGAAGGAGGTAATTTCCACCGAGAAGGTGTGTAAGGAAATGAGGCAGTAGAAGCTGAGAGATGGAGGAGGATAGTCACAGGGGAATGGCAAAGTCGAAATGTCTGAACAAAGAAAGCACGTAGATCTTCACAAGAGTGATCAGTTAGAGGCCTTGTGCACTGAGAGCCTCTTCTGTGTCGGTGAGAGGTACTCGGGGACCGTGGGGTCGGTACCTTTGCAGGAGGCATCACCTGTGCAGGAGGGGTTGGCTCTGTACTGGTAGACCCAGGAGACCTTTGGGATTTCTTCATGTTGTCCTGCTCCATGGACAAGAAGAGATTTTCTCACTTCTGGTTTGTGAAATTGTTGTTCATTGCGAGACAGTGGCCACCTTCGGCAGTAAACACGGTCCTATTTCAATGCAAGTATCTCCATCAATGTCAGTTGTTTTGGTAAGAGTGTAAAATAATCTGTCTAGTTGGTGGGGATAGTGTTTAAATAAGGGAATCGCTTTTTTTATACAAGGTTTTTACTCCTCTGTTGTCACAGAATCATAAAAGCAAACTGCTCAGAGTCATTAGAGGTGACCCACAGAGCCATGAATCTTTTTTGCTTTATTCATAATTTGACATGAAGTCTTGAAAGAGTGTGAAAGTCTAAGCAGTTTTCCTTTTCCTGACAAGCATCAGGAACATGAACTCTCTCCTCACTTTTCCAAGGTGATGTGGTTCACTGGGGATCTTTCATATTTGTTTTCTTGCTATGAAATGTGTTGTGAGGGACTGGAGGCTTATTTTTCTTATTTGGGCATGAGAAAAATTTCTCACAGAGAGCCCTTATGTTTGAAATGAGGTTGAAATAAACAGAATTTTGACCTGATTGATTAAAATCCCTGTCTCAGTTCCTAAGCTTTTTATCCCATTTTTGGAATGACATTTGTGTAATTCTTTGGGTTGAGTAGTCAGTCTCTAGGTAGTTTCAAGATTTAAATCACTATACTTTTGAATAGCAAGAGTTTTGCCTGTCTGTTTTCCAGCTCCTTTTGGGATGCCTGCATCATTGCCAAAGGGGGGGGGGAATAACAATTAGGGAGAACTTCGGGTCCCTCCCCACAAATCCTTGCCTTCCAGCCTTTTGAGGACCTCGGTAATACATTGAAGTTGCCAGGACTAGTTGCCATCTGCAGGCAGAGGACTAAATTATGCTTTTGGAAACATTTGCAGGCAGCCTGCTTTCTACTCTAGCAGCAGTAAAACAGAGTTCATGCCCAACCCCCTTGTAAACTGCTTTGAATATCTGAACTGCTCAATGTTACGGTTACTGCTGAGATGCGCAGGAGCATGAAGTTCATTGTGTGGAGAAGAAATAGGAGATGGGCTTGACCTCAGCATTTGCTTATGTCTTGTGTAGGAGACCTCAGCAGCAGCAGGAGAACCCCTGTGACAGAAGAAATATTTGCAGCCCCTGAGAGCAGAGAGCATGAACATGCACAGCTTCTAGTGCAAAGTCAATGCTTTCTGCCCCTTGGGGACCCAGTGCAGGCTAATAGCATGCTAGTCTCTTGTCATACAAGGATCAGGCTTCTTCCACCCCGCCCTGCATTGTTAGTGTGCTAAGTAAACTTCATGGAGGAGAATTCCCCTTGCAGAACTCTGTTGTCTGTAGATGGCAGCCAAGGATACTGACCTCCATTGCAAAATGTCCTGAGATCAGTTGGAAAGCACAGTAAAATGCCTAGGTTGTGTGTTATTTTATCGTTCATTCAGGTAATGACAAGGTTTAGCAGATTGAGCATGCCGAATGTTCAGAAAGGATGTGGGAGGTTTGTTTGTTTTGGCAAGTGAAAATGTGTCTGCCTTGGCTGATATTTATCTTCTGGTTGTCTTTCAGAATGCTCCAGGACGACCTGCAGCTCAGTGATAGTGAAGAGAGTGGTGACGACCAAGTCAGTTTTAGATATTTTATACACTAGGCACACAGACTTCCCTTTAAATCATCATGACTTGTTGTGTTGTTCTGAGTTCCTTAAGCTAACCTTTCCTCCCCCTCTCCTCTTTGTTTTTGTGAACAAAACAGGTTGTTGAAAAGCCACCTTCTTCACTTGCTCCTCCAAGGTACAGGTTTGTTCCCAAACTACTAGCTAGACCAAATAAGGAGGAAAACCAAAACTAATGGGGTAGATGGGTAAGGGTTCCTGGTTTCTCTTGTAGATAAGGCACTGGTTTCTAGCTGCCTGAAGCTGCTGTTGAAAATTGCCTTTAGTTGGGTGGATTGTTATGGAAAGCTCCAATTAGAAAGTAACAATCCAGGCATGCTGGATTTTGCCTATTGCCTAATCAACCAGAGTTGATTTCCCCAACCGTTCCGTTCTTTTCTCCTCTTTTTGTCCACCAATGTATACATAGATCACACTGGAGCTAATGGGATTTTCAGTTATAGTAGTGATGAGTGAAGTGCGAGTCCAGTTTTAATTCAGAAGGAAGCCCAAAAAAGCCAAGTGGGTGAAGAACAGAAAAGGGTTAGGTAGGCTCATTGAGGCTATCTCACCTTCTACTGATAAGGCAGCTGACTGTAAGCAGTTCCTGCCATGTGTTGTTAGTCAGGAGCCGTATTCAAGGTAGACTGAACAGCCATATGCCAGCATTAGAGGAAGAAAGGTGGAGAAGCCCAGCTTTTTTCCTGTAGGAGAGCACCGACATGTTTTTGGCTTGATATCAGTATTCTTCAAGCACAGGGTAATGGTCTACAAAGTCAGACTTGCAGAAGGGCACATCAGTTCTTGGTGTGATCTGTGTCTCTGCAAGCTCTTGAAATAGAGTGTTCTCACAGTATCAGTCTGGATCAGCAAGGAGCTTGCCTCCAAATCATACAAATGTGTTGACACTAATGTGGGAAACGGTTTTCAAAGTAAAAAAAAGTCAACATTTTGATTTCGTAAGCCCATTGCAAAACAGAAAGAAGCTGTGCATAAGAGTCACAGTTCTCCCTCAGTTCCATCCACTCCCATTGTCAGTGCTGGAGGAAAACAGGTTTGAATAGGGGAGGGTGTTGCAAAAAATGCTACTGCTTGACATGACTGTTAATGAAACAGTTACAGCACTTTGACCAAGTAACACAGATAGGAAGTGAAAACTTAAGGGGGAGAATACAAAAAAGAGAAACCATCCTGGAATGTATGTTTCTATCTTGTTAGCCTTTATTGGAAATTTTTCTGTTGAAGGTTGGGGCTTTCAGAAGAACACTTGTCAGTTTTCGTTGTTTTTTAAACTTTGGTTGGCTAAATGCAGCTTCATACTATGGCAGTGATGTCCTACTTATGTATTTGTCTGACTGGGATGGAGATGAAGGTTTTATTATTTCCAGAGGTGTTTTATTCCAGTGCTTTATCTTTTAACTATGGCAATGTATTTCTTTGGCCTTCTCCCCTCCCCTCTCAGTGCCAAAACACAGGGTTTCAGTTTTATTTTTGAATCCTGCTATGTCAATATAATAAGTAAGTAACCTTCACCCATGCTGCTTTCTAATTTTATCTCATGGTGGCCTTGCAGTGCCCTACAGTCCCAGCCCAAGAGTGTGGCATCAGCACATTCCAGCAGCCCGGAGTCAGGGAGCACCAGTGACTCAGACAGCTCTTCAGACTCCTCAGAGACGGAGAGCAACTCAAGTGACAGTGAAGCAAACGACCCTCCGAAAGCGTCAGCGCCTGAGGTGAATGCAAATAAAATGTAGAGGCTTCTTAATGCAGCCTCTTGCCTCAGACTCTCTGCTGTCTGAATGCATTCAGGTCAGGAGACCTGAAATACCATCATTGTTCAGGTGTCCCCTTGACATCTTTGCTGCATCATCAGACTTATCTTGCCCTTTGTTTCCCTTCTACAGTTTGTCAATTGAACAACCCTTAGTAACAGCATAATTAGACTTGAATGTGCCTAACCTTGAAGTGTTCCCCCCTCATCCTTCGGCATCATTGTCTAGCACTCCTGGAGGAATTAGTGCCTTCGCTGGTGAGACACAAGCAAGGTGCAGATGAGAAGCACAGCTTGTCTGGGGCGTTAGGGGCCCAAATTTGCCTGTGCAGCTTTCCTGGGTGCTGAGGCTATAGGCTGCTTCAGGATGAGACTGCTTTCCTGATGCAGTAAGAGGAGCCACTGCCTCCCTGCAGCTCCTGTGTGTGAGTGACAGATTCAGCTTCTCCCAGATCATAGCTGAAGTGATCAGACCTGCAGGAAGGGCTGGAATGTGCTTAGACTTGCTTCTGTTGAATTTGGCTCAGATAGTGCTGCACTGGCATTTCTGAGGCTTTTATTGGGAAAAGCAGACAAACAGAACTTAGCGCCTTAAAGTTTCATAATTGAGACCATGCATTTTTTGAAAATCTGCTGCAGAAGTGCTCATGTCCCATGGTTTCAAACAGTTTCTCCAGCTTGCAAAACATTCTCAGGCCAGTGGGAAGTGCATAGTTATATCCTATGGACCACAGCTGGTGTAAACCAATCTGCTGACAGTTTTGAGGTACTCTCAAGTACAGAAACCTTGTAATTTATTTCTTCCCCCCCCTCCTCCAGCCCTAGTTTTCCGTTCTTTTACCTTAGAAGCACATGAATAGGGAGAATTTTGTGTGCAGAAAACAAGCTTTGAGAAGGTGTATCTTATTGAGAAGGTGTATCTTAATACACTTTACCCTCCAGCAGTTCAGTTACAGACTTTGCCCTCTGCAATGAGTATGTCTTTGGAAGGACAGATGTTATACTTCTCCTCTTTTACCAAATCCTTCCTGGTTTGTCCTGAAAATACTAGATTGTAAGATTCTTCTCAGTCTAGTGAAGTCCTGACTATTTTATCCTTTTTTATTCAGCAAACTATTAATCTTTGGTGCTCAAGGAGTAAGTTAGTGCACATACCTGTTTGCTCAGTCAGTTCTTCACGTGCAAAAGCACAGAGTTTAAGACCTATAGGAAGTAGTTACTTTTTTTTTTTTTTTTAAAAAGGTCTCTTACTATCCTTTGGTTTTGGAAAACCTAATGAAAACTTGTATGATGGTGTAGATCACAAACAAGATAACCAATGGTACAAGTGCTAGAAAAGGATCAGAGTTTGCTGCTGTCTGATAGCTACCTACATTATCAACCAAAGTTTACTAAGTCTTTTGGCCATGTTTTTGTAGTGTTTGACCAAAGAAAATGCTATTCGGTGGCTAGTAAGTTGAAATCTGATGAAAATAAAGCAGATTTGTGTTATCTGAAAAGTCTAATGGAATTTGTGTTTTAATTTTACTTACAAACTCATGGTAAAACCAAACTCTGTTTTTTAAACCAGGATTCTAGATTGACTGACTCAAACACAGTTGAAGACGTGTCTTGTTTATCCGCATGTTCTACAGTGAGTTGAGTCTGGATAGAGAAGAAAATCACGGCAGAAGGGATTCATTAGTCTCGGAAAACGTTTCATGTACTGGGCTTTCTCTTTTGGGGGAAGGGTTGTGGCTCTTCTCAGAAGTGAGAGTTGTAACTGGGGAGAATCAGTGAGGGTGGGAGTGTAGCTGTGCTCTGATGGTGCCCAGGTAATGAGCTACACATCTGAGTAGTGCTGACACATACCTGGTATTTTCAGAATGGGCCCCAGAGAATCATGCCCCAGATTTGCAGCTTCTGTTGTCTGTTTTAGCATTAGCTGGGTTTGCTTTTCTCGTAATTTGTCAGACTGCTGTTAGATTAGGCAAGAGCTTGCTTGTAGCAACCCCATTATGTTATCTGACAGTGACATCAGGGCCCTTCAGACTTCAGTTGTTGCTCATGCCTTGCTTGACCCAGAGGAAAGTGAGTGTTAGGTTTTGTAGGCAGAGGACTCAGAAGAGGCAGGACTTGATGTGGTAGTCATACAATTTATTTTGGTAAATTGTTTTATTTTGGTTAAACCACAGGAGCCTGACAGCCTACCTGTCAGACTTCAATGAGATGTGTTAGCTGGCACAGCTGCTCGTCTGTTTTGAAAGTAGCGCTGCGTGCAAATAACTTTCAAAAAGTGTTGCGAGGACAGCACCTAATCCATTTTTACAATTGCTGCTTTTTTTATATGTTGTCTGATTGCACAATGATGTTGGTTAGTGGCAAACCAAGACGAAGCTTTCATGTAGACTAGTCTTGCTGAGCAACAGGTAGGGCTAGCAGAGATCCAGGAGTGCTGTGCAACACATTTGACTGATCCTGTGTGAAAACAAGGTCTGTGTTTCTGAATTAAGTGTTGATGTGCACATGCTAAAGCATCTCCACTGTCACATGGTCTTTCACTTTCAAGCTCTTTTAACATTAAGGGGAAATTTTACTGGGTTCTGGTAAGCTCTGCTAGGATGGAAATAGCCCATAAAGGCATCGGTCTTGAATCCTTCCTTTCTCTTTCTGTCTGCAGCCTGACCCACCGACTTCTAATAAGTGGCAGCTTGACAACTGGCTAACCAAGGTGAACCCACCAGCAGTGCCAACAGAGAGTCTCGGCGAAACTGCCCATGGGGATGGACATGAGGAGGGCAAGGAGCCGGGGCAGGCCATCAGCAGCAATTCCTCCCACCAGCGCGCCGAGCCGAGGGAGCCTCATCACAAGAGCTCTGGCCGAGTGGCCAGGGCTCCTCAGGACGCTCATCTTCTGACCAAACGCAACTGCCAGAAGTCTCCTGTGCAGGCTGAGGAGCCCTCACCCAGGCAAACTGTGGGCATCAAAGGGCCCAGCAAGGCTCTTGTCCACGAGGGGCCCAAGGGAGGCCTGAAGGTGGAGAGTGACCCTGGTCCTTTTGAGGTCAGAGACCAGTCTTCCAGAGACAAGCCAAAAGTCAAAACGAAAGAGAAGCCAAAATCCAGT
This sequence comes from Elanus axillaris, assembly GCA_026212715.1. Classification (NCBI taxonomy): domain Eukaryota; kingdom Metazoa; phylum Chordata; class Aves; order Accipitriformes; family Accipitridae; genus Elanus; species Elanus axillaris. Next base: position 25,038,042 of record JANZLQ010000007.1, on the reverse strand, counting down.
GACAGAAAAGACCTGAAGCCGGCACTGCAAGAGCCCCCTGAGAACAGAAAGCACAAGAGCTCCCACCAGGCCAATGCCAAACCCTTGGACCCCAAGATCATGAGAGATGTTTTGCTTGGCAGTGTCCAGGAGCATGTCGCTCTCAGTCCCCTTCCTCAAGGCCAGGGCACAACCCCCACCAGGACTAGTGGCCACAGGCCTGCCATTGTGGCCAGAGAGGATTTTCACAAGGAGAAGCTTCCCTTGCCTATCAGGGAGAAGAAGTTGCTGTCACCAGTGAGGGACTCCCCGACCCCTCAGTCCCTCATGGTGAAAATAGATCTCCCTCTCCTGTCAAGAGTCCCCGAGCCCCCTGGGAAAGGCAATAACCAGAAGAGAGCAGAGGCCAAGGAACCCCCCGGTGCAAGGAAGCAGGACTTGGAGAGGAAAATCACAGATACACTTGACAAGTCCCTTCTAAAGAGGAAGGTAAAAGAAGTGGAGGTGGGTTTGTACAAGGACCTAGGTGGTGTTTGAAAAACCCAAGCAGAAAGTTCCTTTCCTCTTCATAAGTTAGGAGTAGATCCCTTCTGCTCCTCCTGTAAAGGTGTTCTCAAACTTCTAAAGGGAATGTGTATCAAAACTGTCCACAGATGTTTCTTGTTGGTCACAAATGCCCTGCTGAGCAAATGAAAAGCCCTGTGAGCTGTCTAACAAATGCTTTGGTGTTTTAAAACATTTTTTGCTGTATTTTCTTGAAATACTAGTTTTCTCAGACAACAAAATCCCAGCCCTCCTATATTGGAGGAGCTTTCGGCAGCAGGCTGCGTCAGCATGTGGTTGGCCAGCCCCATGGTAGCATTTGTGGGTTTCCCTGGCTTTCAACCCAAGGAGAGCTTTGTAGGGCTGGGGTGCCCCCTCCCCCTGACCACTTTAAATGCAGCGTGGTATCTGAAGCACCTCCCAGACTGTGTAGTCTATCTACACTATCCCTTTAATGTCTGTTGTGGGAGAGCACCTTGCCTGCAGTCTGTGAGGAGAACTGACACAGTCTGCCCTGGTCTGTGGTTTTTGGTTTTGTCCGTGTATGGACCTTCTGCTGCCTTTAGCTGTGCAACCTCAGTGTGCGTAGTGTAGTCTTTTCCTGTGTGGAGTCATTTATTTCCATGAAACAGTTGTGATTTGCTTGCTTACACAAAGATGAACGAGTTCTGCAGGTGTGAATTGTGTTATTGCTGGGGGTGATGGCAGCAGCCTCATGTTTTTGCTTTTCCATAAATGCATACTTCTAACTGAACCAGGTTCACCGATAGTAACAACCATCACTAAACCCTGCTTTGGATCTCAGCAGTTGGATAAATATGTAGAAAACTTCTTTGGTTTCCTCTGGAGCTACTGAGGTGCTAGCAGCGATGCTAATGCTTAAAAGATGCATGTCCAGAGTCCATCAGCTATAAGAGTTGCTTTGCTTTAAATTACAAGACAGCCCTTTATATAACTGAGATTGTAGTTGCTCACAAGTGTTTTTTCAAAAGCTGACTCCCAAAGGGGGCTGTGAATATATTTTCAGCCAGCTGGTTCAGCTGCACAGAGGTGGCTGTGGGCGTTACGGTGAATGGTTTTTCACTGTGGATATTTCAGTGCCTGTATACCTTTTTGGTCCTCCTCACGGAGCAGGTGGCTTAGCACGTGTGGGTGAACAACCTTGGTTCCTGCGTGGGTTTCATTTAGTCTTGTCGCTTTCTGAACTTCCCATAGGTGTGGGGGAGAATTGAGAAGAGCAGGGAAGTGGTGAAGAAACCTGAGAGACCCCAGCAGTCCCCCTCTTGCAGAGCAGTGGAGGAGGGTAAACAGGCAGTAAATCTGTCGCTTCTCCTGTTGTCTCAAAGACCCAAAAGAGGAGCTATTTGATATTAGACATGTCTTCCCTTGCAGTCCGAGTGACTGATTGCAGGAAACCTCACCTCAGAGCCTTGCTGTCTGTATTATGTCAGCATGCATCAGTGTCCTTGGAGGCTCAGGCTTCATAACAGCCAGCTAGGTCAGGTACAGCTGTCAGACATCTTTTGTGGCAGTGTGGAGCTCAACCTGAGAAACAGCTCAAAGACATGATCTAGGTGCTGGAGCCTTTCCCTGAGCACACTGCCAGAGGTCAGCTCTGCTGAGCGCAACCCACTGAGCTCCATCACAGTGCCATAAACCTGTATGTACTCTTGGGAGGGAGACAGAAAGTCCTGGAATGCTTTTGGCTGCCACCAGGCGCACTGTGGGTAACACTGACTGATAAGTGCAGTTTCTTTTATGTTTTCTTGGCTTGTAGCAAATTATTCTAAAGTTTTTCATTTAGGCAAGCTGATGATTTACATGCTTTGTATTGTAAGATCTATGGAGTGCAATTAAAAAGTATTATTTATTACCTCTCTGCCTTAATGGTTCCTGTTCTTCTGGAGGACAGTGGCAGCGATTTTAACTGACTGTTTAAAATTTCAGCTATATCAGATTCTTGTTCATAAAACAAAAAACCCCTGCACATCTGAGGAATTGGAGTGATCGGACTCACCTGTGAATGCTTTTTTCCTTCCCTTTGATAAGGCATATCACAAAACACAATTGCTTTGCAGTTCGTGACTCTGCCACGAGGAATCTGAATATGTTTCTGTATAATTCATACTGCGTAGGAGAAAAAAAGCCCATCCAGAACAGATGACACGCTTATTTTCAGCAATGGAAATGCCTTAATTTTGATTACTATTAGCAACAAGAGGTTTAGCAGTTCCATCCTCGTTGCTACAAAATAATTAATCTATTCAAGCAAAAGTAGGTAAAATGTCATTTTAGGATACTTGTCAGTAAGCCTGAAATCTATATTCCTTGTGCTTTGGGTTTATGTTTTGTCAGTTCTAATACCTTATCTTTTCTTTTTTTAACCAGAATCAAACTTAGCTGTTTTGGTCTGTACTTTACATGAACTTTCAAAACATGAGTGATTTTTTTTTTTTCTTTTTTTTCTTCCTGTTAGAGGGAAGTGGAGAAGGAGATTGATAGGAAGAAAATGAAATCAGAAAAAGAAACAAAACCATTGCAGTCTTCAGCTAACAAAGACTCCAGTAAATTGAAGTGAGTATACAGTGGTGGGCTGGCAGAAAGATGCATAAAACTGAGTCTTTTTAAAAAAGGTTAAGGCGAGGAACTGTATCTCCTGTCCTTATACTTTGTGAGTTTGCTTATAACATAGTGTGCCTTCTGAAACTTAATCTGCTGCAATTTGTCTTTACATCCTGGAACCAACCACGTGGCTATGGAAGTGTAATTTATTTGCCTTTTTATTTGTTGCAGATGTGAAGTGATACTTGGGTGTCACCTATCTTCCTCTCCCTTCTTAACACTGAGGATTATGGTTCTAAACATTTAAGCATAAGCTGATGTTTCAGTGGCTGATCATCTTCCTATACTTGGTTTACACTGCTGCGAAAGCATTGAATGTTGTGGCATTTGTCCTGATTTCTAACAGTTGAGATGGGAATGAAGACTTCACCATTTTAAACACGAACTTGTCCATCCTGCAGCTTATGTTGCTGCATGCTCTGATCCATATATTACATGTAGTTCAAAGAATCTGTTTATGCTGCAAGAAATTTAATTGCCAGTTGTGCCCGTACTACTTTTTCTTCTAAGCTAGTAGGCAACCATTTGCACTGCTGTCTTTCACACCAGAAACAGGAAACAAATCTGTGCAAAAAAATTATATGTTGTTTGAGTTGCAAACAGTGTGGTAGGTTGCCTGCATGCCAGGGTGTAGGAGTCATTTCCCCTTCTCCAAACTACTGTGGTGGTAATCTGTCAGCAGACGATTGCCCAGGTGATCTGGGAGGTGGCAGCTGTTCTGTGGGGAGTAACATATGCCTGTTTTGCACAATAGTTTAGGTGTTTTCATGGGATGGCAATAGAACTTGCCATCTAGTTGACAATGTCTCTGCTCATTGCAGGGGGGTTGTACTAGATGACCTTTAAAGGTCCCTTCCAACCGAAACTATTCTATGACTCTAGGTGAGTGAGACTTGGAGAGTTCAAGTATCAATTATTTCTGCTTTCAACAGAAATGGAACTAGCCTTAAAATGCTTTTAAAAAGAGAGTTGGACTAGATGATCTCTAAAGGTCCTTTCCAACCCAAACCATTCAGTGATTCTTATGAACTTCTTTTCTTTGCACGTCTTCCTCATTCTGGGTTCTACTGTCATACTTTGGGGAAGTTTGTGCTCTTACTGCATGGGAAGCAGCAGAAAGCTTTTTAGCAGATTCATGATACTTCACATGCATTTAAAGCTCTGAGTCTTTGTAAGGCGAGAAGATGATCTGACTGTATTTTGCACATGGAGAAACTGAGGTGCAGACAAATTTGAGTTGCTTGCTCAGGCTCTTGCTGCAAACAGGTGAAATAGCTGAAAGCGTGGCATGGAAGTTGTGAGTCTCATTCCCATGATTGAGCAATCATGTCCACAGCAGAGCAAGTTCTGGCAGCCTCCTGGGAAAGGATGTTGTACTAAATGCAACTTTATGTCCATAAATTTTGACTTGGTTGATCATTGCTGTTTTCTTAATTGGACAGGTCCTGATGAAAGAAAAAAGTCGGGTGTTAACGCTGATCCTGTCTACTCCCTCAGCTGCTTTTGCTGTCATTGGTTACAGACTTTGAATAGTGCTTAGTGGCTGGCTGCTGGTGCACGCAGTGTCTGCGCTAGGTGGAACCTGTCTTCTCCCAGCTGAGAACACAGAAGTGAATGTGATGGATATTGCAGAGCTCTGTTTTCTCACCTTGCTGCCAAGGGAGGCTGCTGAGCTGGGATGCTCCAGAAGCACGTGGATCTGCAGCTCCCCCTTTCTCTAACCAAACCAAGATGTTGCAGTGCCAGTAGGCTTTTCTCTGTGACTGGCCCAAATTTGCATAGGGGCGAAATGTGCAAAGCCCAGTCCAGAAAACGGATTTGTTTGTATAGGTGGGTAGGGAGTATTTGTATTCTCCACTGAAATCATCTTCCCGTTTTTGTCTTTTTTTGTATGTGACCTAACAGGGACACAACCAGTGTGCCTTTTGAATTATGGTCTGTCTAGAATTTCAGGTGGCCTTTATGGCCAGGAATTTCTCATGTATTCCTGTCTAGCATTTGCAGTGTTTCTGGTAGATATGCTGAAACTTACCCCATAATTTGCATACCAGTGTACTGCCAGCATTTTGACTAGGTCTTTGCTAGAGCAAATGCTTCCAAGAGCATGTCTTCAAATGGGCAGTGTTCCTGAGAGGGGAGGCTCCTGTGTCAGTTATGGGCCACTGCATTCAATTCCTGCTTGACTGTGGCTTGAATCTGAGGTATTGACTTGGATTGGTACATAGCATTGAGGTTTGTGTCCTGACAATACGAGTAAACTGCTTTTCTGCAGAGAAAACACTGACATACTCTGAAGGCACTTAGACTGGAGCTAACATTTAGTTGGGTGAAGGGATATTTCAGCTCTGGTAATAATGGAAGGGCATTACTTCTGTGGCTCATTACTCCCTTTTTTTCAGTGAAAATGAGCCCCCCTTTTAGCCATGTTCTGGCTTTTGGAGTGGGAAGAATAGGATGCATTTTTGGGGAGAGAGGGCTCTGGATCAGGTCAGGGGATGCTGCTGAGTTCTGTGTAAAATAGTCCTCTCTGGAGTGTCAGCTGTATGACGGTAGTGAAGCTGGGGAGCATGTGTGCAGTGAGTAGGGACTGTACCATGGGAAAAGCAGGTTGTGGAAGAGGGGAGAGGACTGTCACACGCACAGCAGAATGAAGCAAGATGTGCAACATTACACTTCAGTCTTCCCACTGGGGTTAACTTAATTTCCTCTTCTGATGGTGCAGTCATGAGTTGGGATTCACTGCTCTGTGTTTTCATGGAAACTTTGAGAAGCTGAATAAAAATGATGTAAATGAGCAGTAGTAAAACAAGTTTTAGAGCTATTTGGTGCTGCTTAGAGCTGCTAGAGTTCCCAGGTAATCCTAACTTCAGATGATCAGAAATCTGATATGCCACCTTCCTATTAAATGTGATAGTCTCTGCCATTTAAAAGCACAGCATTTTAAGTCTCTCTCACTTGAATCCTCTAAACTTTATAAGTGTTGTCTAGTTTTGCTGGCGAGTCCTGGCAAGGAATGACTCAGTTTAATTCTGTCAAAGCACGTACAGGATCAAGTGTCAGAGTGAGTATCTCTGACCATAGAAGATACCTTCTACCATAATGGGGAGAGAGAGGCAGTGCTGCAGTTCATTTGCCTTGTTGGGTGATTTGTTCCAGGGATTTTAGTTGCTGTAATTGCCTCTCTCCCTCTTTCAGTGAAAAGGGGCTGTGTTGGAGGGATGCCTTTTTTGCAACATCCTCATATTCTGGTTGCAAGCCTTTACTCCAATGACAAGTCCTGAGGGTTATTCCTACTTGAAAACCAACTTGCGTGTGTGTGGTTGGCAGCTTAAGATGTGTTATCTAATGCACAGTGAAGTTCCTGAAGTTTTGTTTTGCTTTTGTTGGATTCTTTATGTTAGCAAGTCATTTCACACTTCCAGAGAAATTTAAACAGAACTGGCACATGATATAACTGTGTTTTTAAAAAATCCCTACATTATATGTATACCATATTCATCCCAATTGCTGAATCTGTTTCCCATCTCCAGAGCATCAAAAACTTCACTTGAAACCCATAAGAAAGATCTCCTGCTACCCCCGCCACTGCCACCCATGTCTCCTGTACATCCTCCACCAAAGTCAACCAAGATGGCCCAAAAGAGACCCAAAAGTGAGAGCGACGAGCTGCCTGCTGTGGATAACACTGCCAGGAGCAAGAGCGACCACAAGGATCCTTTGTTCTCCAAGCACAAGAAAGTGGAGAGAAATCACGCTGACCTCTCAAAGGGCATCAAAGTAGGTATCCATTATAACTGGCAGGATGTTTCCTGCAACCCATGGGTGCTGTGTGATTCTCTTTAGTTAGAAACATGCTCTGAGGATATTAAATAGGAAGGAAGATAAACCAGCCACCAGAGAAAGCTCTTTGAAGCATTTTTGCCCCTTTAATGGCTGTCTGTGACCTAATATTGCTAGCTCGAAAGCCTGTGTTGTAACTTCTCTGCTGACTTTACATCATCTGTTTTAATCTCACCAGTGAAACATAGTGAGAAGGGGTGAACATGTGAAAAACCAAGGCAAGAGAATCATGTTTATGGTAGTAACTGTTTCTTGCGTGTAGGCAACTACAAGTACAATATTGGTGTAAAAATAAGTGTGTTTACAAAAATCAAGAGTGGATTGCTTAAAAATAAAAAAAACAAGCAACCTGTGTTTTTGACTGTGACCTAGGTATGAGGTTTTATAGCTTGCTTACAAAATTGTTAATGATCTTTGCATTTTGAGGTTATAGAATTCAATTATATTGCTGTTTACTGGTGGCTGGGTGTGTGTGATCTAGGATGTTGTCGTGTCTGTGTGTGTGGTAAGCCAGACTGTGCATGCTGTATTAGCTGGCTTCTAACTGCTTGCTTTTTCCTGATAATGTAGTTAGTAATGGAGAATCAGCAATTGCCATGTGGTGAAGCTGGAAATAGGTGTGGATATTACCCATTCTGCCTTGGCTAGTGGCCATGAAAAATGCGCTGCTTGCAGCCTTACTGCTATTTTAGCCATTGTGCAAGGAAACCTGCTACTTAATTTCTCCATGCTTGGGAGAAGTTTCAATGATGTTAAGCCTTGCTAGCAGTCAGGTAAGATGCCAAGTTTCCATTTCCATTATTGGAAGGGGTGCTGGGGAAGAAGGTAAGAAAAGCTGGAGACCCTGGAGAATAAACTGTGCCTGGGACAAATAAACATTTTCTCTTGAAATTTAGGAAAGCCAAGCTTTGGAATTGATTTAGACATCTCTCTCTAACCAGCTTTATCTCCAGCTTTATCTCCACTCTGTTTTTTTCAGGGATCTGCAGGGGATGTCACAAATACTTTCCCAGTGCCTTCTTTGCCAAATGGTACCTCCAAGCCAAGGAGACCTCAACTCAAGTTTGAAAAGTAAGTTTTTGTTTTACACCCGTCATCTATACTTTCTGAAGACACCAGACAAGCCTGGCCCTGCAGCCACTCTGGCTTCAGCTTCTTGATGAGCACTGCTTTGGGAGGAAAGAGAGAGGGAGAGATGTCTGAGACCTGCCATGTACTGCCTTCTTGTGTCTGGGACTTACCCCACCCACCACAAAGCAAAGGTCTCATTATAAGAGTTCTTGGTTTGAGGGAAGCTACTCTAGAAATAAGGTACTTTTTAACTCTGAGAGGAGGTGTCTCTTGTGCCTGCCTACAAGTGATGAGTTTTGATTTGTCTGATTCTTGACAAGTGGCAAACTCCTCTGTGACAGGGTGCTGGGCAGGCAACTGACTTATTCTGAGAGGGCATGACTCTTTACTTGCTCGTTTTGTTAGTACACAGGTGGCCATGTGCCATTTCCATGGTGAATAGATTATCCTAATGCACGGAAATGTGTGTGGTCTAACTTTATCATTGTTTATGTGTTGACTGAGACCAAGACCTCTAGAAGCCTTGCTCACCATATCTCTTGTTAGCAGATAACTTGAATGCAAGCTCTTTTGGCCTGAGTGTGTCATACTGCAGACTTTACTGTACATTTCAATTAGAAATGCATTTCTGGTATTGTACTTGAGGAATGATAGGGCATCACGTAACTACTATCTTTCCATGGAAGCGAAGAAGTAAACTTGGCCTCATGGTAGACTAACCTCCAGTGGTTGGGTTTTTATTGTTGTTTTTTTTTTAGAAATGTAAGTTTTCAATGTAACATACATTTTTTAATAAATCAGTTTATTTTATCTCTCCATTCAACTGCTGTGTATTTCTGAACATGCAGGCAACATTCATTTAGTGACTATCATAATTGTAACATGTGTTTGATAAGGCTGTAACAGGCTTACCAAAACAGGATGTTTGAACTCATAACATCCTTTAAATAAGAAGGTAAAATTTATCCTACTCTTTTTCTCTGTTTTCTGTTTTTCCTCTCTCTGCCCCCAATTCAGACAGCATTCGATGGAATACTACATAGAAGAGGCCAAGAGACTGAAGCACAAAGCTGATGCAATGGTAAGTCTTGGCCCTGTGCTAGAAATGTTAATCAGTTCTTGCAGTCAGACCTAATACTTGTATCCTTTTGAATAAGATTCACTGGCTAACACTACTTCCATACTCCATACATGGAGTATGTTCAAGTCATATGTGGGGAGGCTGTCTTTGCCAAATGTTCAGACATTTCCCTTTGTTATAAACACACCTAGAGAATGTGCCTAGAGAATAGGATTCAGAACTGAAGTTGTCTGAGGTTAGCAGGCCTATTGCTTTGCAGAGTTATCACAAACTCCTTGGAAGATAGTTTTAAGACAGTTTACTCTGAAACGTTAGGATCCTGTGTTGTTGGTGAACAAGACTTGGAAGTGCGCTTTGCAAATGTAACTGGCTTTCTCCACTATGTGCAGTTTAACAGTGTGCATGGATGAACCTGTTTTTTTGCTAATTGTGGCTCAGTCAGATAATGTACATTTGCTGCTTGCCTTTTACCTGTGAAAATGAAGTGAGGCAATACTGCAATGGGAAGGCCCCATCTGCTTCTCACAAGGCAGGCCCCCAAGACCAGACAATAATATCCAAAAAAAGTGAAGATAATGAATTACTCAAGGAAAACGTTGAGCAAGAGGAAGAGATATGAATAGCCAGAGCCCACAAAGCTGATGACTGGGACCCCATGAGGGGTTCTGCTGAGAATCCTTTAATTATCACCTGGAGGCCTAACTTGCATCTTTTTCTTTCTTCAAATCCTGCCTAACTAGGGAGAAAAAAGGAATTCAGGTATACTTGAGAGAAGTAGTTTTTGTCTTAGTCTAAAAATGAGAATTTTCTTCCCAACAGACAGACAAGACTGGAAAGGCCTTTCAGTACCTAGATGCTGCCCTTTCCTTCATTGAGTATGGGATTGCCTTGGAATCGGATGCACCAGCACCAAAATCAGCTTACAGCATATTCAGCGACACCATAGATCTCATCAAGTAAGTGGTTTTCAAAGCATGATGGTTAGGCAGCGTGTTTGGAGGGGAGGGTTAGTTGCATTGCTTGTTGGCAACTGTGGCAGCTCCGGATTCTGACCTTGGAGCAGAGTTCAGGTTGCTCTACAAGCGTAAGACAGACCATCCAGAGGCACCAGAGACAAATCCTTTGAAATGTGTGTCAGCATTGCTTATCAGAAGAAGGAGGCACCATGTCCTCCTCAACATTTGAGCCCTGCAGTTGAGGTACAGCAGAGGACACTGGTTCAGATAGCTGAGGACGTGAAGGAGTTTTTACTTTATCCAGAACTGAGGTTGCTTTTGCATGTGAGCTCAATAGTATTTCAGTTAAATAAGCAAAGCAACAATATAGCATGTGGAAGAACACTTTGTGCCCCAAAGGTTTTGCAGCCTGATTGAAGGCAGATTTTACTGGTTTCTCCCATCTGTCTTTGTACCAGTACACTCTATTGAGGTTTCTTTTAGCAAAGTTCCCTGTTTAGTTTCATAGCCATGGTAGATGTATGTAGATAGTAGACAGTATGACATATACAGGCAGTGCAATCCAAGGAACCATGCATTGGATAGAAGAGAAGCAGGTATCAGTTTATTCATATTGAAACTACAGGTTACGTGAGTGTTTTCAAGGGCTGATTTGACTTCTTGCCTTAGAGCTGCAATAGCTGTCAGGCGTTTTTTTGCGGTAGACTTCAAACTTTTTAAATTGCGTTGTTTGCTTTTTGGTCTTGATGGGCTGCATTTCCAAGATGCTACCATTGTGTTGTTTTCAAAAAGGGGATTTGCTTATTTGTTCTTTGCCAAAAGAAACGTTTCCACTGAGGTGTCTGTCTTGTCCAGAAACACTTGAATTAGTGTTGTAGTCAGTGGTGGGGGCACCTCTTTTGGGCCTCAGGCCTGTAGGTGGCCCATGGGGGGCATGTACTTGTAAGGATTTTGCCCATTAATCAGTGTAAGAGGAGAGCGAGTCGCACAAGGGGCCACATCTGTTCCTGCTGCATGAAAAACAAGGCGTTTTGAGACACAGTCCTCTGCTCAAGATCATACAAAGCACCTGGTACCAGGACTAAGAACTCAGGGCAGGTTTCCTGACTTTTGGACCAGTGTTTGAGATAATGGCATGCACTGGTTTTTCATAAACAGTGGGACTTCAGAACCCTGATGACTGAGAAGATTCTGTTTGTTTCCTTAGATTCATCATGACATTGAAATCCTTTACGGACTCCTCAGCAACTTCACATGAAAAAATCTTTGCTGTGTTATGGTGCGTAACTGTTGTTCTGCGCCTTCATATTATGTTTTTAGACTGGATAGAGTGAAGGACCCGTTACTTTTAGGGGCGAAAGAATGAGTTAAATGGGAATCAGAGTTCTGCAAGGAAAAAACCACCACAATATAAAAACCAGAATGAACAGGAACATCTCTAAAGTGAGCTGGGATATCACAAGGGACCACACGTGGAAGGCACAGGCTCTAAAATTTGATCTGCTGTAACTTGAGAACACATAAGGGCTTTCACCTAAGGTGAAAGAATGCGATTTGGCTGCCCAAGTTTGAGCCGTGTAACAGAAGCTGTAGCTGAACGTAGCCGAGGCACTTCTGGACAGAGGTTTAATCAGCCTGTGGCACCTATAAGAGGCTGGGCAGCTGTCTTATGTAAAAGACCAGACATAGCCCTTCCTTGTTTGGTTGGGTTTGTTTGGTTTTTTTAACCCCTTGTGATTTTTTCACAGTCTTTTTTTAAGATGAACAGGAGGAGAAATTCTGAGCTTTCTTGACTTTGCAGTACAGCTGATGTGTGCTTGCCTCCATCCCACAAGGCTGATGACTGCTGAGCAGGCAGCAGTGAGCGTGAACACTTACGCTTGGATGTGTTTCTGTTCACAGCATGCGCTGCCAGTCCATTCTACACATGGCAATGTTTCGTTACAAAAAAGACACTGCAATAAAGTATTCCAGGATCCTGAATGACCACTTCAAGGTAGGGCATGTGTATTACTAAACTGCCAGCTGGATGGCTGCAGTAGTTACTGATGTTGGCTGAATAGCCCAAATCTAACAAGAGTTCTGTTCCTTACTGCAGAGTTCTTCCAGAGTAACACAAGCACCTTCTCCATGTGTTGCAAGGTAAGATTTAAAAATATTTATGTTGTGATGTGTCTATAAGGGTGTGAGTGAAAACAGTATCCAGAGTTTTTGGTTGCAAGCTGCATTTGAGTGCCTCACCACTTGTTCTTTCTTACCACCTGAAATCATACTGTTAGGGGGCATGAGTATGTTTCTGCTCTCTCTTTCCTGTCTTTTCTCATTGGAAAGGGTTTTTTTTGGTTATGAGGTCCAGAGTTACTGCGTATCAAGCAGAGCAGTTCTCCACCAGAGAAACAGGTCAGAGGAGCAAGGAAGGTATCATCACTGTGCTGTTTCAGAGTCCCTGTTGTTGTCATCTTTGTTCTGTTCTGTCGCTCTCACCTAGAGATCCTTTGAGACTTAACAGGGTACCATCCCCATCTCCCTGGCCACTGTCCAGTAGGATTATGCCTGCACCCTGTGGTAGCATAACTTTGAGGTGATACTTTAATATTTTTCTCTTTAGCTCAGTCACCAATTAAGAAAAAGAAACTAATTTTCTAATTTGTGAGTTACTGAGCATTTTGTCCTTTCTATGTTTCTGCAGCAGTGTTGCTGCGTATGTGGCAGCAAAAGTAAAAGGCAGGCTGTCACATAACAGTGTTTGACCGGATGCCTGGCAGACTGGTCCTGTGTTTTAATGACAATGAGTAAAAGTGTTTCTGTATATTGTGGTAATTGCATTTGGCAGATAGCTATCCAGCTCCACGTCTGTCCCTTTTAAACTCTGCAACTGAGAGAGGGTTGTTTGGTCTTCAGTAGTGGTGCTGAAATTCCAGTTATTGTTCTGCCACCTTGCACAGTGGAGGTTACTGGGAATTAAATGGTCTCCCAAGAGCCGTGGTGGAAGCCCTCTCATACCAGTGACTAAAATTAGATTGGTTGAAGTGGTGGGGGTGAAGCGATGTGATGAAGCCAGCCTGTGTCTGAAAGGCGGGCAGCTGACTGCATTTAGCTTCCCTAAGTCTATAAATAAGTGTGTGTAGGCTGACCTGGCTGCTTTGACTAGCTGTCAGAAAGCTCCAGCCCCCATAGGTGGGGAAGTTCAGCATGCCTGAAATGGAAGTCTTTAGGAAAAAAACACTTAGATAATCTGGTGAAGGCTTGCACAAGGAGGGGCGGATTCTGGAAGGTGGATAGGTGGCCCTTTCTGATGTCTGGTCCCACATTTTCTTTTGTCAAGAGGAGTCCTTAGAGTTGCAAATCCCTTCAAAAACCTTGGCCTTGAACTGAAAGGACAATTACCTGTTACGTAGCTGAACACATCTCAGTTTTTAACACTGCACTCTATGCTGCAGGCTTAGATGATACTGGATAGCTCCTGACATAAGACAGTTTTGTGGCAAGACTTTTAACTCTGACATTAAATGTTTGTGGTGGTGTTTCTTTCACCTGCAGAAGCACAGGCCTGCCTTCTCCTCTTTCTCCAATGCCCTCTCCTGCCAGTTCTGTGAGTTCTCAGCCAGGATCAAATGCTGTCAACTGCAGTGGCAACAACGTTGGCTCTTCAGTCACTGTCCCCTATAATATCCCAAGCATCACCTCTTCCTACGTCAACATCACTTCCTATATTCTCTACGCGTATGATATTTGGGAACGAGCTGATGCACTGGTCAGGAAGAATAAGGGTAAGTTTTTGCCCTCTAGCTTTTCTGTCTTACGTGTTGTGTTTATGTGTATGTACTTGCTTAAATTCTAACACTCAAGTGTAGCAAACACCATACCTAAAGAACAAAGCAGTAAAAGTGTTGAAATAGACAGCTATGGCTTATTGGCAGGTTATTGGCAGAGATACTTGATGGTGATATGAGTGTTCCAATTAAAAGGTTGTCTTGGCATCCTCAAATGTCTAAGAGCTAAGAGATGAGGGTATCAAGTGCAGGAAACCAGCCAACTCGCTCCATGGTAACACAAGAAGCATAGGGGTTTTTTTTCTGTTTGTTTTTCTCTTTGAGGTGCTTAGCTTTTCTGAATTGGTCCACTTTCTTTAGAAACAGCTTTTTGGCCTGTAGCCTTGTGTTTTAGTTTGTTTGTCAAACTTCCAGGTATTTTTGTCTTGAAAACGGTGAAGCTGGCTTCTCTCCATAACAGAGAAGCTGAGCAGCACTTGAATTGAAGTCCTTGCTGGGCATGTGACCAGTATTTGCCAAGTAGCATTTCCTAAAATTGCTACTACTTTATTTTATTTTATAGTTTTGTTAAAAATGTTATATTGTCCTGTGGCACAAGCAGTGGTGAATAAGCAAAAGTTCTAGAGCAGGTGCAGTTCAGTCTGTAACGTGCCATCCCACATGGCATTTGCAGTCATTTTTCGTAAAACACAAAGTTTTGTGAGCTACTGCGGGCAAAGGGATGTGTTGCCACAATCCATTGGCAAACTTGCAAAAGAAAATAAACACGATGTGCCTGGTTGAATTGTTGGAAGGCTGTAAAAATACTCACACTAATGAGGCAGTTGCTGAAATTCAAAAGGCTTTGCAAGTCACCTTTGAATAAAGTAACTCCAGTTGTTGGCTGTCCTCTGAGCAAATCTGTGCTCGCAGCAGCAATTCATGTGTAGCATTTTGGATTATAGCCTCAAAAGGCTGATAAAAGACTGTCATATAGAAGGAGCAGTGGATGCTGCTGGTAAGCCAGTGGAATGAGTCATGGAGGAGAACCTGTGGGAGGGCAGCCTGAGCACAATCTTGCATCAATCAGGACTAAATTGAAAACCTGCTATATGTTGCTGTTTTGATGTAAGGGAATGATGACCGGGGTAGTAAATACTCCTAAGGGAGTGGATCTGTGCAGAACAGGAAATAGTTACATAGGCTTAGCAGTTGTTGTCACTGTTCAGGACGGGGGAGGAATTTCAGAACAGATGCTAAGAGGTACAGAGACTCAGTACCTAAAACTTAAAAAAAAGGCCATATCATTGATTCTTTTGTGCAATTCATAGGGTATAAGAAGAAGAGGAAAGAGCAGTGGCCATCAGCTATTAAGTTCCCTTAAACAGGGAAGTCATAAGTTAGTGGAAAGCAGTTAGTTGTAACTGATGCCCAAGTCACTTGTGGAGAGCTGAAGTGCTTTCTGGTGGGTCCAAAACCAGGTGCTTCCAGCACAGGACCCAGCTCCTCACTGTAATGCAGAGCAGCGCCATGGACCATGAGGCTGTAACAGGTTGTCTTCCGGCCTCTGATTTCCCACAGCAAGGACAAGCTGAGGTTGCATGTGTGCATGTGAAGTCACTCTCCTTTCACACAGTACTGTGGTCACAGATCAGATTTTCATTCTAAGATAATGAAGATAGTGTTGTGCTCTGCTGCTGAAGAGTTCCTTGCACAGCCAAGCAGAAATCTTCAGCCTCCAGGTTCAATCTTTGTGTGTAAAAAAGGAGAGCTGAGAACGGCCGGTTTCTGAAAAGGTACCTGGCAACAAGATCAAGGCTGGAGGGACCAAGGGACTGGGACGAGCCCGTGTCACTGGAAGGCAGGTCATGCAGGAATATCTTGGAAAGGTGACCGGAAAGGAATAGGTGTGATAATTTCCCATAACTTGCTGTCACCTGCACAAATGATTGCCAGCACAGAGCAGGGCATATAGCCTGCCAGCACCTCCCAGCAGTCAGATATGCTGCAAGAGCCATCTCCTGCCCATGCAGGAGGAGGAACGTGGTGCCTCAAGTTGGTGGCAGGATAGGAGAACTCGGTTAAATCTGCCTGACATGCCCAGCTATAAGCAACCCAAATCTGAGCTGTATAGCCTGGCAAGCTATATAAATTTTTAAACCTGTTCAGCTGAGAAATCTGCAAGGTTTGAGGATGGATGAAGGAAGGGGACCAGTCTGATGACAGCTGTGTGTGTTTCCCGGCATCACTCAGAAAGACACTCAGATTTGGCCTGTTTGAAATCTGGGGGAAGCACACGGCAGTAACTAGGGTATGAACACCCAGACTTTTGCCCACCTACCATGGAATCTCGATGTCCTTTTAAAGCCAGCACCTGGGGAGGTGGTTCAGTGTGTGTATGCATGTGTGAGTGTGTTTTCCTCTCACATGCCCTGCCTCGTGTACTTACTGCACTTCCCAGCCTTCTAATATTGCTGACCTCTCTGCATTAACAATGTTTAACGGGACTTGCCCACTGTCAGTGTGCTGCTGTTGTTGTTCCTCACTGACCCCTCGCCTGTCAGATGTGCCTGTTGTGTGAAACCAACCAAATGTTTTCTCTCTCCCTCCCCTTTTTCCAGAGTTTTTTGCTGAACTCAGCACAGTGACGTGCGCTCTGGCACTGAACAGTAGCATGACCGAACTGGTACACTACGCTAGACAGGGTTTACAGTGGCTGAGACTGGAAATAAATACGCCTTAACTGGTGCTCAAGGTGATTAAGTACCTTGAACTTTTTTGCACTTTTGAAGCCTCAGAAACAGTCTAACTTGTTGAATCATTGGATACAAAGCACCTGCAAGGGAAAATAAATCAAGGTGGAAGGGATCTGGTTACACTGGAAAAACTTTGAACTGCGTTTTTAGGGTAGTGCTTTGCTGCCTTGAAAAAGAAGAGATGGAGGAAAGCCTCAGCATTGATGGCACCTTCCTTTAAAACAATGAAGTGCAATGAATTGTCTGAATGGCCTAATGTATTGATGGTCTATAAACATTTCTATTACGAATAACCAGCAGGACAATAATCACACATGAAGAAGTGCCGACAAGAAGGAAATCTGCCTCCAGAGGTTATTATGCAACATCCCACAGTCTGCAACAGTTTTGTGCCCAGAATACACATCAGAGAAGTGTTTTTGCAAGCATGGATGCAGTCTTTGGTGTCTTTGTTCCTCAGATGACAAGTAGCAACCTCATCAGCACCGAAAAGCATTATATTACAATAAAAACAGCAAAGTGGTCTGCCTTGCCTGCTTTCCAACCTCACCCTCTCACATTTGTCAGCCAGCTGCTGTCCGGAGAATCGGGGGAAGCCACTGCCTTCAGCGCTGCAAGCTCACTTTTGAAGTCATCGCTGCTTTGGTCATCCTCCTTGCCATGCACTCATGCACACAGAAGCCCTTAGCACTCGAACTATGTTACTTAGGGCCTTGCTTGGTTTAAGCCTTGTAAGCCAAAAACAGTGTGGGGGGGGAGGGGGGCAAAATGACCAGGCATGGTTGGAAACAGTTCTGCCTTTCTTCTGTGGTGGAGGGACATCGTTCACACTGAGGACTCCTTGTCCGGTTGCTTTTTGTCGTTCCAGTGGGTGGGGGTGGACAACTCTACTGGGTCACTCTGATTGCTTGGACAATGTTCTGAGTCTGAGAGCTTACATGGGGAGGAATTACTTCTGTTTAAGGAGGGACTAAGCGGCTGAATGCGGAACATAAGACAAATTTTGCATTTGGATGTTTGCCTGCAACCGTTGCTGGTCTCAGTGAATATCTAAGAGCAGGATTTGGTACCAAAGTAGGGCATCCTTCGTGTGGGAGGTAACTTGTGCTCTTTCTCAGCCGAACTACAGGATGGGCCCAGCAACTTAGAAATCTGTCAAGGGAACACAAAAGGGATAATTAACTGTTCGCAAGCATTTTTTTCTTGTCAGGAGCTGCATTTTTGAAATTGCAATTTTGCAGGTGACACTAACAGTGAAGGGAGCATCCATGGCATTTGTGTATTCAGTATGATGACACCCTTCTCTACCCAAAGATTTCCTGTTGTGTGACAGCAGCGTCCTGCCGTCCTCGTATCTAATAGTGTGCCTTAGCCCTCTGGTCCCCTCTCACATCCCTTGCCCTATCTCTGACAGACCTGTGGGAGCGGCGAAGAGAAGGATGGTATCCCAAAATAATTGTGCTTACAGGAAAGATTTAGCACCCTTTTCCACATAATTTCAGGATGGAGGAACAGGTCTGCATGCGTGTAGCAGTACCCCCTTTGTGAAATACCTGCTTGTGGTTTTGAGGCTTCTGAAAATGGACAGTAAATAAATACCAGCAAAAAGTCTGCATTTCCAAAAGTAGTTTCTGTAGAAATGGCCCCTGCCACGAGGAAGCCTGGACTCATCTTGCCTCTGGGACGAGGTGGTGGGAGTGTGCTGTGGCCCTGCTCTTGTCCAAACACAAGGGAGCTCTCCTCTTGTCTTCCCTGGCAGCACAGGACTGCCAGGATCCAGGGTTGGGTCTTCCTGCACCTTCAAGAGACTGTCCTTTTACGTCCACTTTATCAAAAGCCTTAGAGCATTTCAGGGATAAGTTGTCCTCACCAGTGGAAGGAAGGTCCATGTCCCCCCTGTCCCATTTCACCAATCCAACTCCACTTGTACTCCTCCTCCCTGGAGGAGCGAGGCTCTGGAAGCCAGGGACAGAGAGGCTCAGCGTTAACTGTTTTGTTCTCAGGAAGCGCAGCGATGGCCAGCCAGCCTGAAGGCTTGATGTGCACTTTGGAGCTCGATTCCAGACTAGTGGGTCGATGCATTCTTCTGACTTTGTCTTCAAAGCAAGCTATTTTTAGGATCACCAGCTGAGGAGGAGGAAGGCAGGCAGAAAGCTTTATTGAACCTGAAAACCGCTGTGGGAGTCTGTAAGAACCATAGCAAAATGTTAGGGGGAAGCATAAGGTGAAGCAGGGACACGGGTACCCCTGGTACTTTCCTTTCGCATACACCCATCTCCCTCGCTGCTGCCAGGCCCGGTTCCTGTGGGAGAGCCAGGACTGCCTGCCACAACCAGTGAGGCAGGCTGTGCGGCTGCTCCCCTCCTGCATCCAGCTTGGTGCAGCCCGTGGGTGTACCAGGTCCTGTCCTTGCCGGCTCTTTGGGCACTCTGCTGCCCACAGAGTGACCATCTGTTGTCCGGCTCCTAGGAAAGCTTGTGCAAGGGTGTCGGGCGAGCAAAGTGGGTAAGAAGGCACCCAGCGAAAGCAGATGAACTACTGGCATTTGCTTTTTTACAGCTGGGAAAAGGCAGCACGTGCTCTGCTACAGTGCAAGGACTGCTCCCGCTCCCAGGGCAAACTCCCCCAGCCTTTGGAGGAAACGAGATCACAGGCAGTTTGTGTTACAGGCATGTGGGCAGCTATTCGGGGGCTCTCGTTTCAAAAGCGATCAGTGGAAGCCTCAGTACCAAGCTACATAGCAGGAAGCTATGTTTTGTTTCAGGTCACGGAGAAGACTGTTTAAATAATAGGAAATTTTTGAAAAGCCATTGTATTTCAACCTTAAAGCCAGGTCAGAGGCCTGCAAAGGGTTAGGAAAGATGCTCATCGTTTTCACTTGGGCCTGTTCAGGCCTTTAAAAAACTAAACCAAACCAAAACAAAAATGACAAAAAAACCCCAAAAACAAACAAACAAACAAACAAAAAACAAACAAAAAAAACCCCAAAACATAATAGTGGAGGAAATAGCATTTGCCATTAGGAAACAAAACCATGAATCCAAGGAAAAACAGAGGTGGTGGTTCAGTCCCAGGAGGAGAGGAGGCAGCTATGGTGGCAAAGCAGAATCATGTCCATGCAATATTTATTTAGAAGAAATAATACGTGTTGAAATTCTCAAATGTTCTATTTTTAAGATGCCATTTATTTAATAGTTGAAAACCCCACTTACATGGAGATAGAGATCTCTTCTGTAACTGAAAGTCAAAGTCTGACTGCAATGTCCTTGGTTTTGGTTTTGTCCTCTCCCCTCCCTCTTGGTTCCCACTATAAATCTGTACATCTTAAACTTATTTTGGGGACGTATGTCCCTTTTGTAAATAACTTTTTCTGCCCTGTGTGTGATGGAGTTTCCGAGATGGTTGATTCATTCATATGGGGAAATAAACAATAAATGAAGTAGGCTATTTGTTATAAGTTGTTGCAAGAGTCCTCATGTTCTCAGCATCTTGTAGAGAAATTTTAATTTGCCTTTTCTCTCTGAATGGTCTTAGTGTTTCCCTTCTGAATGAGGCTTAAGCATGAATTTCTGTACAAGAAGTCTCTGTTTGAATTGCTCCCCTGTTTATTGCCCCTTGCCCTTTCCTTTAGGAACAAGAATGGGTGCAAATCTAGATGCTCAGAGTGGCGGGAGGGTCACGACTCAAGAAAACTGCCTCCTATCCTCCCAAAGCAGATTCAGGGAAGACTGTGCTGGGGTCAGCCACCAATGGCCGGCAAAGCCTGGCTCTGAGCGCTTGCAGACAGGAAAATCCCACGGGTTAGTTTCATGCAGTTGAGCAGTTAAATAAGAAATCAAGGAGACAAATCGCAAAAATAGTAGTTGAAGCGTACTGCTCCGTGTTTGCCACAAAGGTGTTGCAGGGCTCGGTGCTGGGAGGAGGGTCTGCTCAGTTCTAGTTCATGGATATGTTTCTAAAGTGCTGCAAGGAGGAATTCCCTTGGGTAATCCTGCAGGATTTCATGCCCCCTGGTAGCTCTGCTTCTCATTGGTTGTGCAAGGTGATCTCTTTGCAACGGCCTTACACTTCTTGTTTGGGGCTTTTCCCACTTTTTGTTTTATGTCGGGCAGTGTAACTGTTCCTTGGAAGAATGATTTTTGCATCTCTCTATGCACTATTGTGATATAATTTGTGTGTATAATTCAGGTCCTTTCTGCAACAGGCATTGCACCCAAGATGTTTGGTAATAATGGATGTGGTTTTCTAACGTAGCATGTAAATTGTAGACAATACTGAAACCTGTTTTAATGCCTGTTAGATATGTTGTTGTTGCAGATGTTGTACATAGGAATGTCCACTTGGGTTAATGCACTTTTTCACTGCACGCTGAAAATCCCAATGGCAAAATTGGTATTGAAGTAAGAATAAAAGGAAAAAAATAGCTAGTTAGTCAAAAAAAAAAAAAAAGTGAAACATCCCCAGATGAGGGTGGGATTTTTAGCTGCAGACTAGACAGGAGGAGCTTGTTGGTTCAGGCGAGGTGGGACTGGGACTCGGTTCACTGCCGTCAATTAGTGTTTCAAGTAGCATGAAACCAGGCTGGCCCTAGGCTGGTTGCAAGATGCACGGAGGGTAAGAAAAGAGCATAGGAAGATAGCTTGTGGTTGTGGCCATACATATGTGGATTAAGCGTCTGTGAATTTTGTTCCGGTTTCAGTGGGGTGCGAGGCGTAGTTGGACGTGAGCTGTCCTGTTTGCTGGTCAGGGTGGAGCTGCTTTTCCTGGGTTTCTCAGATCCTCTGTCCCTCCATTTCCTTCCCCCTCACACCCTGGGGCAGAAGCAAGGAGGATTAGTTTTGGAGGTGGGGTGGAGGTGGGAAGTGGAAGGAGGGATGCAGAGGAAGGAGGTGCAACATGCCAGCAGGGGAGGTCATCCAAAAGCCAGGGAGGGAGACGGGGGAGCAGGAGGCCATAGGGCTGCAGCAGGCGTTGACCACCCTGCTTGGCTTTCTGCCTCGGGCCGTGGCCCACCCTAGGCTAAAATGGCCAAAAATATTTTGGGGTTGTTTTCCAATAATATTTTGTTGTTGTTTATTTATTTATTGAGCCTTTATTGACCAAACCTAATTTTGCAACCACATTTAATTTATTTTGAGATTTGTTATACATTATAGATTAGCTTGCTTTCTCTCTTTGGCTTGGCTTACTCTTTTCAAAGACAAATGTTATTTTTGGCAAAACAGCTGCATTAAAGTTGATTACAGTTTCTCAGCCCTCTGCTGCTCTCCAAACACTAAAATAGCCCGTTGACAGCCTGTGCTTGCTCTACATTAATTGCACTTTTAGTAACCCCTCTCACTACCTGAAACCAACAGTGTTCCTGGGCCGCCATCAGCATTTCTGATTCTGTTTCCTTAAACTTTGTGTTCCTGAAGTGAGGACTTGTGCATGTTGCAACAGCAGCATGCGATCACTGCTGGTTTGCGATGTGTTTTGCCAAGCTACAGGGTTCCTGAAATTCCTGCTGCATTTTTCTCCTCTCCTACTCAGTATTGCTGAGTTTAAGGTTTTCTTTGGGTCCAGTGTTTCATATCATAGCAAAACGGCAATGTTGTCCACTTCTGTTGAGCCAGCAAAACTGCATTCCAACCAATAGCTTTTTTCTGTTCTTTCGATATTTGAAGGCACGTACGAGCCCGTATGTGGTCTGTGGCAGCTGAAAGGTATTTCTGAAAGTTGTTCCAACTTGTGCAACTTTTTGCTTGTTACACAAGGTGCAGCAGGCTCTGAACTTGCTCATGAGCTCTCCTCGCTGTTCAGGGAAGAGCTAGTTAGGATTCGGGGTCAGGCTTTTGCTTTGTCTTGTTTTTCCAGGGGTCCCTGGGAAATGGAGTTGAGCAAGATGCAATCTGGAAAGGAGGGCAGGAGCTGAAGGTTTCATGGGTGGTATTTTCTTTGCAACGTGAATGCGTATGGTAGTGCTGCGGGTGCCGGTAGGGCTCATGTCATCAGGTCTCCAGGCAGCACATGAATTGTGGCACACTGGTCAAACTGCTGCTTGTCTGTTCAGCTGCCAGCCACTCTGTCCTTGCATTTCTAGGTCATTTCTGTGGGATTTCTATTTCAACTGTTACCATACAGGGTTGGGTTTTTTTCTTTTTTGCCACCCTGCTTTACTCATCATTTTCAAGCGTAAAATAAAATCTGCAATTCTCAGTGAAAACACCCTTAAAAAGTAACTGTCAGGTTTCTTGAACATGGAACATTGGTCTTAAATCTGTTAAATGGTCCTTGTCCTGTGGGGAGTGACACGCCAGTCCTCCCCTCTCACAGCAGCTCTTCATGTGCTGGGACACAGGAGTGGCCTGGTCATGGTAGAGGTGCGAAATCTTAAAGCCCCATGGAGAAACGAGGATGCCAAACCTCTGGCAAAATGGAGTCTCCAGTGAGAAAAGATGCGTAAATGAGTGAGAGGAGGAGACTGATGTGTTTGACTTCAGCACTGAATCCGCACTCTAAGGCTTCTGTGAATTAGAAGTAGCTGCCTTTTATAGTCCTTGAAAAAGACAAAAATCAGGTCTGTGATACAGCTTAAAAAAAAAAAAGTAAAAAAAAAAACAACTCTCCAAAGAAATTGTGCCACAGATCTTTTGTTTGTTTGTCTTCTGTACCGAGGATGAATTGCTGCACGTGTGTGTGTGTGTATATATATATATAAAAAAAAATTAAAATATGAATTTTGACTTGCTTGTCTTGAAGTTCTTCACATGAAAGGGATGTTGGTCAAAATTGTAAAGATGAAATGAAAAATAAGCTACCTGGGGAGGGGGAATTTCTTGTTTTCCTGATCTGAAGCTGAGATGTCTCACCCTCCCCTGTGCTCTGCTCACACAAAGTTGCACAAGCACAGCCACTGGGTGCAGCTTTGCTCGGAGGTCAGGGATGATGGGGCTGTGCAATGTGTGATTGTGCCGCACATCTTCCTTGGTATGTTGTTGAATTTCTTGAAATATTCAACAGCACGAACTTGCCACTGTCTTCACCGCATTGCCACCTTTTGAGGGAATATATCAAAACGGTGTGTTTCAAGTTTTTTAACCTTGAAGTTTGAAATGCAGGTGTCCATCCTGATGACACTGCAATGCAGGTATTCATTTCTAAGTACTACTTCAGCAAAATATTCAAGCATGTTTCCAAATCCCATTTATTTTGCCTGAGACTAGGGCATGTTCTACTGGGCCAAGTGTCCTCTGGAGCTCTGGATACCTGGTACGTATGTATTTTCCTTTTTTCCTCTCTCCTAATGACCACATGCATAGTGGTCCAGTGCTGCCTCTGTCTTTTGGGTGATAACATGAAAAAGAAAACAGAATTACTCTTCTGTTTTGCCGATTCATTTTGTCTGACAGCTTTGACCTTCTTTGAGTGAGGAAAACTTTAATTAAGGGTGGTAACTAACCTTCTGCTAAAAAACAGCCATCACTGGGTGTGACTCAGCACCACACACATGCAATGGGATGAATCTCAGCCTGACCCCAAGAGGTTGGAGATAGAAGCGATGTAGCCAACGACTCCAGCAGGGCTGTGCTGTGTGTTTCTGTGGCCACAGGCTTTAGAGCAAGGCAAGTGTATGCCCATATCAGCTTTCCTTTTTTCCTCTCGGACAGACTCCAGCGGAGGGAGTTTTGGCATGCCTTAGAGTGGTGTTGGTGCCAGGTGAAATGGGCTTCATCTGGAAGCCTAAGTGCGTGTGTGTGCAAGAAGGAAAAGAGAGTGCATGGAGCAGAGGAGCTGGCCCTTGGGAGGGAGCATGGAGTTGTACATCTTTGGTGGTAATTAGGTAAGATGGATTATTATGGTTAGCTGACCTAGGGGTGCTCCAGCAACCCACATCAGGTAGGGAGTGATAAAAAACATGGAAAACAGCTGGGGAGAAGCAGAGCCAGGTGTGGGGGGCTGGGAAAGGGGAAAAGGTAAGAGAGAGAGAGAGACATGGTGGTCTCTTGGAGGTAAAAAAAAGACCTTGGGAACCAAAGAGCAGTCGTGAGAGCAGCTAGGATGTCCACTGAGGATGGGAAGAAAGAAGGGCTGTTTGGCTCTGCTCTTCCACTCCTTTCTGTCCTGCATTGACCAAGATTTTGGCTGGGGAGCTGGCAGCTGCTTGTACAAAAGAAAAGTGAGAAGTGGGAGGAGACAGTTGCCACGTGGCATAATGCACGATGACAACGTGACACCTAAATGCAGTCGTATTGGCAGATGTAATGTGCCATTTGTTTCATCTGGCAGCCATTCAGTTGGAAGTCTGACTAGGACTGTGTCAGAACAGTGCATGGATTTGCAATTACTTTCTCCCAACAGCCTGTGCTGAGTTAGGTGTGCTGACTTGCGCTGTCCTCTTTTTTTTTTTTTTTTTTTTTTTCTTGGAAAATGTGTGTAGGGGAAGATAATTTGCTTATGATTCTTGGCCCGAGTTAAGTCTTACCCATCAAGCAAATGAAGGCACAAAAATGTTTCTTGTTGGCTATGTAACCAGAGCCAAGCCTCACCACCACTCCCAGAACAGCTATAGCTGCATAGTTGCCTGCTTGGAGTATTAATTTTCAGGACCATTAATTTAATAAGCATCAGAGAAATTCTCCTGTGGGACACTGCCAGGTAGCAGGGGCACTTCAGAAGCCAGGCAGGCAGCCATAGCCATGCATGTGTTCTCTTCATCACAGCCCAGTGCACGTGTGTCTTACTATCTCTGTCAGGACGCTGGCTGCCGCACCATCTAACATAGGTTGTGTGTACTCATCAAAAGATCAAGTTACCGTTTCAGTGGAAAATTTGCAGCAGGTATGTATTTGCATGGGCATTTTGCTTGAGTTGATGGAACATGACAACACCTGCAGACCAGACAAGTCAGATGGCAGAAATTACATAGCTCCCTGTTGACTTTTTTTTTTTTTTTTTTTTTTTTTGGTGCTGGAACAGCTTTAAAATGAAACTGTCTGGAATCCAAGGAATTGCGTTGAAATGCTGCAAAGTGGCAGAAACACCAACCTTGCTGACAGCCAGGAAAGAATTACAAATACAAGTTTCATCTCCTGGCTAGGAGTGCTTTATTTGCTGCCAGTTCCAGTCGAGAGAACATGCAAAGGTTTAGAAAACAAACACAGATGTGATAAAAGCAGCCAGCAAAAAAAGTAAGTGGAGCATCTGGAATAAAGTACTTGGGTTTGCAAAACTGCACTGCAGCGATGCTGAAAATAGTTTTAGAAGCAGTTTCAGCCTAAAAAGCTCTGTTTAACTGTAGGAGTAATCTGGAGTTATGGACTTTCCAGGCATTTGTTCTAATTAAGCTTGAACAGGTTAATTGGCTGAATTTTTATCGCCTAATGACAACTTGTTTGTAAAATGAATCTCAGTGTAATTTTGTGTTGGAGCTGTGGTCCCACCATACAAGATCACGCCGAGCACCCTGCAGCTGTCTCGGCAGACAGAGCGGACACACAGAAGACAAGGTAAACGCAACCACTTGTGTTTCTCATTGTGGTTCAAGGCAGTTATGTTGGGCTGGAGCGGTTGAGAAGCTGCGTAATCAGTGTTGCATTCTGAGCACTCAATTTTATCTTTAACAAACCTTTATTTACTCAGGAGTTTCCCTGAGTCAGTGAGTCCTGCCCCCCATTCCTCAGTGTTTGTCGTTTGTAATTGCTTTTGCCTGTTGACTAGAGTTTTCTCATGCAGCTCGTTTCCAGTGCCTAGAAGAGATGGCATCACTCCAGAGTTAAAATGTTTTTGCAAGTGAGGGTAAGACACAGAACTGAAGTCATGCAGTCAGGACGTAGGAAGGCAGCCTGATTTTAGTTAAGTGCACAGAAAAGTTCAGAGCAGCAAAGTGATCTCGTAAAATTTCCTGGGGCTTTGATAGCTGTATTCCAGGTGGTCTCTATTGCTAGCACTTGAATGCAGTCGGTTTGAGCATAGAGAAGGAGGCTGTTCAGCCCGAGTGTTGGTTTCAGAATCTGCTGCCCATCATGCTTTTATTTAATTACCTTCCCACTGCTCTAAAGAAAGAAGTGTCTTACCAGATCACAAGCAAGAGAATTTCCTTGGTTTTGATGAATAAATTGCTTCTGACGTGTTCAGTCTGCCCTACATGAGTGCACGCAACAAGAGTTAACAACACTGACACTGGAATAATTGCCCCCAGATCCCACCGCATCTGAAAGAAGGTCCTGGAGACAGAGAGGGGATCCCTCCAGTGCCTGGCTGGGGTCGTTGTTACCTCCTGCTTCGGAGCAGCCGCCCGAGGCCGTTGGTTGACTGCCTGCTGGTTATGTTGCATAAATAGATGGTGTGTGCTAAGCCCTCTGCGAAGGCTTGGTTATTTGCTGGGCTGCATCCCCCTCTACAGGCAGACATTTCAGTGAAACAATTTTCTCTCAGCTGGTATTCAGCAGGAGGAAAGTCTGTGGTCTTTCTGATGGGAGTAAGAATGCGTGCATATATTTTGTTTACGTTTTAAAATATGCAAGTAGCATGTGCATCACCTTCTGAAGTCTTCTGTCCCCATCTGAATATTTTAGCATAATGTTTAAGGCAAACAGTTTGGCTGCAAGCATGGCTCTATTAGGAATGAGATGCCTTTGGGGAAGAGCAATATTCAAAAGTATTCCAAGCTGTGAAAGCATAACCACATTCTCACAATCCCCTTTGAATGTAAATAATAAGGTATGAATTTAGATTATATTGAAAAGACATATTTTACAAAATTGAAATAAACAGTAATACATGCAAGATCCTGGCATCATCATGGTGTTATGGCATGTCCTGAAAAAAATACAATCAGAAATTACTGTTTTAATGTAGTGATAAGAAATATAACTTAAAGGGAAGTCTTTGTCTTTGTATTGATCTTCCATAAATAAAAGTGCTCAGATTAAAGTTTCCTGAAGACAAACATGGCTGTGGATGGCACAGCAGATGATGTGCTACACTTGGCAGCAGTATGGTTTGGGTCCAAGTCCCGAGGTGAGGAGCAGCGTCATGCGAGGGCCGCTGTAGGGCTGCAGAAGAGCTGCTGAGATGGGGAGGCAGTGTGTCCCAGAACCTGGGGTGGCAGCGGGGTGGTTGGTCGGCACCGGCTGCACACACAAGACTGGAGATGCATGGCCGAGGGGCCTGGTCGAGGGTGGTCCAGAATCTGGTCTTGCTTTTCCTGCAAGCCCATGAGATGGTTAAAATCAGTAGGCTGGGAACTTTGATGTAACTCTGAACACACTTGATTCTTCCAAAATTATTTTTTCTTTGTGTTTAAAGGATGTGCTAATAGACGTCCTTGGGTTTATGATTTTTATGGGTGAGGTCAAGGATACAGGAAAAACATCATTAACAGAAGCAGTAACAATTCCACATTTGGGATCAGATGTGCATCGTGTTTAGATGCAATGATTTCATGACCCTGAATGTTTAAAGACTTTACTATTGCAAATCTCGGGTTTAGTTTTAAATTAGAAGACGCAGTGGGAGTTAGGGCCTGCTGCCCCTGGAGGGCTGCCTCTCCACGGGCAACCAGGGCAGGCTGCTCTGTTTCCCCAGCCTGGGGGAGGTTACTTTTTTGTTACCATTGTCCTGTTGCCAGTACTGGAAGAAGAAAAACGAGTTTGCTGGCGTTAAATCACAGCAGCTTTATATGCAGGTAAGTCATTATAGTTTGTTGCCACAGTAATCTTTTTTTTTTTTTTTTTTTTAATACTTTGACATTATTATCACATTTCCAGCAAGTGTTTCCTGTAGTTCTGGTGCCATCTAGGATTAATAATGTGGACACCACTATACTGGCAACAGGGTTGTTCCTTGTAAACCTTTTTTGCAGTTTTCCTGCCAGCCTTTAATGGTATGCCTCCAGAAGCCCGAGCACAAATGTTGGGGGGGGGGGGGGGGGGGCCGGGGGCACGAAGTGAAAAAAAGCAGAAGTGTCTATCTTACAGTTGTCTTCAGACCTAGTACCATTTGGCTTCCAGCTACAGGGTCGACAGCAGGGCTCCTCCCACACTGCACAGAATCCCAGTGCATTTGCTGTAACCTTAATGTGCTGAACACACGTGCCTCTCTTTGGTGCCTGAAAGGTGACTGCTGTCAGTGTGGTCCAGATGTGTGAGTTACAGGCTGTATCCCTGCGTGCTAGCACTTTCCCACCAAGAGGGGAAATGCATCAGCTGGCAAGCAGCACTGCCAGGCTACTTGGTTTCACGGTCAGTGTTACTTTGTGGAAAACTTGCCTTTTTTTTTTTTTTTTTTTCTTTTCTGGTGAACTAGGACATCCATAGAAGAACCTGTTTGGTTCCAGAGAGGGAACCTGCACCTCTTCTTTCCACCCCTCCTAGCAAGATCAAGAGCCACAAGGGTGACCACATCCTTGCATAGGGGCAAGGGCGGTAGCAGGGTGGTATGGCTCATGGCTCTAATGCAGGATCTTCCCTGCTGATAAAGGCTTCCTGTTGAGAATTATACTCTGCAGAAACCAAAAAATACTCAAATGTTTCCCCACAGTAGCATGCTCCAGTCATACTATAAACAAGGTGCTTTGAAGTACAAATGTTTTATTGCAATGATTCATTATTTACAGTACCATTCACTTTGTCCCTGGGTGCTACCAAAGTGCAAGCTATTTGAAACAGAAAAGCTAAATGATGGTAACTCAACAGCAAAACATGACTATGCCTTATGCTCATACTGTCTCGCCTCTCACCTGGTACTGAATGCAGAGAAATTTGCTCCTCTCCCTAGTCACTTGTAACAACCTGGTAGTGTGAAAGTTTGGTCACAAAGGATTGTCAGTTATTGGTTTGTTCAAAGGGTAGCAAGGACAAGAATCTGCCGTCTTTCCAGCTGGACTTTATGTGGAATTCAGGGTTTCTGACTGCGTAACAAGACATCTTTGTACACAGCATTGTCAAGTTCCTATTTCAATTTTTGTTGTAAGAACTGGTTTATTCCAGTTCTTTTTCTTGCTGATTCTCTTTGGTTTATGTAAGATTTAAGTCATCTACCTGTTTTGAGGCTAGATCTTTCTGGCTTAACTATCTTAAGAGCCAGTACCTCTATAATTACCACAGAGTTGCTACTGGAAACTGAAATTGGACATGTCATCTTCTAGAGTTGCATTTAAAGGTCTTTACAGAATACTGCAATTTTTATTATGTTTCCATTTCATATGAAAATGGTGATTCAGACACCACTGAAGCCTACATTTTCATACACTGCATCATCTCAAAGTAGGACAAATTACACTGGTTACTTCAGGAATGACCTCTCAACAGAAACTTGCCTTTTGCGGCGGGGGGTAGTCACTATAAATTTTGTTGGAGACTTGAAACTTCCAGTATTCCAGTGGCTAGACTCAGGTCAAGAATCTTTTCAGCTTTCTAACAAGTGTGTTTGTTAGCTTGAGAAAGTACTTTGAAAGACAGGTTTCAGACTAAGTACCTGCAATTTTCACTGCTGCCAGCAGTCCCTTGGGAGGTGGGCAGTGAACTTCTCTGCTCCAGTTATCTTGGTGTGCAACAGGGATGTCATTACCTTCTAAAACTTCAGATGCTTTGTGTTCTGTGTTACAAAGCTCTTGTACAATAAGGAAATGTTTAAGACTACATTCCTGAAAATAAGTTATATTAAATGGCACTCAGGTCCTCTAGAAAACATGTAGCAGGGCTGTTGGGTAAAGCTCAGCAGTACTAACTGCTGCTGTCTCTCATCACCCCATGCCTGGTTTACGGTTCAATAATGAATCCCTGCAACAGCTGCCTCAAATGATTTTGAAATTGCAACTTCTTAAAAATGGGATGATCGCAGCTCTTGGCAGGTCTTCTCCTGTGATCCCACTTTTATTCCATGTTTTCACAGGCTTTTCTGTATCACTATTGGTAGAAAGCCACCAAAAGCTTTACAATTTCAGAAAGTAACATTTTCACAAAGAAAATGTGTTGGTTTTATTTCTTAACCTACCATACAAAACATGGTGTTTAAAAGCTCTGTGGTGCCTCCCTACTATCATTCCTCTGGAATTTGGAAGAGGCAGCAGAGCTCACATGCAGTCAACAACGTTGCTGGATCCTTGGCCCACATCCCGGACCTGGCTGCTGAGACAAGAGCACACAGCCACACCTGCCCCTGCCCTGCAGTGTGACACAGAGCCGACGAGTTCCCATCTAAGAAGATGGCAGAGGAAAAAAAGAAAAGTAAGTTCCTGTCCTTTCTGAGCAACTTGAAAGTATTTCTTTTCTGTGTCTGAAATTCTATTATACAGCCTAGCTGTTTACTCTGCACAAAAATACACCCCACTACTTTATTTTTATTTCTCTGGTAAATTTAGTGCAAAATAAGACTGAAGCAACCAGAAGAATGTAGATTCTTACTGAATGAAGGGAAGAGGACAAGGGATGGAGAGGAGGAGGAGGTGCGTAAATATTTACAAGCAGAACCTAGTTCCATAAGCAGCACTCCTGCATCACTAGTCATGGATATTACTCAATTATTACCAGGAAACAACAGAGAGACTCCTGCTGCACACTATTTCTATTATGTTGTGTTTTCATATAGTCAGATTTCATTGTCTTACTAAGCCAAATAGAAAATTTTTAAATTACCTATTCACTATGGGATCAAACGCTTCAACTGTATTCAGGTACGTGTTGCCATTATGACCTCCAACTGCAAAAATTTTACCCATCAGTGTCGCTATGCCGACGCCACCCCTCGGAGTTGTAAGCTCTGCTACATATTCCCATTTGTTGCTGCGTGGGTCAAACCGCTCCACTGAGCTCAGTGGAGAGTTGTCATCAAAGCCACCTGCAAAGAATCATCACATTATCAGTTTTTAGCCACTTCTAGTGCTGGTGATATCCAGGGCTGGCATTATCAGGCTATTCTTAGCATTCAGTGGACTAGTGTCCAGCTCTGTTTCTTTACATGAATTTTACAAGCTCCTAAAAATTAACAGCTCTCCCTCCTGCCACTGTACAAGCATCACCCAGAGTGAGTTTTCTTCTACTCAAGTTGCAAGAAGTGGTATTTCTATTATTTTTCTCATTTAATTCATTGTACACGCAGTATAATGAAACAGCTTCTAATTTAGAATAGAAAAAACCTAAGACCAATAAAAGGATGGTCCTGATCTTATTTTGGCTTAAGCAAAACACACTCTTGCATTGTTTTCAAATTACAGCATTGCTGAATACTTGAGTAGGAAAAAAAAATCCTCAAGACTTCAGCGATGCATTTCCCTTGCTGGAAATGGAAGATAAGCATTTTACTTGAAACTTTTTTAATCACTTATGATAATAGACAAGGTAGAGCTCTGCAACCTGTCACTACATCATACCTGCCTGGCATCTTCCCCCCTCAGGAGAGCAGGTAAATGCAAGGTAGAGCAGAGTAAGACAGGCCTAGGACAACAGGCTGTGGAATAAGTATCATCACCATGTGAAAAAGCTACTGTCGTCTACACTTAAAATGGAACTGGAGTGCTTTAGAAGTGTGTGAACTTCAGAATAATTTTCCTAAAAAGAAACTCAAGATTTAATGAGTCTCAAGAGGATTTTCTATACAAACATACTGTCCTGAACAGTATAGGCCACCCTAAATGTGGGTTAGGAACTGCTTTTTATTTCCTCACTAACATACCTTTGTTTAAGCATGCCCTGGTTGTGCTTGCTTTCTACTGCTGCCCAGGAATACAAAGTACAGGACAGGTCCATCTGTTCCCCAGTTCCTCTAGCAAAAATAGCCTCTTCCAAATGCCAGTACTTGGCAGAAACAGCACTACAAAATGTCACATCCCTACTCACCAACAACGTACAAGCAGCCATGGAGCTCGCTGACACCATTGCCAGCTCTTCGCTGACCCATCTCTTTCACTTCTATCCACTTATCCAAATGGGGATCATATTTCTCCACACTGGAAAGAGATGCTACGCCATCATTGCCACCCACAGCATAAACATGGTTCTGGAAAACAGTTGTATAGAGAAAGATTATTTGTAACGTATATGTATTTACTCAGCTTTTCATAAGCAACGTTAAAATTATAGGAAAACATGCTATATCCACACAGTCCTAATTATTTACTTCTATTTAATAATTCCAACAATGGACTTGATTATCCAACAACTTGTAAATGCCATCTTCCAATTAAAGAAGTGAAAAAGTTACATAGTGTTGCAGATTATATATGGTGAAGGGGGTTAAAGTGTAGATGCACTCAGTACTTTTAAACATAGGAACCGTGACAAACAAGAGTCTTCTGAATGAGACATGAAGGATTAGCCTGATTTTGTTAGAAGGGTCCTGGTAGTTGCTCCCAGTACCTCAAGTACTGTTGAAACAGAGAGCGTGGTTCAATTTGGTATGCGTATTATCCTGAACACCTCACCTTTTGCACAGTTCCATAGAATTTTGATGACTGCAGGTACTCAGACCCACTAACTGCATTTTATTTAAAATCCTTGTGTTCTACCTTGTAAAAGCAGATTTGAAAACCAGGTCAGTTCCTCAGCTGGCCCTGACTTGGGAGGAAACAGTCACTTACCACAAGGGCTACAGAGCCCACTCCTCCTCTGGGAGTGTTCATTGGGGCAACTGCACTCCACCGATCAGAATCAATGTCGTATCTTTCCACATCGCTGAAGCAAGTGTTGTCATCTAAGCCTCCTATTGCGTAAATGGGGCCACCAAGGGAGGCAAGAGCAATTCCTCTCCTAAGAAAATCATAGGATCAATACCTCAGTGCAAATCCTTAAGGGAAGGGAATGGGAAAGACAGATCAAGTGACTGGCACCTGTTTCAAACTATGGAGAAAAAGTAATGCAAATTTTAAAAGTGAATTTTATAATAAATAATGACCAGTAACTATGGCTGGCCCTCTGCACACCTGTATCAGTCTTGGAGCTTTATCCTGAAAGTCTTTTGTATGTTTGCAGCCTCCTATTAGAGGGACTCTAGAGTTTTTTCTTTACTTTACCTCAGCTTTCCCAGGCACCTGCATGTTAGGACTGTTGCAGCTAGCATTTTTTTAAACTGCAAAGACAAAGCTCCTGTTTAAAAAAAATAATAAAGGTGGGGTGCACGGAATATTGTTTTGAATGTCGCCTAAGGCCAAAGTCCTCTACTTACATGCTTGGATATATGAGATTGTCTTAGTTATTTGAATATCTCTGTCTTGGTACTTCATTTTATACCTCCTATCTTGTTTTACTAAATCTGATGGAGAACCAAAACCTGCTGGTTTTAACTGGTATAGCTGGTGCTACAATTTGGGAATGATTTTTGGGGGGGTGAGATTAATATATATTAAAAAGCAAACCTGAGCTGGATATTAGATGATAGAACTCTAGCAAGATTTAATTGCAGTTTCTTCCATTCTGTTATTTTCTATTAAGTCTGTGTTAAAATAGCTGTCAGATTTTTTTTTTCTACTGAATCTACCCATATGAAAGTACAGTCACTGCTACAAAATCAAAAGTATGGTCTAGAATGTAAGCATTAAGTTTCTGCTTTAACTACCAAGACAGGTGATTCACCGTTTCACTGAGAACATTCTTGTCTCATTACACAGAGGGCAGGTTCACAGATACCTAAGCAGGAGCAAGGGAGGCACAGTCTTTCTATAGAACAAACGTTGTGGCAATATCCTGGGCTTATTTTAAAACACCTCAGCCATTAGCATAGACACCATCAATGGTGGCAGTTTTTGGTCAACTAAGTATTCCAACACGACCTCGGTGAGTGGGAGGAGTGGAGTGTAGCCAAGGCATGGCAGCCCTTTCATTTACCAAGGTACTGAGTAAGAAATGTCACAGAAATCCAAGACTGATGTTTGCCAAGAATATGCCCTGGGGTGGTGGCATGATGGAAGGAGGAAGAGGAGCAAGAAGCCACTTCTAGGAGTGTGGGTCTTCTATTTTGATTAGGTCACAGCTACAAATAACTTTAGGACCCACGCAAGCTCAGTATTTTACTCCTACTTGTACATGATGCTTTTGGAAACAACAAATAACAAAATGGAATGTAGAATTATGGAGGTTGATTTAAATGACAGCAGAAAAAAAAATTACAGATCTGTGAGTCCAGTAGCTCCTTAAAAGAATCTTAAATGTCAAAAGGCAGGAAAAATCCTCAATCTGATTGTCAGTGTTCTAGTGCTTCCGGCCTTCTGTGGCAAAAACATAGGCAGCTATTGTATCCTGAGCATGAAATACTTCACTGTGCATGTTCTGCTGGCAGTCATCCTGCTCATTCTTAAAAAAGAGCAAAAAACCCACAGAACCAGTTAATCAGTTTGAAGTTCTTTATTGGGCACAGCAGAAAGGCCCTAGATGTCAGAATGTAAGCACAGCTGGAGAAGAAGAGCTCTCTGCTCCAGAAGCCAGCCAGCACCACCACCATCCCCCCAAAAAAAAAAGAAAAAAAGAAAAGGATAGAGCGACAAAAGAAAGCCAAAGCATAAACATAACCAATGTTACCAGCCAGGCCCTCTCCCTAGAGAGAAGGATTATGCAGTTTTGCAGTGAAATAGCATGTTACTCACAACTTTGTGTTTGTGAGAGTATGTGATGCAGATTTGTGTTTGCTTTACAGGTAGAAAATAAAAGTGTCTGATAGCATAAAGCCCCAAACTAGGAAAACAAATTTCCTAAAAATAGCACAGTTTGGAAACCCAAATAAAGACATGACAGACATGATGTTTTGCAGCATTAGCAAGAAATGATATATCACAGACTAGGACTTATATTTTGGATCACGAGATAGGTACCTCTTTGTGTTCATTGATGCCTTCATCATCCATTTGTTTGTGAGAGGATCAAATACTTCCATGCTTCCTAAGTGTTCATTTCCATCATGCCCACCTACTGCGTAGACTTTACCTGAAACACATACACATCTTTTGGTACAGCGATTGCTTGGCAACATTTCAGTTTTCATTTATGCAGTATCCCTGCCTACGTCAAGACAAAAAGCTCAAATAAAGGTTAAAGTTTTCAAATGTTTTCAATATCAAGATTTTAATAAGTAGAGACTTCTTAGTTTTACATGCTGTACTCAACCAGAGATCTGTTCTAACATGACCTTACGCAAAGCTTGAGATACATAGACGAAATATCTTCCCATAACTTGAGTCCTGCAGGTCAGATCAATTTTGGACATTTATATCAGTCTCTCCAGATTTTCTATGGGGATGAAAAGGTATCTGTTCTGCTGCAGCAACACAGGGGCTACTGTGTATGAGGAAAAATTTGCATCATGGGTGCTAAGCTGCTCTAGACTGCATGGACCTGGTTTCAGAAGATGGAGAGCCAAAAATAAGGGTAGGTCTGCTCTTGCAAGAGTTATGGTCTTAGTGACTTGTCTGTAAGGATTTAAGTATGAAGGGAGATAGTATGAGTACTAGCAAACGCTGGGTGACTCTGCTGTGTAAGGCTGTTTCTTTATAAATGAAAAAAAATTCAATCACCTCTAAAAGCAAGAGGCTATATACAGTTCATAGAATCATAGAATGGTTTGGGTTGGAAGGAACCTTTAAAGCTCATCTAGTCCACTCCCCCTGGAATAAGCAACATCTTCAACTAGATCAGGTTGCTCAAAGCCCCATCCAACCTGACCTTGAGTGTTCCCAGGGATGGGGCATCTACAACCTCTCTGGGCAACCTGTTCCAATGTTTTACCACCCTCACTGTAAAAAATCTCTTCCTTGTATCTGGTCTAAATCTACCCTCTTTTTGTTTAAAACAACTACCCCTTGTCCTGTTGCTACAGGCCCTACTAAAAAGCTATCTCCAGGCTGAACAACCCTAACTCTCACTTCGCAGTAATGTCTTTTCAGTAAGCATGCTCAGATCGTTTCAGAATCAAAAACCCCTTCATGAGGAAGAAGCTTTACTAAACTGAAGAATATCCAACAGTTAAGCCATTGCAAGACAGCTGTATTTAGTAAAAAGTACCAATTCCAGCAAAAGGAATAAACAATTGCCTTTTGACTAGGGTTGCTTGAATAGGGTTACTGACCTCCCACAGAGATCACACCCACGTGCCTTCTCCTGCTGTTCATTTCAGGGCCGAAGAACCAGTTGTTTTTGCTGATAGAGTAACATTCAATGCTGCGAAATGGGTCACCTGATCCACCTCTACCACCGACACAGAACAGCACACCTGAAGAAGACAAAATGGGTTTCCAGAAAACCAGCAGGAAGATGGCAGATAAAGTTGTATAGCAGAGTGAACTGAAAATTATGTAGTTTGTGAGAAGTTGTATTTCACTTCAAGGGTCATGGTCATTGCCCTATATAATTGGATGCTGGATTTTGGCCTTTGCTTGGCATGCTGCTATGGCAATTAACTATCTATGCTCTTGCAAAAACAATGCATATTTTAAATACGCTTTTTGTGATTTTGCTTAGGGAAATGAACAGATTGTTTGTTAAAGATAACAATGTAAAAATTAGGATTTGCAGTCCAAGATTCATCAGGCACTTTTGGTGTGGGTTAGCCAAGGAGTTTAAAAATTAGCTCAACCTTCTCACACCAAAAGATAAGTGTCCACTCTTTTTTGGTATAACTTTGAGCATACTGCCTGATCATAACACTTAACAGTTCTAGCTTTAATACAGATAGAGCTGATCAGGACAAATAAATAATGCTTTAAAGAAAATGACTGCTAATGTTCTGCTAGGAAAATGCAGCACATTTCCTAATTACCAGAGGTACACAATGGCTTTGGCAATTTTGCATTAAGTCATTAACAACCATTTATATCAAGCTATCTAACCCTGCACAGATGCGCCACCTTTTCTCCACACTCCCTACTGGATAATCAGACACACATTTAATTACCAGCAGTCTGCTTCCTTGGTGTTGTGCGAATGGAGTACTCAAAGTCTGGCACTGCCCTGCTGCTCAGGTGAAGGTGGTAGTTTCTTGCTTCATCCAGCAAATCCCTACATTTTAGATTCTGCTTGACAATCTCTTCCTTTGCCACAACACCCATAAGGAAACAAATGGGCAAGAGAGGCAGCCGTACCTGACAGAAATGAACACAGTTGGAGTAACTGGCTGAACTGACTGAGTCTCACCTTTTACAGTGATGCACGCGTAACGGATGGCAGCTTCTGAGACAGCTGCCAGCCCCACACTCTTCACTAAAAAGAGCGGCTTTCGTATTTTTTTCCGGAATTAACAGCGATATGAACAGTTCTTTTTAGTGACAAACATTTGCTACAACCATCTGTATTTAAGCAGCAGTGGAGAACTGTCCCTTGACCCAGGCCGAGCAGAGGAAGAAGTGCTGCTGCCTGTACTGCAACTGCACCTGCCAGGCATGACACAGGCACCATCTGTGACTTTACCAGAATAGTCTGTGTCAGGTAGTCTGCTTAGGGTATGAATTTTCAGCTCATTGCTGTGCCAGTATATAGAGGGCTTTTGCTAGAATGGTTCATTTTCTTTGAGTGGCAAGTCACAAAGGAAATGCTGTCGGCATGAACTAAGTGTCTATTAAGGAGGTATTGCTAGTGCAGTAACACCGTTCTCTAGTGTGGACTTGACAAGACTACAGAATTTAAAAAAAAAAAAGTGAGAGTTGTTTCCTTCCTCAAATCCTTCCTGTGGTTCCCCAGAAGAGTGCTGGTGACCAGGCTGAGGAACAGAAGGCTCGTTCTGGGTAAGACTACAGCTGGTTACTGCCCAGAGAAATCCCCAGTGACAGGGCAGACCTGAAATACGGTCAGCCTCTCCAAGACTGCCTTGAAATGCCATCCTCCCCACAGTCAATTTATTTCACAAGCCTTTCATTTGACCTTGAGAGAAACAGTGAGGGATACGAAGTACAATCTGGTGCAAAGGTGGACAGGTGTTGGGGGGGGGGGTGCGGAACTGGAGTAAATCACCATCTGACTTCCTAAGGTTTGGAGTCAACACTGTCAAGCAGCTCCCAGTTAGCTCAGCAGCAACGGTGAAGATGTCCAGTATCTCCAGTGCTTCTCAGAGCAGCAGCATTGTGCTTTTAAGTGGCTGACAAGTGTCCCTGTCTGAACATAAGCAACTGTCTATACCACTTCTTCCTTGCCCACTCACTTTTAGTCCCACTTCTTCCTTTACTGTGGCCCAGCTTTTTTTTTATGCTAATTAAAAGCACCACCATAGCCCTGCTAATAGACTCATAATGTTAGTGATGCGGTAAGAACCTAAGGCTGACAAATTCAGAACCTCATTGTAACAGCAAAACCTGTATGGCTGATTAGGATGTGGATACTAACTGTTGAGAAGCCCAGTCATGTTTTCTGCTAGCAGTAATGTCCAAATCAACCGATGGCTCCATATACTCTGGCAAATAACCCGTATTTACAGGAAGGTATTTACTTTTTCATTGCTTCATTCTAGACTCTGGTTTCCCTGAATAGAATAAAGCTGTTAATCTCATCTGCTAGCATAACTGGGCAATAAAAATCAATTTTATTTTTTTTTAAATCTCAAATTATATTGCCTATGAATTTAATTACAGTGAACTGAAGTGGTTTTTTGTACCAAAACCCTCATGCTACTCTAGATGAAACTGAAGGTTTTGGGAAGACGGTTAATAAACAATTGTGATCTTTTACCAGGAAGTGTGAAAAATTACGCAAGAAGACAATGACAGCAGCATGTTAGTGGACCTCTCGTTACATGATGCTAGTATTAGCAATTCTGCCAAATGCAGAATATTTAAGTTGGAGATCGGTGACAACTGAAACAGCACAGTTGATCCTACCTGCTAAGATACATAGGGCATTTTGCAGTGCATGGTATGTACCCCACTCCTCCCCAGCACAGGTTCGCCATACCCGTCTCAAATACTGTATTTAAACTCCTATAGCCAGCATGTATGGAGCTTGAATAACTGAAGTACGTAACGCTTTGACAGGAAGAGGTCTGATGGGTGTTTAAGTAAGTTCAGCTGAGTGACCTTTTGATACCTTCTTTCAGAAGCAGTGGAACTTGCATCAAGTCTAGACAATTAAACTCCTTTCTGATCCTACAGGTAACCAGCAGTGCTAGTCTAGTGAGCGTTAAAGGGTCTAGATTTCCTAGCCTGCTCATAGGGCTGACACATCTTGGTCTTTTGTTAATTAAATATACAAAAGTTCTAGAATTAGCACAATTTTGTGCGACACATCTCTGTTACAGTTTTACTTTCCTAATCATGTAAAAAACCTCCTCAACAGCTTTGCTCTCCTTTCTTAAGTGCAAATACTTAACCAGCAGGGGATGTGAGTGAGCATTTCAGGCTGCAGTAGCATCAAACCAAGTGAAGTGATGGCTTTGTTCTCCACTATGTGTAAATCTAAGAAGTTTCTGCTCTAACACGGATACAGCTTTTTGTTGGCTCCCTACCCTCCCAGCCATGAGCATAAAGTGAGTACTCTTCTCTCTCTACAGAAACTGGAGAATACAGCTTCTTCCTAATATTCAAGAGATCTAACCTGCTTACACTGTCAACTCAACAACTGTGAATACCCGATGAGGCACCAAATGCTAAGAACATTTTTCATCTTGAGATCTACCTAAGTACCAACAGTTGATTATACAACTAAACTGGTGACGAGACAGGCGCCCAGTGCCTTGGTCTGCCCTACCTGTGCAAGTATTTCATCCAGCCACATAGCATGATGCTGTGGATTGGCTAGCAGCCACTTGATAGCAGCGTTGTAAACTTGCTTTTCATTTTCAATATTCAGGTCGCTGGAGGACAGGAGTTTATGGAGGTGCTGTGGTGACATGCTCACAAAGTCTTCACACTCCACCACTTCTGTAAAATGTTCGCAAGCATACTGATCAGCCATGTCCATCAAGTCAATGCGGTTGTGACTCTCTGCAAATGCCCTGACTGCCAGGCAGTTGGAGGGATGGAAGTGCAGCTTCATGTATTCACAGCATGCCTTTGCTACCAGTTCCACCTGAAGAATGCAAGCAGCATACAAGAGAGGCTGGACGTTATCCACTGTCAGAGTTAGCCGGGAGGAGTACACAAATTTCACCAGGTCTTCTATTGCATCTCCATCGAAGTCCCTGATCTCGATCAATGTCTGCTTGGCTTCAGCCATTTCTGAAAGAAACATGGCTCTGAAGTAAGGTATAACACAAGCTAGCACCAGTTTGTGGCAGGAGATAAGCTTTGAACCAACCTGAAAAAAAAGAACAAAAAAACCCCCAATCTTTTACTGGGATGTCAGTTTCAGCTATGGAAGGAGGGACAGTTAAGCTGAAGTAAGAATTCTGAATTCAGTATGCACTGAGCTACTGTATTTTGTTCAAATTAACTCCATTTGCCCTGTACTTCTGACATCAAATCAATGTATCCCAAACAGATCTCAGTTGTAACTTGGATGTTAGAGTAGGGCAAGGCAATAACACGAGGAAGCAATAGCACTGAAATACTGAACTTGCTTTTCTTTAAGAGCTGTCCTATTTTTTAAATGAAACATCCTTAAAAACCTTCTAGATACATCTTGGAGACAGGAGGAGACTGCTAGGCACTTGTTTGGTTTATGTGTATTCAGAGATTGGGGGGGCAGGGAATTGTAAACTGACATTTTTAGAAATTTAAACCTCTGGACTTTTACTACAGTTGAGGAATTGATAATGCTGTTTATAGAAGCAAATTTGTGTAAAACTACCATAATAACAGCTATTACAGGGATTAAGTTACCAGTCACTTCAAGGATTTTTAGAAGCTGTTTAGTCACAAAAGATGGAGTATTCCTTGTAAAGACATTGTATTTTTCAAAATTTTGATCAGAAAGTGCAAAATAAACTTTTCACTTACAAAATTCTAGAATTCAATTACATTACAAGACAATTTAACTATTGAAGGTAAATGAACAACCTACTACATATTTGTCTTACAAGAGTGCTTTCTTACAGCCTTTGTCATTCTGCAGTCTGCACTAACAAGCACATGGCCAAGTCAAGCAACCAGTTTCCCCAGCAGACTTGAATTACATTCAAGTGTTCATTTTCAGATGAAAGTGTTAGACTGAGCTGTCTTGGTTTATCACTGCTACAGTGTCAGCATTCCAACTAATTATAGTACTGATGCAAAAAAAATGGTACCAGCTGGTCTGCTATATCAGGAAAAGCTCCTAGGCCATTCTCACCTACAGAGATTGTTATTCTGCCCATCATCCCACTTTCTAATTGGATCTTTCTTTTGAATTAAGTGGCTTCACTGTTTTACCCAAATCTGCTTAACTTTAAATATCTAGCATGTTCTTGGTATTTCGAAATCGAAGTTCCCCTCCAGTTACTAACTATCATATTTAAAGAGCCAGCAGTTAAATCAGTAATTGGTCTGACAACAGCAATGTCAGAATTGCTCACTATCAGAGGTCACGCACAAAAGCAGAAAGTTCAGTAGAAAAGTAATTATTCTTAAAACACA
Organism: Elanus axillaris; assembly: GCA_026212715.1. NCBI lineage: Eukaryota > Metazoa > Chordata > Aves > Accipitriformes > Accipitridae > Elanus > Elanus axillaris. The sequence goes on along the minus strand of JANZLQ010000007.1, from coordinate 24,996,004 downwards.
AGAAATGCCTGAGTGCTAGAGAAAGCAAAAGCAAACCCTCCAGAAAATTCTAGTTCAAGATGGAGTTAACAGCTACTTGAAAATCACTGATTTAGGAAGACTTATGGTAAGATGTACATACATAGGTTGCTCTAGCCTCCATAGATTATCTTCTGTACTTGAGGACTGGAAGCCAAATCATGCAATCTAATATTCTTAAATTACCGAAGTAGCTCCGCACAAATAATACATATGAATGATACAAGCCACACTTAGGGAAAGTTAAACTGCAGCCACACTGAAGTGTATTTTGCAAGCCAAGTTCCCTAGCACAAGCCTATGTTTAACTATGTTTATAAAAGAAGACTTTCTGCCTTTTTTGCAAGGGTGGGTGAAAAGAGAGAAAAGCAAGGATGAGGTCAAGAAAAGGGAAGAGGAGGGTTTTTAAAGAGTTCTGACACGAGCCTTCTTCCCAAAACACCTTTTAAAAAGACCTGATGATGAGCTCAGGCAAGTTGTTTCATGGCTCTCGTGCTGGCCAGAGCAGCTTCAGTATTGTCATTCAGTGTCCTATGAGCATTAACTCAACTGTTGTGAGGCACTGGACCTATCTGCTGCTGCATCTAGTGCCTGCTCCATGCCTGGTGACAGGCAATTTAGTATCTGCTGCAAAGCAGAACAGAAAAATGTTCTTGCTTGTTCTACTCCCGTTGTCTGCTGGGGCAGGAGAGAAACCCTCTTCCTCTCAGGGATCTCCATTGTCTCCCAAGCATGTTAGAAAGATAAGATGCCTACCGGGGGGGCACAAGACACACATCTGTCAAGGATTTTCCTTATTAATATTTAATAGTAAAAGTGGCAGGCAAACAATTTCTCTTAAAGGCATCTGTCATTTGTTCTTTGTATAGGAGCTATGCTTCATCTCTCTTTCTTAAATAACTATCTTGCACTACTAAGATGTCTAGCTAAGCAACACTTAATATTTGCAGGTGCTGGCAACCACTGTTACAGACACTAGACATAAATTTATAGTGAGCAGGATAGAAGTAATATACAGCTGAGTTACAAAGAATGCATTAAAGCAATGCTATGCATGAATCATAAAACTGGTTTCCTCCTTTACTCTTTGATCAACTCTACAATGTAATTGTCTGGGTTGTTGTTTTTTGGTTTGGTTTTTTTTTTCTTTCTTTGAGAATGCTGGAAGTTAGATTTGTTCCAGAAATCCTGTTTGCCAGGAAAGATCTAGCAGAGCAACACAGGATGCAAAAATAGAGATAAAATTGGGGATAAAAGTGTGTGAGAACAAAGAGGCTACAAGGAGCTGAAACTACTCAGTAATATACTGATCAACTGTGGGAACTTGCTTAGAAGGCAAGTTGGGTGAGGTCACAGTCATGTACTTCCTCTCTGACTGTCAATATCTTAAATGTTTACATTTTAGTTGTCAACTTCCTAAATAAGAAAAAAAAAAAATAACCCATGAGCATATCTAGAGATAATTTGGATCCAACAGGTATTCTGTGGCTTCAATACCCCTGCCGAAATTCACAGCCACCTCCAGCACACTTATTTGTAGCTTAATCTTCAGACTGTTAAATGAAATGGATGCGTGACAATATCACCTTCAGTGTAACATCGCAGAGCTCTCCAGCTTCAAAGAAGTGAAGAAGAGAGCTATGAAAATCCTTCCAAGCCTCATTTGCTTCAAATACAAAGATGTCATCTTCACCATCACTGTTGGAAGACCTAGTTTGCTGCTGCTGCTCTTGCTGCCACCTTTTTCCCTTTATCAGATGTTGTTTTGCCTGCTCTGGCACCATGGATTCTGAAGCCATTGGCTGTTTCTTCTTTCACTGCGTGAATCTTCAAAAACTCTTGCCAAGAAAAAATCCAGCCCATCAGGAGTCAAGTCCTAAAGTGCTGTTAAGTTCTGTTCATCTTCCTGTTCAAGAAAACACAAAAACAGCAGATGAGACATTAGGTACTTGTAGTACCTAGCACTTTGATTACGTTATAAATACTACCTATAATCTTACTTAGGGAATATGGGAGAAGGGGGGAAAAAAGACCCACAGTCAAGAATCCTATGCAGGTACCTTTAGGAAAAGCCCTTGTCTGTGAACCTGTTTTGGCTTCTTGAAAAAGAAAAGGCAAGGATGTATCTTCTGATCTTGCTGATCAGAAGCTTTAAGATCAGAAGCTTCTTGCTGAAGCTGTGCTTCTTTGGACCCTAAACAGCATCTCTCATCACTGCTGCCAGAGACAGACTATTGATCTGACCCCGGCGGTTATTCTGTACATACCACTCAGCTTTCCTAGGTCTCTTCAAAAGCTAAAGCAATCCTTAAGTGTTTTATGCGTTTATGGAAGTGTAGGCAAAATATAAAAAGCTTCTACAGAACTAGAGAACAAAATTTACACTTACTTACAGAAAAATTGTGGAATGGAAATTATTTCCTTTTATCTAGCAACCTTATTAATCCAACAGATTGGTATTTAAAGTGTGATAATGAGTGTTAGGCAAAAGTTTGCTCCTGCTTGCTAGCTTTTGTTTTAGATTGTTTATCCAGCTTAGCTGAAGATATTTAAGATCTAAGATTTATACAGCTCAGACTAAAGGAATCTTAGCTATACTGACATCACAGCTTTCCCAGGGCTGAAAGACAAATCTGGGATACCAAAGACAATGGGAAGAATGCTTTTTCTGCTCCTGTTGCCCAAATACTTCACTCTTCCTGCTACTGTGAGCTTCAGTTAGGTGAAGCTTGAAGTCAACCTTTTTATTTGAAAAAAAAAAAAAAAATTAAGCAGTAGGGGAAGTGCAAATTTTTTTTCCAGTTCCGTAGCATATTTTAAGTTTCAGTTCTGTGTGTCTAAAAGCCATGAAAGCCAACTCAGTGAGATTTAGGCTGTTAATCCACATGCTTCGTGGAGGATGATTATGAAGTCCACAAGAAAAAATTAAATAGTATTTGAAAGCATGGAGTTAGTGATTCAGCTTACAAGCAAGAGTTCTTTTAGATTTTGTCAAGGGAAGAAAATGGATTTGTAAGGTTTTAAGAGAAAGTCTCTGGAGAAAATATTTAGTAGTGTGTTCCTCTCTTACACTGGCTAGCTTTGGTTTTCATGGTTTCTGGTTAATTTATTATGCATTCATTCTTCAGTCTACCCTAAGAGTTGACGACTGCTGTAGCTCAGTGATTTCTGCTTAGGACTCTGATGTTAGAGGAAGTGGACTGACTGAAGTAACAAAAGATTCTTCTACAATAAAAATGTAAGTCACATGTCTGGGAGCAGAACTGATTTTCTTCCGGGATAGTTTGAAAGTGTCTGTGCCTCTTACTAAATTTACAACCCCTCATGCATCGGTACCAGAGAAAGAGCAGGAAGTGACTGAGGGCGATCATACTCATTTCCACTGTAGTTCACAGGGTTGTTGCCAGCTCCACGTCCTGTGAGGTGACAAGGCTGTTCACTGCGCTGGGCCAGGCAGGTTAAAGCAAGATCAAACGTGCCTAGAATATTCACTAATGGTGCTGTTAGCAAGGTAAGTATTCTTCTTTTAAAAGGTATCTAAGAGAAATATCTTACTTCTTCCAAAACCACAAACTAGCTCAAAGATATAACGGATCGCAGTATATTTATACTTTTATAACAAGGAATATCTTTTTGTGCTGAAAACTTAACTTCTCTTATGCCAGATGTGTCAAATTACTATACTAAGATGTTTTTCTAGTTCGTTAGGAGGAAAAAAATCTTGATATTTTGGTTCTCATCTTTTAGCTTCAAATTATCCACTACTGGTACTTAGTACCTTTGCTTTGTTTAACATTGTTATGGGTTTCTGTGGTGGGTTTTTTGGTAGCAGGGGAGGGGCTGCAGGGCCGGTTCCTGTGAGAAGCTGCTGGAAGCTTCCCCGGCTCCAAGCCAGACCCGCCTCTGGCCCAGGCCGAGCCCATCAGTGACGGGGGTAGCACCTCTGGGAGAGCAGAGTTAAGAAGGGAAGAACCTGCCCTGAGTGTTGGGATTGGGATGGGAGAGGAACCCCTCTGCAGACCCCGGGGGCAGGGAGGGAGGAGGGGAGGCCCCTGCAGCCCATCGGGAACGGAGGCCCCCGAAGATGGCCGGGACTCCATGGGAAAGCCCGCGCTGGAGCAGTGTGTGACTGAAGATCGGCCTGCGGAAAGGACCCACGCCAGTGAAGTTCATGAAGGACTGCAGCCCATAAAAAGGACTCACCTTGGAGAAGTTGGTGCAGAACTGTCTCCCGTGGGAGGGACCCCCCGGCGGAGCAGGGGAGGAGTGAGGAGTCCTCCCCCTGAGGAGGAAGGAGTGGCAGAGACAAGGTGGGATGAACTGACCCCAACCCCCATTCCCTGTCCCCCTGCACCGCCTGGGGGAGGAGGTGGAGAAAAATCAGGAGTGGGGTTGAGCCTGGGAAGGAGGGAGGGGTGTGGGGAAGGTGTTCTAAGGTTTGGGCTTACTTCCTAATATCCTTGGTTTGGTTTGATTGGTAGTAAGTTAAATGGACTTTTTTTCTTCCCCAAGTTGAGCCTGTCTTTTGCCCACAACCATAAGGGGGAGTGATCCCTCCCAGTCCTTGTCTCGACCCATGAGCCTACCTTTGTATTTTCTCCGCATCCCACCATGGCCAGGGTGGGGAAGAAGTGAGCGCAATTGGCTGTGTGGGGCTTTGTTACCGGCTGGCTTAAACCACAACAAACATGCCCTTCGAAGAAGTCACTATTACCATTGCAATATGAAGTTAACACAGAGCTTTGGAGGCAACCTACTCAAGTTACAAAAGGGAACACAGGCAAGCAAGAGGAAAAAGAAAGAAGTTGAAATGCTGTCCAAGGGTTTTGAAAATCATCATGTATTATTCACTCAGAGGTAAGATACAGTGTCTTTAGCCTATACTTCTAGGGAACTCTTGCTTATTTTTGGTCCTTAACTGACGCTCTCACTTCACCGCTCCCTAGCTACTCACATCTAACAGTATTTTTACAGTCTAGCAGAAGCGCTGCTTTCAGACAGAACTCCCACTGACTACTAAACGATAGTTCACAGCTCCCAAGTTGTTAAGGTTTGTCCATCTGACATATATGCTACATTTATCCTCATGCTTTAACTGCAGCTGCGCACATACTTTCCAAAACTGTTCTGTGTTTCACTGTAAAAGAGGCTGATGGTGTATGTTTTACCTATTCTGGGTACGCCGTTGTAAACACCAACACAAAACCCATGAGTTTTAAGATAAATCACTGCTGCTGGGGTGACTTTTTTTATGTTTTAAAAAACCTGAGCAATAACACAAAAGCCAAACGTAACTGATTTTAGCAATGCTTTTCATCTGTTTCTGATGGTTGTGTCAAATGAAGCTCTTGGTGATGCTCTGAGCTCTCGCCTGTAAGAAAAGAAGTTGCATGTGTATTTGTATTTATATATTTAGTACATACTAAGTACACATTTGATATTGCAGGGGAAGAAGCTAGAAATCACACTAGAGCAGACCAAGGCCATTACTTAGGCACATAGCCATAGATAGGGGAATCACATGTACAAGGGAGCTTCCAATATAGCAATATCAAATAAGTGCATGGGAACATGAGAACAAGTCAGTTACTGCTCCTCAAGTAAAAAGAAGTTTCTGCAACATGTTAAAAATTAACATGTTTAATATAACCTTAAGGAAATATTCAGATAGCAATAGTCTGACGCACTTCAGTTTATTTTGATGAGACTTTGTGACAGATAGATAATAATATCATAGGTAATGTTTTTATTCTTCTCCCAAGTCACCACTTCAGGAGCTTCTGTGATACATCATCCAAATCTTTTTAGGTATCTATCCACAAATCCTCCACTTGTCTTAATTACAGTATCTCACAGTTTGAGTCTTCAAACAAATCATCATCTGCTATGGAAAGTACCAGCTGTAGCCATAAGACAGCTGTAAAGCTAGCTGTGAAGGAGAGCCAGGTCACTGTATATAACCAGTTAACCAGGTGGCTGTTAATTGTATCTGGCTTGAGAAATAGCAGTTATGAATTATATTGTCTATTTGAAATATCAAGGGATTTTCACAGAGGTTTAAGGTAAGTCAAGAGCCACTACCATAGTTAACTTCTGTAAAGAGCCAGTCTTATCAACATGATGCACTACTAGAGTTAAACATGAAGAGAAGTAGTATTACAGATGTAAAACACAATATTAAGATAATGTATTGCAGTGTATGACAGAATTGATCACGATCCAGACAGAAGGAGAGAACAGATGTTCCATTTGCAAAAAATACTGGTTTGGGCTGATCTGAATGCTTAGCTCTAGGCTTTTACTGTTCTCAGATTTTAAACGGAACAGAAATGAGTTTTAGTAGCACTTGAATCAAGATACTAAACTCTGGAAATCTGAAGGTCACACAGAAGTCATGAAGGTCAGTATGTTTCAAGTCCCAACCTACTCTGCCTTAGAGCTTGAAATGGAATGGTAAATAGGTTTGTCATTGTACAGCCTGAAGGGATAGCAGTTGAAAAGGGCAAGAAGTTGAAGTTGTATTTTCACGTCTTTAATTATATAGAAGTTCACTAGTTTTAAGAACCAGTAGCTAGGAGGCTTGATCAGCATTTAGGTTAGCATGCATGATGCTCTGTTAATTATGTACTAAGAATCCACAGAGAGAAAAGCCATTTACAGATTTGCTCCCCAAATCAACAGTAATGCAACAATAACGTCCAACTGCTTGAGGTTAGTTTAGTACCGGGTGAATGCTGGACACTTAGACACACACAGAGTATTTCCCTCTCCAGAGTGAAACACTGCCATGGCCATTCAAAACCTCAGTAACATGTGCTCCCTTTTCATCTTGGCAATTAAGTCTTCCAGCCTCAGTACAGTCTAGTATTTTGACTACCCTAAGAATGTAAGTAGCCAGCACAGAAAGTGACTGACTCTAAGGAAACTAAAGGAAGTGCCTCATTCATAACATTATCTGTTACTCCTCGTAGACAGCTGCTTGACACTTTGCATGAAGGAGTAACTGTCTGAATAAAAAAACCAAACCACACATTGTTTATAGCTCACCATTGTTTGCTGAAAGCAGGCCAGCAATTCTCTTGTTCAAGTTAAATATTTAGAAATACTGATCATGTCTGCTGTTCTAGACCACAGAGCTGGTGTTCTGGTCCTCGGTGCTGCTCCTTAGGCAGGAGACCAAGGATCCTCTCCTAGCTATTCCTGACTATCAAACTTGGAAGAGCAAGCAGGGATGGGAGGTCAGAGCACAAGCACGTTATCTTATATCTGCTACAATTCAGGTAACAGTAACACCCTGAAGTGAAGTGATTTTGATTCAGACATTCCAGCTAAGTCTGAAACTGAATTAAGTGTAATGTTACTCAAGTCACATAAGAGTACTTATGTTCAGTATAGGTAAAATACCTCAAATACAATTTTGAAGCAAAAAGAAATGGAAGACATTAGACAGTGGCAGGACATGAATGAACATCACTCTGTTTTCCCATGTTATGAAATTAAACCCCAGGAATCCTGGCCAACGAGCCAACCTAGATGTTGGGGTACATGGCCTCCTCCCCGTCACATACCTTGGGAGACAGTGCCCTAGAAAGAGGGGATCGTCCTCATTCTTCCACTGACACAAGGGAGGAAGACATTTCAGTAATGCAGAACAGAAACAAAAACCAAGACTCCCACTATAACCACAACTAGGCAGTGTTCAGGTGAGAAGTATTACGATACCCATAAATCCAATGCTCTTTATGAGCAGTGGTATTGAAGTAAGTTGGAGAAAAGAAGGCAGAACTCCAGGAGAAATCAAGATACAGGTGAAGTTTCACCAAGTATCCTCTATGTAATTTTGGTTACCAACCCACAAGATGAACAAAAAGTCACATCATGGTCTGTACAGAGAAGGACAGTTAGCCTCATTCACTCAGAAAACAAAAGGGCCTTTTAATTGAAGGAGACAAGAAATTTGCCTTCTGTAAAAGCAAAGTTTGAACAGGGAGGTTTTGGAAATTACTTGATTACAAACAGACTGCATGCATATAAATATATACAAGTTTGTAGGTGTGGCTGTGTAAAACTAACTTGTCTAATACAGAGCCTGATAAGTCTCTGCAGGTAGTTATACGCTGGTGCTGCTGACCACAAGATTACATAAGCATATGCAGTGACAAGATCTTCTCCAGTTTAATGTAGCTAACAGAACAAGGCTAGCTGCTGTCTTATGTTGTACTAAGAAAACCTGAACGTTTGAAAAGAGGGCAGCTGGCAGTGCTAAGGAAGAGACAGAAGGACAGAAGTGGGAAGGGCAGGAGGCAGCTGCAGTACAAACTGCAGCCCAGCAGCAGCTTTGGCGGGGACTGCACAAGCAGCTGTTCGCTGTTTAGTTCGGTTACAGCTGCATCACCAAGAAGGAACGAGGGGGGGAAAAACTGACAAGATAAAATAGTATAGAAAAACATCAGTGCTCTCTCCTTCTCTATTTGCCAACTCTGTCACAGGAGTTATGGAAACCTCATGTAAAACTGCTCAGATGCCCATGCTAATTAGGTCAAATCAGACAAGGTTGGAAAACATGGGAAAGTTCCAAGTTACACACTGTATTACAAGCCTAAGCCTATTGTACTTTTCAGCAGAAAGTTAATTTAACAGGGGAAAAAAAATCAGAAACCACACATCTAACTGGTTTAGCTCGTTTAAACCCCCCAGGCTTCCTTTTGTAGAAATTCATAAAAAATTTTCTTAAGATAACATGAATATAAAATTTCCAGATCCTCTCAGAATTTCAAAGGTTCTTTATAGCAACAACTGACGTGTTATTTTTGTGTTACTTGTCACACAGGTAGCTCAGAAAACAGTGAAATGGGTACAGCTGGCACCGTCTTTCATCTTCTGTAACTAAAACCCCATTGGTGCTGTAGACACACAAACAGTGAATGTGGACTGCTCTTTCTTGGAAAAATGTGACAGAAAAGGTGTTTTGTAGAGCATGAAAAGCACAGATGGATAAAATCTCATTTTGGAAATAATTCTGCCTGGCAATCTCTTAATCCTGTTTTGAGATAGCTTCTTCCCTGCTTCCTTTGATCTAATACACGATTATGCTCAACAAAGTTCTACTGAGGTTTAATCCCAGTTTCCATTGAATGCCAGAAAGGCCAACTGTCTTCTGGGCTTTATGGGATGACAGGTTGACAATTTTGTTCCATTTTGCATAATCAAAACCAAACCACCAACCTAATATGCCATTATTTAATTCCACGTGATTTACTTTTGCTTCAGAACAATCAGCAAAACCCATCAGAAGCCCCACAACAGTGGAGAAGGACTCTGCTTTATAGATACAGGTGCACTTAAGTGATTTATTTATGCAAGGTAACTTTGGCAAGATCCAAAAAGTAGAACACAAAAGAAAAAACACTGCAAATCAGTCCAGTTATTTGGACCATAGTGAAGTGTTGGTAGGTATGTAATACAAATTTTAACTAGTACTTAACATTCATAAGAACACAGAACAGGCCCTTACCAAGGAGAGGCACTATTGTCTCCTCTGATGGACCTGATTTAAAATAACAATAGTTTAATGGTCTCCACAGCAGTGTTTAGTCCAGCCCTTCCTGGGAAGGGTTAACAGAAAGCAAAATAATTTCTAAGTCATTTGCCAGCTGCCCTTTATCCTGGACACATAAATCAAGGCATGGCACCCATCAGAGCATCCCAGAGTTGTAGCCAGACACTGTTTCCCATATACTCACCAGCCACATCCTCTCAGAGCTCTCTGCCTTAGCTGCCAACCATCAGCATATTCTCTCATCTAGAGTTGAGATTCACTGAGGCTGCAGCCTCATGTTACACTCACAAGTCAAACAGCTCAAACCATAAAGCCAGTATCATCTTCCTTTTGTCCCAGAGCTGTAAGGCTCCTACAAAATCTGTCTGAAATCAGGACAGGGCAGTGGCAATACAAGATAAAAGGCTTCACAACCCAAGAAGCTACAACTATTGATGCAGGGAATTATTATTACAAAATCTGTTTGGTGAAGCCTACTGAAGAAGAACTAAGACACTGGCTAGCGTGGTACTATGCTGCCTTGCATCAAATTACTGGCAGTAATTGCACAATGATCATGTCTTCCTGTGACCACGCTGATTAAACTTGCTTTTACAAATAAATGGCCAACTAGAAAACTGGATGCCAGGCTACTGACATCTCACTAACAATTTGTAAAATAAACAAGGTCACTGGCAGGCTGCTAATCACATGCTGCACAGAAACTACAGATACAATCTTGGCATGTTACAAAGTCGATACCCTTCTTACATTGCACAGCGAGTTCACACAAATTGCAGGGGGATCAGCCCAAACTAACTCAAAAACCTCAGACCAAATTGCCTAAAGAAGGTGGCTGAACCTTTTGCAGCTTAACCTCAATTACAAGCAATCAAAGCCGTCTGTGACACACCTGTTGTGGTTTTAGCTTATTAATATTTGATGAGCTATTTTTCCTGCTGTGGTACTTTTCTACAGTCACACGTGTGTATTGTTTGACTGTACTTCCAGAAGCATTTGCAACAGGCACAGAAAGCCAGGTATGTCTCAAGTTTTGTAAGTTTTACTACTGCAGAATACACAGGAATGACTAGGCAAAGGAGGAAATGCAGATCTATGAACTAGGAGGCCCTATCTGTTTGTGAACTACCTCCACACCCCTTATGGGTAAGAGCCTGATTAACTGAGACTTCCCAGCAGCCAGGAAGCAATGGGCTTGAGTGGAGTTGGGAAGGTGGAACCTATCGAAGCAGGAAGGAAACTCGGGGGCCATATGAAGAGCTGGTGGAGTTGGGGCATCTGAAATTCTCATCTATTTGAGAAGGAAGGAGAGGCTAGGAACTCCTGAAGCTCTCCTCAGCAGCAAGAGGTAATTTCTTGCAGGTTTTTTAACACAAGAAATAGTTGGTTTGGGTTAACTGAAGTGACTCTACTTGTTACCCATTGCAAGATGCCAACCAGTTAGCTGACCAGAGCACTGGTTTCTTGGGCTGCGGTCTCCACAGTAGCGACTGACATCCACCACCTTGGGACCCGCGGACTCCCAGCTCAGCTTATTTGCGTGGGTTTGTCCCTGTGCTTGAATCGCGGGACTGCGTGGGTGCCTGCCCAAGACCGAGGCCTCTGATGCTGAGGGGAGGCCAGCCCCGGCAGCGTGCCGCCCTTGCCCGCTCTTCAAGGGGCGTCATCCAGCTCCGCGTGATGTGCCCCCATTTTAGGTTAACCTACGAGGAACCCACGCTCGGCTTGGGTCTCCCGAGGCCCGTTAACCTACGAGGAACCCACGCTCGGCTTGGGTCTCCCGAGGCCCGTTAACCTACGAGGAACCCACGCTCGGCTTG
>JANZLQ010000007.1:24951672-24964680 GCA_026212715.1 Elanus axillaris | reverse complement strand
GCCGAGCCCGACCCGCGACCGGCGCAGCGGGAGCTGCAGCTGCCCGCCGCGCCACGGGCCCCGCCCCCGGACCCGCCTTCCGGCGGCGCGACGACCAATCGGAGAGCCGCGCTCGGAGACGGGGCGCGTCAAGCCGGTGGTCTGCAGGCGCTCGCGATTGGCGGCCTTCCGCCCAACGAGCGGCGAGCTTGTAAAGAGGGACGGCGGTCATTGGTGGCGCTCGGCGGCCCGGCCCAGCAGGTAACGGGCGGCGCTCGGGAGTCGGGGAAGGGCGGCAGCTCGGCGCGGGCTCCCTCGCCCAGCCGGTGCCGCGCCCGCTTTGCAGGCCTGGCCCGGCGCTGTGGAGCTGAGGCGAGTCTTGCTTCTGCCCAGGTGGGGTCGGCGCCGCCGTCGATGCTGCTTCTCGCAGGTGCCCTTCGTGCGGCGACAGCGCCCGGTTTCGCACGGGCAGTCGCCGTGTTTTCGTTCACTGTTGCGCTGTCCACCCGGCCCGTCCGGTGCGTTCCCCGTCGCCGTCCGCCTCTCCGGTCCCTTGCCCTGCTGATGCGAGGCCGGGCCGTGCTCCCGAGTGTCGGAGCCCGCCGGAGCCGGCGGCTCTGCCGGCGTCTGGGCCCCGGGAGGTGCTGCCCGGTGCTGGAGGGCGCGGGGCAGCCGCCTCGCTGCTGGGCCCGGGCCTCGGGGCTGCCTCGGCATGTCCTGGCAGCTGAGGGGGAGCTTGGCGCGGGGTGTGCTGCGCAGCCGAGGGTCTCGCTTTTGGACACGGCAGAAACAAAAATCAGGCTGTTCTCTGAAGTGACGCAGTTGTTGAAAAACACAAAAGTGGTGTAGCGTTGGCCTGCCTGTGGAGGTTGGCACCCTGTCGAGTATGCCTTTTTCCCCACCTCCGTTAGAGATTTTTATGAGCCTCAGGTGGTTTGTGAATTGAATTGTGCTTGAGAACATCAGCTCAGCAGTGGATGTGGCTGCACACGTGCTGTAACTGAGCGGTGAATTCTCAGCTTCAGTGTGAAGCAGAACCTACTCTCCTGGATGCACCTGAAGATTTCTTAGCATGAGTTGAGGACTGCTGGTTTTTAAAAAGCCTGGCCTGTTCTGCTAGTTATAGCCTAATACGCACATTTGGGTTCAAATAGCAGGGTTAATGCTAATGTATGAGTTGCTTTTTTTCCTCTTTTTTTTATATCAGAAACTCATTGGTCCCATCATCACCTTGCTCAAATGTTACGTTGTTAAAACCTGGATGCATTGTTGCAGAGGAGGTATGTTTCCTCTACATGCTGGAAGTGATTCTTTGATTTTAAAAAAAACAAAACCAAAAGCTTTTCACTAAGAGCTTACAAATACCTTGGTTTTAGAGTAGTCTTGTAGGTTATAGCTCCTTGCTGAGCTTTGAGCCTCTTATCTAGAGTAATCCTCTTTGTTTTTGTAGTAGTTAAAAAAAAATTGAGTACGGGAAGTCTGCTTTGTGTGTTGAAGGAAATCTGTGTAGAGTTTATAAGAGCTGATGATTGGGCACTGTAACCCAATGTGCTGTTAGGTATTTTATTGTTGACTGGTCTTTGAGCTCCAGAAAACCCATGGCAAAATCACTAGGTGTTTCAAGTATTTTTTTCTTTTAACTTAACTGGTTTGATAGTTCTATCCTTCTTTAAAATTGAAAAACAAGGTATGCGTTATCCTACTCAGTATTACACAAAATAATGTTTTGGTGATCATAGCAACTTGCAGAGCTGTGTTGCTCAAGCTTTTGGATGTTTCTTTCTTGCCCTTACCTAGTTTACCACTGGATGTGAGAGCAGGACTCTTGTAAGGCTGGGTTGGTTTGTTGATGAATTTTCTACACAGAGATCTAATGTTCAAGCAGACCTTCCTGCTGCATTTATGGTAAAAATCTTTGAGGTGTTCCTTGAATATGATTAATAACTGGTCAGTGTTCCACACAGTCTGGAATGGCAGTTCCACTTCTCAGCTTTTTGCTCATACTATGAAGTCTTCCTGTGTGTCTAGTAGAGTACTCTTCTGCTTCAAGAAGCTGAAGGTAAAATTCAGAATCTGTTGGTCCAGGCATACATTTGCATCATGTCTGAAAGAAGTCATAGTATATTACTGAGAGCTGTTTTATGGAAAAAGCCTAGTCTGTTCCACTTGCTATAATGTACTCTGCAGATATGGGATTAAGTAACAGAGTTAAAGCCTAATGAATGAGGTGCTTTTTTCTTTCTTTCAGTAACTTGTCTGCAGACTGTTGGTCCCACCTTCATGCTGTTAACATGTTGAACAGTTACAATGTTAAGTTCTACCACAGCAAAGCTCTCACCTCCCCCTATCCAGGATCACATGTTGAGCGTAGTCAAGTTCCTGAAGATAAAGTGGGCTGGCTAATTGAGTGGAAAGATTATAGTCCTGTGGAATACACTGCGACGTCTGTTTTGGCTGGACCCAGTTGGGCAGACCCCCAAATCAAGTGAGTGTAAATTGTGGCTCTTCTGTGAACATGGATGCAGGAAATAGTGATCAGCTGAGTTAAAAAGATAAGCAGTTTAAGTGATGTGTGATTCTACAGTCATGTGTGAAAGTCAAGACCTAGAAAAATGGTGATCAGAGAACTGAATGGTTTGGATTAGCTGTATTTGACACATGAGTTTACTGAGCTGGTGATTGAGATATGAGTAGTGTTCTTTGGAATAATGGACAGCTGTTGATGCTGTGTAGTGCTTCTTCTCTGTGTTGTAAGCAAAGTAAAAATCTAATTCTCCTTAAGAATCTGGGAGAGCAATTTCATAATGTACTTATTCATTTGTTCAAGGATTGAATGCAAAATGAGGAAAGAATAAAAGTAGAATTGTAGTTCTTGAGTGCTCTGACTCAGGAAAGGTGACAGGTTGCATGACTAATTCTTTTTTTTTTTCTGAATGTGTATATTGATTTTTGATTCTGTGAATATATTCTCCTCTCAAGGAATGCTGTATGCTTCTTGTCTAGAAACTTAGATGCATGCATCTAGTCTAATTTGTGATAATGTGAAATGATGATTCCTCTGTAAGCACATCTGTGTAGAAAGGTCAGAATATAATGGCACTTGAGGTTTCAGCATTACCTTCCTTGTTTCCCATTGCTGTGTGAACATGTGCTTCTATTTACTCTTAATTTGGTTAGTATTCTGCTGATTGCAAGGCACACTACTCCTTAGACTCTGTAGGGCTGCTGATGTTCTGTCAAGGCATAGGTGGAAAAAAAGTGTCAGGTAATCTTTTAGCAGGTGTTAGTAATACTTGAAAATACAGAGTCATTTTGGGGGTATTACTGTAACTTCCCAAATGAGTTGTGTAGTAGCTAATCAGTAGTTTGAAACCTGTGATGGTTTGAGAGGAATTGCTTTTGGGAAAGGAAATATACTTCTGTAGACAGCTGCTTCTCTACTAGTTTTCAGAGGTACACGTAGGAGATTGGCATTAAGCTAATTTTGAAAATCGGTGATTATTAGCTTGTAACTCTGATAAATCATATCTAATAAAAATTTCTGCTCAATTTTTTTATTACCAAAATCTTTTTTAGTTTTATCAATAGATAACATCCTTCTATGTTCTCTAACCTTAATAAGAGCACCTTTGAAACACTTTGTCTAAATGCAAATCTAGAGAGACACAATGTGAATTTCTTTAGAGGGGTGCACTTATGTCTGCAGAACTAAATACAGGGAGACTGTTGTCAGTAAAGGTTGAGACTTTATAGCCTCCTATAGAAAAGGGAGGGCCTGCAACTTAAGTTCTGGTAAAAACTGCTCATTGGTCAAATGCGTATTGCCGATCTGGTGGTTGGCCTGCAAGCTTTTGTGGGGCAGAGGGATGTTTTGTGCTTTATAACTTATCTCTATTAAATTATTCTTTTCCATGCAGTGATGAAGGTTTTTCTCCCAAATTCAATGAGAGAGATGGAGAAGTAGAGAGGAAGAGTCTGAATGGCTTGTATGTGGTTGAAAATGGGAGGCCCCGGTGAGTGTTGTTTTTGTTTGCATATTCATTTCAGTGATGTAGTTTCAGAGCTCTTACAGGTCTGTCAGTTTTGATTCATGGTACCTGATGAAAAAAATCAGGAGAGCCTTCCCTAGAGACAGGAAAAATGATACCTCAGGGCCAGAGAGTTCTTTCTTTGGAAGAAGGTTGTGTCAGAGGTACTAAAAGGTTAGCCAGTAGTACCACAACAGAGGGTTGTGGTGACACTAGTGTTGGAGGAGGTCTAACACTGTTAATAGTAGGGTCTGTTGAATTAATTTTTTCCACAGTTTGACCAGGTGTTGGACTTTGAAGCTTTTATACCACTTGTGTGCTATGGCAGAGTGGAAGAATATTTCCTTCCACTGATAAATCCTGGCATAGCACAGAGTGGAAGAATATTTCCTTCCACTGATAAATCCTGGCATAGCACAGATTGGTAATCTCACCTAAAAAAATTTTTCTTTCTGCCATTTGTACATAGTTGAATGCTCTGTCCATCTGTAGTCTTGGAAACTAGATTCCATTTTCAGACAAGGTTGTGTGTGCAATGAGAATAATGTTTGATCAGGAGTATCTTGGGGCACAAGATCTGAGAAATGACAAAGCCATTCTGTGTATTTCCTTTCCCTGTACAATCAAACACAAAAAGAGGTTGATGCAGAAACCCATGCTTTGTCTCTCTTGTTCTTTAAAGCATATGGTGGCACCAAATGTATGTTGCTATCCTTTTCTTTGTTGTTATTTAAACTTCTTTGAAGCTGCTTCTTTTAGAATACTTGCAGTATATTTTGGTAATGTGGGGAGGTAAATGTTTAATGTACTGTGCCACTTATTTCAGAAATCCAGTGGGAAGGACTGGCCTCACAGGCAGAGGACTGTTAGGACGCTGGGGACCAAACCATGCTGCTGATCCTGTTGTAACTAGGTAAGGGTCAGGTGACTGAAAGGTGACCTGCAGTAGAGCAAACAACCCATGCATTTTGCTTTTTCTATGCATCTCTGGACAGGCTATTACTTTTCATGGACCCTTTGTGTGTGTTCCTATATGTGTAAGCCCATTCAGATATGGGTGTCTGGAGAGATATATAGACATATGGGACATGAATGTCATCATTTTTTAGTCTTTGTCTCTGGAAAAGAGTAAGGACTCGCTGCTAATGACAGGCAATCACTTCTGAAATGCTGAGGAAGCAGATTAAAAAAAACCCACGAAGCATGATTTAATAGAAATACATTCTACAAATAATCTTCAGTAACAAAGGTAAAAACTGAAAGGATTATGTGATATTTTAGTACTGTATACATAGTTTGCCAAAAGGCCTTGGATGAATGAGGCATGTTAAATTGCAATAATAGGTTTTTCTGTCATAATGACTCAACTGCAAAAAAGCAGTGTGCCTGCTTTTGCTCTGTATGAAATACTAACTTGGCCTAGTATGTTATAGGAGGAGGCAGGTTATGCTTTTTTTTTTGGTCAGTGTATGCTCTGTTTTAGTGGTGCTTTTGCCGCCAGGATCTCTGTGTACATGCTAATGATTTTACACAAAGAAAGCATTCAGAAAAGACAGCATAGTTAACAAATGTTCAAGCTAAAAAGTGCCATGCTGAAGATAGAACCATTTGTGAAAATCATCCTGATGCATTTTACTACTTCCCCTTTTCAGAAGGCTGCCAATGCTATTGAGTTGGTTCCTTGAAAGTAAAAGAAATGCTGTTTTTATTTTGTCTT
This sequence comes from Elanus axillaris, assembly GCA_026212715.1. Classification (NCBI taxonomy): domain Eukaryota; kingdom Metazoa; phylum Chordata; class Aves; order Accipitriformes; family Accipitridae; genus Elanus; species Elanus axillaris. The sequence continues at coordinate 24,958,956 of JANZLQ010000007.1, read as the reverse complement.
TGTTTAGATAGCATTTTTCTTTAATTATTGGTAGTTCTTAATTCTTTACTGAAGGCAACAGTGGGTGTTTGTGGTGGTACGCTGATACTGGGTGAGCAGTTTGGAGAGTTGCCGCCTGCATGTACGTTCTGTTCTAGCAGAAGGCATGCTTGTGAGGGACAGGCACAAGCACAGCTTGGTGAGCGTCACAGCTTATAGGATGTGCTGGACATAGCTCTCAAAGGAGTTGCTGCTGTCAGCATGGCTACAGAAATGTGACTCTTGGGTGGTTTCTGCCCTTTTGGCTGAGGAAAACACAGTTGGTAGAGGTGCATGAAAAACTCAGTGTTCTGCCCTTGGTTGTGGTCTTGCCAGACGGCATCTGTTAGTCCTGTTCCCCACCTCAGCTATGACTGTTCTCTTTCTGCTTTGTTTGCCCCTGCACAGGTGACAGCATGGGTGCCTTGCTATTCCTCTCTCAGTCCCTCGTGTCAAAAAGCAGCAAAGCATGTTCTTGTTTGTCGTTTGCTGCAGGTGGAAGAGGGACAGAAGTGGCAATAAAATTGCTCATCCAGTCACTGGCAAAAACATCTTACAGTTTGTAGCTATCAAGAGGAGAGACTGTGGGGAGTGGGCCATTCCAGGGGTAAGAGCAAAGCTCCAGAGATGATAGACATTTCCGCGCTGGTAAGGCCATGAGGTGACAACTGGCATGTGCATGATAGAATTGTGCTTTTTGATGAGCAACCTCATGTTGCAGAGGTAAGAAGTGCTCCTTAAACTAGCTTTGCCCAAGCATCAGCTGGTATGCCTTCTCCTGTTTCTGCATTGCAAGGCAGTATTCATATTTGATTCTGACCATGTCTCTTGCTTAATGCAGGCACAATTTAATCCATTGCAGGTTTTGAAGGATGTGTGTGCTTGCTCTTTACAATTGCATGCAAAGTTCCTCCCGTGTCCAGAGTATGATGCAAGTGGATAATAATATACTAAGAGCCAGGCTAAGGAGGTAAAACCAAGTGAAATCTGAGGGATAGTTACTTTTTTTTCTTCTCCCCCCTCTAAGGGGATGGTGGATCCAGGGGAGAAGATTAGCACTACCCTGAAGCGAGAATTTGAGGAGGAGGCCTTGAACTCCTTGCAGAAATCGCCTGAGGAGAAAGAAGAATTGGAGAAGCAACTCCACAAGCTGTTCAGCCAGGAACACTTTGTGGTGAGCTCTGTGTCTCTTGTGATAGCCTCTTGAGCTATGCATGTAACTCGCAGCTGTATGGAATTTGAAAAGATGTAGCTGAAATGAAAATAAGCTTGATGCTAGGGTTGCCATGGTGTAGGAAATGCAAGGGACTATTGAAAACTCTTCAAGGGCTAATGTATTGGAGGAAAAGAAAAAATCTTATTCAGTCCACCTTGTTTGTTGTGACACTGAGCTTGTTTTGGTTTGTTTGGGACCTTAGGTGTACAGAGGATATGTGGATGACCCTCGTAACACTGATAATGCCTGGATGGAGACGGAGGCTGTGAACTATCATGATGAAACTGGTAGGTATCTCTATATGTGCTCATATTGGCCTTTTACTTTATGTTGGTTTGAAGTTGGGATGTATCTTGAGCTGAGATTGTCAATGAAATTGGGGGAGCATGCAAGTCAGGTGTAAAATATTGGACTAAAACCAATGGGTGTGGGGGTGTCTTGTCTCCCAAGGTGTTCAGCCTTGACAGGTAGTTGTTGTTCCCTGTTGTTGACAGTCTGGTTTCTGTCAGTATTGAAATAAGGAATATATGGACTTTGCCTGCAAATTATTTATTCATGTGTTAGCTAGTTGTAGGCTGTAGATGATGTGCCTTCGTATGGAGATTGAACATTGGACAAGGGTTCCTTCTTGTCACTGTATTTATCTTGAGTTGGTTTAATTTCCCTCTTTAATGAGTCTGAGGTGGAAGGCTAGTTTCTTTTGTTAGTTTTCCTTTAGTAGCTAGTGTGTGCTTCAGGAGCATCGCCTCTGGCTGCTGGCAGATTTTCACTGCATTTATTGGTTTGGTGTTGTAATTGCTCCAAGACTTTTTATCTCAGTCTGCCAGAGTAATTGTTGGACCTTATTTTACTTCTATAAATCAGTAGGAATGGGCATACATTGCTAGTTCTTAAATTGATCTGTTACCTTGGATTCTCATCTCTTACCTTTTAAGATCAATCTAGGTGTCTCTGACTTGTTCAAGTCAGACACTTCATGTAGTAACGTTTCCACTGTGTTTTGGGTAGTAGATACCAGTGGGGTCCCTGATTTCTCAGTCCACAGAAACTGATCCTGTGGTCTTTGTTTCTAATATACATTTTGTGATACTTTTAAAAGCATTTATTTGGTTGTTGTCTGTGAACTCCTGCAACTTTTTTTGGAAAGAGTAAGAAAATTTGGAGAGCAATTCTACATTGCTCCTGAAGTACTATTTTTTATTTTGGAGCCTTTAGTAAAATTTTAATTATTCTGGTTTTCCATAAGCATATATAAGTTTCAGAATTGAGTCTGTCCTGTAGAGTACCTGAGAAAGCAAGCAGTCAAATGTTAGTCAAACAAAAATCAAGGCAGAGGGATTGGCTAAATTTGTGGTAGTCTGTACAAATTGTCATAATGATTCCTAGTAACTTGTCATGCTGCTGATGGTACCCTAGGAGTGGTGACAAGGAGTTAAAACCACCTCTGCCACTCAGATTTGCCTTAAAATAGTGTAAGTATAAAAAAAGTTTCTGGCACAGAATCAGTGTGCAACTTAATTGGTTTCTCTGAGAAGCAGTTGAAGGTTGCTGCCTGTGAAGGAGCCATGTAGAAGGGCAGAACTGATGACATGTGAGAAGAAAAAGCAGGAAAGAAGATGTAATAGCATATCCTAACTCTTGTTTTGTTAACAGGTGAGACAATGGATAATTTGCCTCTGGAAGCAGGTGATGATGCTGGAATAGTGAAGTGGGTTGACATCAGTGAGAAGCTCAAGCTGTATGCAAGTCATAGCTACTTCATTAAGCTTGTGACTGAGAAGCGGGGAGCCCACTGGAGTGAGGATCTTGGTCCTCAGTGCTGCGAGTGATGTAAAGGAGGCACCAAGGGGAGAATACATTCTCCAGCTTTGAAACAGATGACATTGCCCTTTTCAGTGGAAATTCAGTGAAAATTCTGTGCAATTCAGCTGGCAAAAACACTTGGCAGTGATAAATAGAGGCTTTTTCAGAGACTTCACATTGTTTCTTTTGATTTCTCAGCTAGTGTGAAATGAGGTGCATGTGGAGCTGTTAACTTGTTTTGATTTCTTGTCTTCATTATTTGCAGCTGTTTCATATCTGCAGACTTACATGACAACACTGGGATTCTGCCTGGTTGTAGTTCAGAGGCTGTTCACTTCAGCTCTGTATCTTTGCAGTAATTTCTTGTCAGGAGCATGAATCCCTAAGGGAAGTGAGTCTTGTAGGATGATAGCCTGAATAATGACTTAAGTGCTACAAAATAAAGTGAAGTTTCTTTTCACTTCACATGTCTTTCCAGTGATTTTCTATTTTGAGAGATTGGTTTTCACATTTAATTGCTTTCTAGTTTACAGTATGTATAGTATTCACATCTGAATGTCTGACAGTGCCTCCATCTAAAAAGATAACTCTTGGAGGATGTGACTTGATGACTCATTTTGGGAGCTGGATTTCAAGGTTCCTCTCTTCCTACTGCACATGGCAATACAGCTGCTGGGAAGACTGTGCCATAAACAGGATCATTGGAAAGAGCAGCCTTAAAGTATAATCTTGTAAATTGTGGTGGTTTTTTACAGTTTAGGTCATGTGAGTAACTTGCAGTCAAGAGGCTGATGTGAGCCTTCTGTGGCATTTATGCTGACAAGAGCTGCACAACAATTGCTGACATTTCTCCCTGTGTTTTTAACCAAGGGATAATTGCTGTTAATTTTGTAAAAGTGTCAAGAGTTGGTGACAGCAACAGCTAAAATTTGTGGTTGAGACTTGGAGAGGGGATCTTAATGAATTTTGATCCATGTGTTGAAGTAAGGTGTTGATAAATGTCATAGTATGGAATTACCTTGTATAACAGTACTGTGACGTGCTCATGCATTGAGACTGTTGACCACATCCTGCTTAACTAATGAATGATTTTAGGGCTTGTTCCTTTTCATTACCACCCCTTCCAATTAGCTAATGAAATCTGGAGGAGTCATATATGTTTATACGGGGAACCCTAGGAATCTTGTAGAGTTATTAGTATATTCCTTTCAAAGAAAAAAGTAATGTTAAGAGTTATTAAGTTTTCTTTCAATCAAATGTAGTGGCATTTCTTTTCATTTGGCAAATCTTCTGGAAAGTGGTCAACTTTACATGGGTGATGTTAGCTTGTATGTTAATACATGCTATATATGTTGGAAAGTTATTTTTCAGTCCTACGTGTTGTGTCTCTAACTTATCCTAAACTACTTTTTTTAAATACCCAAGAGATCACCTATCCCCAAGGACTGTGATACCCAGACAAATATTCAAAGAATATCTAAGGCACAGCAGCAGAATTTTGAGAAAGCTTGTAACCTTTTTTCAAGCTGAAGAAATAGAGGTGTTTTGTATTTAAAAAAAAGTTACCTCATAGAATGCATGTCTACTAATTTGAAAGCAAAGTGGATTATTCTTCTTGAGCTTCAAAGATAAATTGCAGTCCCTCCCCAGCTCCCTTCTATGGTAGTTTGTAATTCAGAAGCTGCTCTCTCAATATCCCCAGTGGAGTGTTCCCTGGCCAGCTAGAGCTTCCTGCAGTCTTATGTCCCATTGACCTACCGGACAGTTTAATTACCTCAGACTTGAGCTTGATAAGCCTGCAGAGCAGCCCTGTGGCCTGGGTGTACAAAGAAGTGATGAAGAGCTTTCATGAACCTGTTTGGTTGCTGTGGAAATAAAGTAATCTTGTGTCAGTATTTTCCTGTTCGGTACCAAAATCCTCAGTTAAATATAAATGTTAGAACTAGTGAGATTCTGTTAATTTACAAAGAAAAGACTCGTGTCTTCCATACTGTCTGTACCGGAGCTTTCACTGCTGTTATCCCATAGAAAAAGAATGAAATTTCTTTTAAAGTACACTATAATTCCTGCTGCTTGTATTTCTTTAAAAAAAAAAATAATCAAGTACTTGATTTTGATTTTTTTTTTCTTTTCCTGTTAGAAGGCAAAGATAGTTCTGCAAAGGGAACTTACTAATCTTCAACACCTGTAATACTGTCAGCTGAAATAGCTAATGGAGAAAATACCACCCCTGTTGGGCTGAGTATGAGCTTGTTACTAGTGCTTACAATTTTTTTTTCTTTAAAGTTTGAGGGCTCAATATTAAGTTGAGAACCTAGAATGGTAATAACATAAATAAGTTTAGGCCTGTGCCAAGCATGAGTATTTTTAAGGCTGCTGTATTGGTTTAAAAGCAGGTGATTTCCAGTTTACAAAGTTAATGTTTTCCCCCATTGGATGCCTGTTTAGTTTCTTCTTTAGTACTTGAGAGGGAGTCCTGTGAAGCAGTTTGAAAACAAAGTTAGTGTCTTGCTTTTGGCAAAAGGAAAGACCTGGGGGGAGTATGGCTCTCTTCCATGTAGAGAGAAAGTAAAATCAGATGGCAGGAGCTGTTCCTTGTTGAGTATGGCTTGTGGTATGACCTTAACTGTCATCTCTCTATCTTAGTTGCTAGTGTACATGGTCAGGATAAGTCATTATGGAATAAAGCTTGCTATGCTTCTGCTTCCTCCTGCCTTGTCTGTGCTTTGAGATCTTGTCAGCATTTTACTTCTCATTATTTTTGTCTTTGATTTACCTCTCCCTAATTTTATTCTTTCCTAACAATGCTTATGGAAGCTTTTTGCAATTTTTTGTTTTAAGCAACAGGCCGAGCAGCAGGGCATTGGTATTTCCTTGTTGCGTGCTCTTTTTTCAGTCTTACAGAATGGTTGAGGTTGGCAGGGAGCTCTGGAGATTTAGTCCGTTCCCCAGATGTACTCAAACAGGGTCAGCTAGACCAAGTTGTCTAGGACTGTCCAGTCAGGTTTTGAGCATCTCCCAGGATGGAGAATCCACAACCTTTCTGGCAACCTATGCCACTGCTTGACCATTCTCACCGTGGAAAAAAAATTTTCCTTCCTGTTCACAGTCATGCAATCTACAGCCATACCCCAAATGGTTTTTGTTATGAAATCTGGTCCAAGTAACATTAAAGCATCTGTATTACATTTGGATTGCATGTTGAACAGCTGGTCAGTGGATCAGATGAAGTTGGCTGGCTGTAGTGAGTGTTATGTGACTGGCTGGTGTCTATGTACACAGTTTTGAGTCCTATGACTTGCATCAGAAAACCATAAGATGTCATGAATCATACCTTCTTAAGACCTTTGGATGTTTAGTTTATTTCTCATCTGATAAAGAAACCAGGGTTTTTTTTATATGACCCCTACTAATCCTTGGAGGATTTACAGGTTTTGCAATGCGTGTGTGTGTTGCACAAATACACAATAAATATTCCTTTTATATACTCTAGATATTCTGATTGTAGGATTCTGCACTTCAGTGATGGCTGGAGGAATACTTGGGTGATAATGTCTAGGGTACAGAAGCTGCTGAGATGGAGTGTTACAAATTAAAAAATGACCTCCTTTTTCCTGGAGAAATGGAGCTTGTGAATTAAAGTCACTGCTGCCTTTTGAGGCCAGCTGTACAATGGCAGTGTACTTGCAGTTTGAGAGCTATGCTTTCTAACATCTGACTATATGCAATTTAAGCAAAAAATCTGTTGAAAGACAAGTCTTTAAATAAGTTTTCAATTACAGTGTTTGCTTGGTCCTTCTGTTTGGTGATTATTTTGGTAGAGAAGTCTGAACTGTTAAGGAAGTTCAACACATGTATCTGGGGAAAATCTTGTAGGATGCAATTCAGAAGTTGGCATGTTGGGTCTGAGACCACTCCATTAACAGCTCATCTCTGTGCTCTTTTCTGGGTACATGTCTGAGGGTGTAAAGTATAGTACATACTTGTTGGACCACACATGCACTTGCAGCTTAATGAGGATGCAAGCATCCTGTTTGCCTGTTGTGGAGCCAATAGAGTACATGTTGGTCATAAAGCACAACATGAAAGAGCAGAAGGAAGAAAACATGCTTTTTATAGGATTTTCTACATTGGCATGTTTGTGTTTGTCTAGTTATTGTTGACTAGCTGGAAAGATTGTCCTCATCCTCAATGAAAATAACTATTAACAGTGACTGTAAAAAAAAAAAAAACCCAATAATGCACCC
>JANZLQ010000007.1:24930573-24951572 GCA_026212715.1 Elanus axillaris | reverse complement strand
ACTGGGATCCATTGGTACCTGGCAGTTCCCGGTGGTACCTATCAGCACCCAGTGCCACCCATTGGTGCCCATCAGTGATAGAAATGGAAATACATTTCAGATATATTTGGGAAATGTGCTGAAATGCTAATAGGTTTTTTTCCCATAGAGTACATGCAAGGCCATCAAGAGGAAGAACATGTTATCCAGAGTTTAGAGCATAAGGATGTTTTTTTGGGGAAGCATTCATGCAGTGCTGATCAGTGTTCTGCCACAAAGTGTAAAATTCTGAACCCACACCTGTTGGCATGGACTGTTGAGCCAGAATCCACAGGCAAGGTAGTGGTCACCTGTATTTCCTTTTCAGAGTCTTCCATGTAGCTGTGTAGGAGGACTGAAAATTAAACTTCATGCAAACACATCTGGTATCAGTAGAGCACTGATAAGGAAATTGATCTTCATTGAAAAGGAGATTCAGATGGCCAAGTCGGTGAGAAGAGGTAAGCCAGCTTGCTTTTGGCAGCTGTATCCTTGTTTGTTAATGTTGGATGAGATCCTTGCACCTCTTTGCACAGAGGGAACCCACTTAACTGAGCAATTTCACTAAATTTTGGAGGAAGGGTTTTGTGAGTTAACTGCTGTTTGGTGACAGTGGAAACTGGACAGAGGTGGTGTTGCTGATTTCTGGTATTTATGGCATTCTGTCTGTTCTTAGGGCTAAACTAATAAAATATAGCTAAACTTTTTTCTGGTTTTAAGCCTATTTGTGTTGTCTTGAAAACTCTACTTGCAGTGACTCAAGCCCTGTTTCGTGGAGGAGGAGCTCATGCTTGCCTTGAGAGCTGAATGTCCTGCCTCATTGCCGGTGAGACCTAAGTGGATGAGAGCAGGCCTTTTCTGTTGAATTTTTTGTCGTGAGGATCAGTGCATGTAGGTAATAAGGACGCCTGCCTTGACACATACAGTTCTAGTCCTCAGGACAGACTTGATCTACAGAGGACTTGGCAGTGGTTGTCCTGGATTAGAGGGAAAGGTTGTCTGGTTGGGTGTTATGTCTGTACCAGTGGGTGCTTTGGCTTAGAATATGAGAAGAGGGGAAGTGCAGTTTGATGTTTCTCATGGAATATCCCATGTGCTGTCAGTCTTCCATTAGGGTTGGAAGTTATGGCTGCATCCTGGACTTTGATATTCCTTAATGTACCTGTCTAAAAACATCTATCTCCATCTGCTTTTCTTCTCACTTAATGCTGAGCTGCTGTTTTAGCTGAAATAGAGGGAAGGTCAGTAGGTCAGATAATTTTAGTCTTGTTCATGTTATAATCAGCTGCATGCAGTAGATAAGATTGTAACATGGTTTAAGTGTGAGCAATAAGTGCGTTTGTGAGTGTACTTTCTATATGTGCATATGTATGTAAATGTGTGTCCCTGTCTCAAAGGGTGCCTGAGTCTTGGTAGGAATGTGATTTCACTGTTGATGCTCCCTTGTAGAGAGAGAAAATACTTATGACTGAACAGATGTTTAATTTAGGTTCATTAAAACTAAGTGGGAACAACCAAATCTACAGAAGGTCAATAAAATTATCACTATCTATTTCACAAAATGAAGAAATAATAAAGATTAAAATATTTATAAGTTAAGGTAGAATAGTAGCAATATTGTTAAAGTACTGATGAGGAAACTAGCTTTCACTTACCATCCTTACTCTTAATGTTATTTGTAGATTAAATACTGGTGGTGCTTGCCCCCTTGCAGATTACCAAGAGCTCAAGTGAAATTTTTTCTCATACTGTGACTCTCCTGTAGCATCTATCTATGCATACATTAGCAAATGCTCTCTTTCTGTCTTGCAGTGGAAAAGCAGGAGTGGCAGCATCACTGAGAATTTCAAAACAGGTGGGATGCTGATCTGCTCCCTAATATACATTAGATGTTTCATACATCCACAGCTATAATCATCTTGGTGAAGGTGGTTTGTCCTGCAGAACTTGGACTGTTTAAAGGAAAATCTTTCCTCTTTGCCCTGATAAGTGAAGCTTCATTGTATCTTTTTCTAGTGCTTGATTAGAGCAGAGTGATGGTGAGTGTTAGCCTCAGTGGAGAATAGGTCAATCTCTGTGGGTTGTCCTTGTGTGAACTACGGTTGTTTTAAGGTAGCTGACTATTGGGTGTAGAAAGAGCAAATAAGCAATAGACTGCAGTCAGGCAGAAAAAATGCTGTCAAAATTACTTTTTCCCTGAGATGCTTGAAGTTCCGGAGAAAGGATCTTTTTCAAATGGAATTGGCACAGAGAATGTGCTTTTGTACATGCAATCCAAGTTGACTTATATACACTGTTGTGTGATATTACAGAATGTGAAGTGGGCAACAAGTCAGGCTTACAGGAGAAACTGTCAGTGAAACTGGTTTTGGTGGGAAATAATCTTTTGTGTAATAAGTTCCTGTGTTGAAAATAATCATAGCTTGATTCATTGTCTCCCAGGACATCAGACTGGAGTTGGACTAGAATTAGTAGCCCTTGCTGGTTCAAGAGCAAATTAGTGACATGCAAGTGGACTTCCGCTATAGGAGCTACCAAAACAGCATTTCTGAATCCCATTTTCTTTTCTTTGGAAAGGTGATATGGTTCAAGTGAAAGGTGTTTTCTGATCTTCCTTTGTAAGAATAGCATCTGGGGCTTCTTATTTACAGTGGAGCATGCCTGGAGTGGTTTTGGTGAAGTGCTTGGCTTAAAATCACAAATTTAATGGGATTCAGGAATAGTCTCACCTTGTCCTGTTTTTTATGCCTAAATTGTGCCTGTCTTCAGGCAAGCAAAAGTTGGGAGATGGTGAAAGAAATAGTTAGCATTTATTTCCCAGGAAAAGTCGTAGCACTGGTTGGTGTTTCTGGGGGGGGGAGAAAGAATGCGTCTGCTAAGAATAAGGAGGCGTTGGAGCTGTGCATGAATTCTGCTGTGTGGCATTGGTACTATTACTATTATGTTTCAAGCGGTGGGGGAAGAAGTGTCTGAAAAGCACTGTTTTTTTAAATGTATTTTAGGAATTATGGTTTAAGGACTGGTGTATGACCTACACTCTACTTTCTTCTCCTCCTTTAAATCTAAAATTAAATTTCCATTTGTGAAAGACTGGATGGAGTTAATGCCTCAAACACCCACAGTGATGGACAGAGACCAGGGCCTGGCTTTTGTGGTTAAGGGAAGGAGCTGAACTTGCTCACAAGGCACTGTCAGAGGTGTGTCGGAGGATGCGCAGTCCCGCATCCTGATGAACTGGGCAGAACTCACCGTACATGGCCAGGGGTCAGCCAGAGTTTATCTGGGGAAGGAGCTCATGACCACCCACCATCATGGCACCTGCACAGAAAGTCGAGAGTCCTTACATAAGTCCTTAGTGGTTGGTGTGCAGAAAACCAAGAAGGGTATGATTGATGTGAGAAAAGGTGGGAACTGGGCTATACAGATGCAGACACGAGGAGTCCTGTGCACACCCATCACTGGAGGATCACCACAGCTGTCAGTGTCATCAACCACTAACTTCATCACAGGATCCAAAAGTGGTGATTTCTCTCTCTCTCACCTCTTGTTTTCTTCTCTCTTCTCTTCTCTTTCTCCTCCTTACCTTTGTAGACGTTTCAATAGGAACCGTGCCACCTACTATTATGTCTTCCAAGTTTAGGTTGCTTTTGCCAGAAATAAAATGTTTAAGTGATCGTTTGGTGTCACTTAACCTTAATTTAGCCTGAGGGAATTCCAAACTCACCACAACCCCTCCCTGGTCTCTCCAGCTAGGGTTGTGACACCATTGAACTGTTGCCTTGATACCTTTTCTTTGACAAAGTTCTGACAAAACTCATATATCTAGGTAGACTTCTATTTTATTTGAGGCTTCTATACAGCATGTTAAACTGACAATACAGTAAATAAAGGAAACAAGTCCTATTTCAAGGTAGTTTTCTTCAGCGTATGGTAAAATCCACATCTTATAATTCTATTGAAGAGTTTTGTGAACAGCTCAGTCATCAGGTTAGTACTATTTATTGGTTCAGAGAGATCAGGGGTACATGTGGGAGAAAACACTGGTTGTTTCGCTACGTACCATTTGGAGTAGTTAAATTTTTCTGCTGTTAATGAAAGTAGAACTTTTCTGCACTTGTGTTATTTGATAAGAATGCAGTGAACCTTATGCCAGCTTTATCTTGAAAACTATGAAGCTGTTAATTACAGAAATAAACAGGATTTGTGTATTTTACCACTTCCAGTGCAGCACTGGGATTCTGTTCAGCCAGGCTCAGAACAGGAGGTTTTCATCAATGTCTTCTGCAACAAAGAAGAAAATGTTTTTAATGTTTGATGCCAAAGAGACATTTTTATGCTGTACCACTATCAAGAAAGTGATACACTAAAGTTTCAGAGGGCTCATGTAGGGGAACGCTGTCTCTAACAAAAAGCAAGTATGGAGCCATATTTAGGAGCCACTTATTTAGTCCTTTCTTGATAGGTGTTTCTAGTGTTAGGTCTCCCATATCTGTTTGTGAGCGAAGAATCCCTTCCACCCCCCCACTCCATAAATGACTGACCCTAAACCCCTCTTTGGATGAACAATTACTGGCAGCAGTACATGTGTATTATGATAACTCCTTGCAACTTACTTCCACATATGGTTTGTGACTGGTAAATTGTCATCAGAATTGTCATCATGGAAAAATTCTGGGCAGTGAAGGCTCTGCATGTCTGACCTCTGATGAGAATCAGCTTCCACTTAAAATTAGGGAGTTGCTAGTAAGATTTTGAACATGTTTTTTCAGTCTGCATGTTTAGCCAAATGCCTTCTGTCAGGTAACTGTTCTAGGATTAAGCTGTGCTACTGCTACCCTTGCTTAATGACGAGCAGTATTGTTCAGCTATCACTCAGAGCTAGAGCAGGTGGTGGTGGATTGGAAAAGAATGCCTTAGGTTAAACCTAGTCATGTTAAATCTCAAATTGCTGTCATGACAGCTTCTGTTCAGCTGCTGCCTAATTCTAGAGACATCACCAGCATGGTAGTACCTAGCTTTTCACTTTCCTAGAGATGTCTCGATATGGTTTGAGCTGTACCAAACATATGCCTAACCCATTTAGGATCCGGAAACTGTCCCTGCCAAAGCCTCCTGATGCACGCAGTTTGCTGGGCACCATCTGAGCATGTTTTGCATCTGACAAGTTAGCTAAAATAGATGGTTTGGCCTGCAGCTACAGTGTGATGACAACATTTGTACTGTATATAGTAATCTAGAGGTGAGCATAGTTAATTAATCAGTGAGCGATCTTGGTTGTTTTCCTTACTTGACTTGAGATCTTTAAATGCATTTTCAATCAGTATGCTTTGACCACTGATTTAATAGTACAAGCTCGCTTTGCCTTTCCTTTGGTACTGAAGGATAAAGTAGAGTGTTTTTTTGAGAGACAGACATGCAGAACATGGGGTCGGACACCACACAGGAATGATTTGATACTTAGCACAAACTACCTCCCAAATTTTTCCTCATGGAAAAGATGACTTTTTCTTATCTTTATAAAACAATTCATGAACACTGCACCTTTCGCAGTCTTGTTGTTACTGTTCCATTTGCCTCTGTGCACAGCAGCCACGAGCTTCTGGCTACGATTTCTCTCCCGTACATTGTGGTCTGAGAATGTGCCTAGTCTTGATAGGAACACTTTGTCCTGTACATCTGCCTGTTCTTTTAGGTTTACCTTCCTTAATCCCAAAGCAGTGGCACCATTCCTTGAAAGCAATGAGTTTGTCTTGGTCTCCATCGCACTCTTGGAAGAAACGGGTTATGCAGTGTTCCATGGGAACAAGGGAGGCTCTCAAAGGCGCAAGCTCTGAGTGTGTTAATAATCTGAAAGAAAGAGCAGTATTTCATTAATGAATCATCAGGATCATCAAAGATGATCTAAGCTGCTAGAAGATGACAATGATGACTTTGACAGAGAAGCCCCAGTGGATTCTGTTGTGGTGCTTCTGTAGTGAATCTGTCCCAGGTTGTGACAATGATGTATAATACCTGATAAACTAAAATGTTTTAACTGCTCTTTGTTGACTAACTTTTTTTTTTTTAGAACACGTGTTACCGTGACTTGTTCGCAACTCAGCAGTTGTGGAGTTTTGCCATTAATCTTCAGGAAATCAAGCTTGCAAAGGTGCTTAGCTATGTTCTAAGACAGTAGGTGTGATCAGCATGAGGTATTGAGGGCCTGCAGCCTTGAAACATGGATCCCACCACTGAGTGTCGTGACCAAAAGCCTGAAGTCTGACTCGTGTTCTCAGAAGCTGGGGGCTTCTTCTGAACTGTGACACTGGTGCTGTCCTTACCATATTTGCTTCTTGAAGTGGGAGACTTCTGTAGTATTAGTTGAAAACTATGGGTACCTCACTAGTGAATTATTGCTGACGGGCCTCTGCCTTTTGTACTTAGCTTGTAGCTCTTAGCTTCAGTAATAACAGGTTTTCATGAGCCTTGTTTTCTTCCAGGATCAGGGCATTAGTAGCTATTAAGACACTGTATAGCATAAGGTGTAATACATGATGATTATGAAAGACAAGAGGTTCTGACCTAAGGCGTGGCTCTAGGAAAACAGTGAGAGAAGTTCTGTGTTGGAAAGAGGGGGATACTGGCTTCTATCAGCTGAGGGACTGGTCCTCTATGTAGAGAATTCTTTGACTGAACCTGCAAAGATTTTTTTTTAATTTTTTTTTTTTTTACCTGTCAACAGGGTGCTGATCAAGCTGATGAAACTGCCAGTGCACAGGGTACACATACATGTGATAATTTTTCTCAAAGTCGTGCAGGAGCAGCTCAACTGCGTGGTCGCCAGCCATGAGGCGCTTGTCATTCTGGTAGATTTTTTTGACCTGAACACAACAGAGAAATTGATTTTTTTGTTGTTGTTGTTTGTTTATGGATGAAGATCTGTTCTGAAGAGAACTATCCAGCAAGGAGGTGGTTTGGAGAAATGAAAATTGATAAAATACCATGGGAAATGGATTTTAGTGTTTGTGACCATGCACAGCATGAAAAGCTTGCCTTAAGTAGTCCAGATGATTTTGTTGCTGTCCATATCAACTTTGGTAACCAGAAAGGAAGTGAAATTCCTGCGGCCTAACTATCAGACTCAGCTAAGCATGGCAGTAGCCTCAGGTTGATAGGAGATAAAACCAGTTTTCTCACATTTGTCGATCTTCTGTCCCAAGGGAAGCAACTCAGCTTTTAGTGTGAAATAAGCCATCTCAGAAGCCATCTAATTCATATGACTTAGTATGAGATGTTCTGGGTAGGTCAATGTCCCTCTTGGTAACTGTGTAAGTAGTCTTTGGTGTTGCTCAAGCATATTTGGTATAAACTGGCTGTGACCTAGTGTATGCACTTGCTACTCCTGAGTTAAAGCAGCCCAGGTCTTGGTTTAACTTAATTTTCTAACAGTTATGTCTTTTTAGGCAGTTATGGCATCTCTGCCTTCAAAAACAAACTACTGTCACCAATTCACTTGACAAATCCTTCTCTAAAAAAAAAAACCAAAGGTCCAATGGTAATAAATGCTTATTCCATTTTAAGCCAATGTGGTGTCATGCTGCAGGTCTCCTGGATGGTAGAAAGCAGGTCTTTTAAAACTGAGCATCAGACTTGTGTGTTTTTATAGCCCTTGAATATCATGGTGTAGATGGACAGTGTATGTGACTGCATTAAAAATTGCAAACAATACCCTTAACCATTGAGTCCATTTTCGGGTACTTTTGTATTGATGGCCAAGTACAAGGTGTGTCTCAAGAACAGAAGAGGAGCTGCTTTTGGTCGGTCCAAGGCAGGGATCCCCTGCCCCCCTGAGGGTCCCCTAACCTCTCTATTGTAATTCTGTCTCAAATCCTGCTGCATTACTGCCCAGTCGCTCAACCTCAGGAGGTCCTTGAGCAGTTTTCTGCATGGTGAGTCCAAATCTTTCTTCCTTCCTTTGCTGACAACACACAGGTATTCAGATTTTCTCACCTACCTTCCTCTTCCAGGTCATTTAATGAAAGCTGAATGGCACAAGTCTTCAACTTGCGGGACTCCACAAGTGAGCTCTTGGCTGGCTGTTCCCTCTTATTCTGTCTTTTAATTAGTTACCCATACCCAGACCTTCAATTTTATGACTGCTTAGTTTCCTCAAGTTCTTTGGAAAATGGCATTGACTGCATGAATTGGGTCATCCTTATCTATGTATTAGTTGACCTTTCCAAGAGGTTTGTCACAAAGCACTTCCCTGAACAGGGTTAATGTCTCAAACATTGTGGTGGGGCAAGTTCTGCCTAACTAGAGTTCTACATAACAAGGAACCTGGCCTAGCAAGGAACCACAGGTGAAAAGCAGCTGATCAGCAACAGGATGGGGAGGGCTGTGCTGGAGGGTGCGCAGCTCGCTGGTCTGATGTGCTGAACAGGGCAATTCACCATGCCACTTTGATATGATGTTCTGATGTGCTGAGCAGGGCAGATCACCATGTGTGGCAAAGATCACACCTGCAGGGAAGGGGAAGTTACCCCATCATCCCCAGATGACCCCCAAGCCTGATGACCCATTTCCCAAAGGCTCACAAACTGATCAGGACATGTAATTAGCCTAACGAGTTTGAGTGCCTGCCAGAAGGAGGGGCAAGGATGATAAAGGGACACAAGCTGAAACCCCAAGTGTGTAAGCCCACCAGAACTGGACCCCTTGGCTGACTGAACCAATGCTGGACCCAGAACTGGTGAGACCTTTCTCTCTTCCTTTTTCTCCTCCTGTCTTGTTCTCTCTTTCTTTTTCATTTCCCACAATCCCCACACCTCATCCCTGTAGACATGCACCGTTGACCAAGTCTGGGACTAGGAGTGGATCCAGCCGCCCCTCGGATCCTCTCTGAGAGGGAGTCTGGAACACGAGGGGGTCTGCTCCGAACCTCGCGACTCAAGGGGAGGGCTCTCCTTACTGTCTTCCATGAATTGAGGTGTATGGTTATCACAGGTTACAGGGTTCACTGAGGTAGTTCCATGCCAATTCCTGTTGTGAGAAACCACACCACCTACTGTTACGCCTCCCAAATTCACTTTGTTTCTGTCATTAATGTTTAACTGATTGGTGTCATTTCACCTTAATTTAGCCTGAGGGAATTCTGAATTCAACAAGACTCCCCGTTTCATGTTTCATTTCTGAATCCGACAGGACGCCTCCAGTCTGGGTTGTGACACATGTCTTCTCAAATGAACGATGCTTATCTAGGTGTGCACTAATTCTGACTTTTCTGCCTCTTTGTAGACGCTGACTTCAGATTAATACACTTGGCTTGCATTTGCTTGGACAAAATTGCCTTAACCAGAAAGGGAATGCTCATAGGAAATGGGAGAACTTGTAAAATGTGAATCACTTTGTTTCATGTGGTTAGTCCAGCTCTAACAATGTAACTGCATGATCTTATTTGAAAGGGGTTGCTGACCTTACTCCTTTGCTTTTCAGTTAGAAATCCAGAAGTATCCAGATCACGTTCATAATATTGCATAAGGATGTTTTTGAGCCAGTCTCGCATCCGGAGGGGGAACTGATCCACTTCATAATCAGTACAGTGGGGGATGTCTGTGCCAAACAGGAAAGCTTTTGTTAACAAGTGATCTGGTAAGTCCCCATTTGAGCATTTCTGAGCCAAGTTAGATTTGATTCTCACTAGCAACATTCCAGTTAAGCTTAAAATTGATGGAGCTGTTCATACATAAAATTGGGAATGGAGCTAATGGGTTGAATTGTAAATATACAATTCTCTGGTGCACGTTCTTAACCAGTTGTACAAGCCACAACCTTATATATCTGTTCAGCTTCCGAGCAGAGTTGTGCAGTGAAACTTATTAGTCAGTTGCATGAAAGCATAGTTCTCAAAAGCAAAGGAAAATTGTGGCTGGGAGTGGACTTTCCTCCCAGGGTATGCAATTGAAGAGCTTGGAAATCAGTTCTGGCTTTTAGATCCCGATTTCTGCATTTGGCATCTAAGTAGTTTTTTGGGTTTGGGTTTGGTTTTTTTGTTTTTGTTTTTTTTTTGACTTGACACTTTAATTTATTAACTGGCTGTAAATACTGGTTTTCTGGTCAAGGTTAACAAGGTTAAAAAAAAATCTTCAGATGCTATAGCAATGGGAGCATGTAAGACAGTGCAGGGGGAAGACAGGGTTGACAACAAGTCGGCATAAGCACAGGAGGGATGTCTTTAGGATTCAGGTGCTTAATACCCTCAATTGTAGAAAAAGTGACTTTTTAGACATGTTTAGGGTTTGAAGATCTTAATTAGCAGATAATTGATGGAGAAAGGGGAGAGCATAGGAAGAAAGCAGATAATGTAGAGCTAGTTGGGTGCTTAAGGTTACTGGTTCTTTATACCTAGATGAATTCTTCATAGAAAAACAAGCCTTACATTTGCAGGAGCCCATATAGTCTAGGTGCAGCTGGCGTCCCATTTTTGTCCCTTCAAGTTGACATTTGGTGCCAAAGAGCTGACATGTGCCATCATAAGTCTTATTATCTGTACCACAAACCTAGAGGAAGAGTGAAAAACAAACCCACCATCACCACTGTGTTGAGAAAAATTCTGGTCACTCATCTAGGCATTACAATAATAAAAGTATCATTAACATGTGATGTAGCAGTTGTGAATACCCACAGGGAATACTTGTGATTAGAAGTATTAAAAATTGTAGTTGTTACATGCCTATGTAAGGATTAGTTGTCTGTACTTACCCAGTTCCGAGATACTTGTATTTATTTTTGTGTGGCAGTAATACAGTTTCTGAGATGGTACAGGATTATTACACTAGATATGTACTAGTATTCAATATATGCTCTAAAACATCAAATGGATAATAGAACTTTTAGTGACATGGAAAAGCTATGATCCCCGAGAGACTAAGTGAAGTAAATCACTTTAGGTACTATGTATCTACATGTGTTCATACTATTCTCAAGCTATAGTCAGTGGCTACTTTATACTTTTACAATTACTGGAATCACCCAAACCCACTTGCATCCTTTTTAGGGTGAATTATTCTAAATAATAGCAGGGGAATGTGTTAATTTGCAAACATTTTAGTTGGCTTTTCCCCATGCTGGGCACTGAATAAAATACTTACATGCTCATAGTCTTTGGTAGAAGGGCAAGCAGCAGGATCTTGGCAAATACAGCTGGGTTTCCCTTGTTTGTCCGCATGGCAGACTTTACCTCTTTTGCAGTGGAAGTTCCTACATGGGTCTAGCAATCACAGCAAGAAGGAGGGACTGTTAGAGGGGGATGGGACAAAGCCAAGTGTTTGTCAGGTACTACTCACAGTCAAAACAAAATGCAGCCCAATATTCACCAGGAAGTCAAGTGCTGCTTCTAAGTTTGTTAAAATGCAACTGGATTTTGTATTGAATAAAGCAAACCCAACTTTAAATGAGGATTTTTGTGAGACTTCTAGCAGTGCCAGGTTTGAGTTGGATGGGGAAATAAATTTCTCAGAAAAAGCTGTTTCTTCTGTAAGGACTGACATTGACTTCCTCTGGTGAACCATACCCCATCTGGCCTTGCTGAATCCACCACTGGTGCTTGTCCTACTCCTAGTGAATTCAAGCTACTATTCTGAAACTGAATGGGTTCAATGCAAGGTAATTCCCATTCCTGTATAACTGACACAAATTTGTGCACTGTCTACACATGTTTTTCACAAACAAATGAGTAAATCCAAGAGTGTATGGAAAGGATTCTCTGCAAATATAACTGCAATGCAGGATTATGCACAAGCACAGTTCAGTCATGTGAAATCATGTGCTACCAAAGGCAGAAAAGAAATGCAGACCAGCAGATTCCCCAGCTGCAGAGAGTTAGCAGTTACATGATGGTGTTGCTTCTGGCTTACCCAGGAGAGTCTTCTCACTCCTGTTGCTTGCACTTTCCATCTCGCCATAGGAACTGCCCATAGTCTTAACCTGTACAGTCACAGAGACGTAGAGCAGAAGTTCTAGTAAATCTTGGGAAGAAAAAAATACTTGGACAAATTTTTTTCAGGTACAAATATAGAGCTGGCTGAGGCACAGTTTGCTTGGCTTGCAGCAGAAAGAGCTTGCTATGCAAAATGCATGAGAAGTATATAAAGCTTCTGGTAGTATTAAGACACTCAGTTATTTGGAAAAAAAAAAAGTAGGAGGTGGAGAGAGTGAAACAGGAGCTCAGTAAGGCCTGAGCATCTGGAGGTTCTGCAGTATCTGACATACAGCAGCAGGGTGCTTCAAGGTTGGCAGAATTGGTGCTTCAAGTCTTAGTTTGCACCAGGACCCTCCAGGCCAGTGAGCATGAACCGCCTCTCAGTAGTAGTGCCTGGGAGCAGCGGCACCGTGAGCTGCCGGGCTGGACGCGTGGAGCAGGAGGAGAAGGGAAGGACGCATCTTCAGTTCTGACCCTTCTTTGGTGCTGTGGGGAGGTGCCTGCCCTTTTTCAAATGGATGCGTCCCATCATTTTTTTTAATATTACAGATCCTGATTTGACAGCCATGGGAAAACTCACTCCTTTCTTTTGAAGAACACCCCTGACAGTCCACCGGTTATCTAATGGCTGACCAGGGTATGGGACATCTGGGTGCAACACCTGCCTCTGAAGGGACAAAGCACACATCCTTCATCTTGTGTGAACGTGCTCTAGCCACCAGGATGGTAATTATTCCGGGGACTCTAGCCCTGCCTTTCCAAACTGATCACTTTTGTCTGGTAGTGTTTAAAAATCTTTGGGAAAGAGGAGAGAACTGGCTTTCCTAGTCAGCTTGAGACTGGGTTCCAGGTTTTGTGTCTGTTATCCATACTTATTTGTATGTTTCATAACACAGCCCATCAGGGCTGGAGCTCTTCCATGAGTTGTGCTCACTTCCTTTGTAATACAGTTCTTCTAAATGTTACACGTGAAGTGACACAGCATGGACCAGATGAATAGTGAATAAAAGGGGAGATGGGACTTCTGCATATTAATGCATTATTATACCTCATTTTCTCCAAAATGTCCTTTCAATCATCAGGAATGTAAATTTGGGACTGGTCCCTTCCCCCCCTTTTCTAGTATTCCAACTTTATTTTAAAGAGGATTTACCTTATCTTTGCTTTCCATTGAATTCATGGTCTGAACAGAGGTACTTGTTTCCAGTTGTTGCTCGCTGCCAGAATTAGGTTGCTCATGATCATAATCATCTTGTTCAGAGTGAATATGGTCTTTAATCTTGGCATCTTGGTAATCTTCGCTCTCTTTATGAACTGCAGCGTCATCTTCGGTGGTTCCTCCCTCTTTGTGCTCAGTACTGGTACTCTCCTGGTCATTACTCTGGATTTTCTCCTCTTCCTCATAGGCTGCTTCTTTCCAGGTGTTGCTGAGATCTTCCTCGCCACCAACATCACCACTGTCATGAACATCATCATCCAAATTACTGTCCTCTGTATCTTGTCTTTTCACCACTGTGTCATGATCGCTCTGATGTTGAATGTTGTCCTTCCTCTCTTGGTTTTGCTGTTTATCATTCTGATCTTCGTTATGGGTTTTTTGAGAGAGGGGCATTTCTTCTTTATGGGCCTTTTTCTGGCTGTTCTGCCTCTCTTCTTCCTCTAGGTCAGATTTCTCACCATGTCTCTTGGTTATGCGGATTGGATGACTGGAGTCTCTCAGGATTTCATCAGGTTGCATATAGTTTTCATTTTGCTGATTTTTGTATTGGTTACCTTGATTTTTGTGGTGGCCTTTGTGCTTCATAACTCTGTAATCGGTTTCTTCACCCCATTCCTCATCCTCTTCTTCCAGACCTCCTTCTTCATCACTTTCACTGTTTTTTTCAGAGAGACCAACTGTATTTTTATTATATTTCCACATGTTATGCTCACGATCAAGAGTGAGAGCATCCCCTGGATTTTCTGCATTGCCCAGAGCATGTCGATGGGCTGTATTGCCGTGTTTCTCATGCTTCCTGAACTGGTAATGCTCGGAGCTGGACTGTTCTCTGCCACTGCTTCCAGAGTCGCTGTCCTGGTTACCAGAAGCCAAACCTGGTTTATTGTGCAGTGCAAGGAAATTGATGCTTTTCAGGCTGTTTTTCGCTTGATGCTCGCTGCCATTTCTTCCTTGTTTTCTAGTGGTCTGGGGCTCAGCCCTGTGCTCAGCATCTGGCACCGATACCTCTGGGTTTAGGTTTTTGTGACTGGGCAGCAAATCACCCTTGTCTGCATACCCTGTGTTCTCTTCCTCTGGGGCTTCAGGGTGAATATCTTCAGTCTTAAAAAAAAAATTAACAAGTAGATTAATAAATTGTAGAATTTATTTGAAGTCAATGTTATTTTTGCCTTGTATTGCAAAGTATGACACTGACTGTTTTCTTTGTAAATGATCCCCTTAAGGTAGCCCAGAACATAACATTCACAGCTGATGTCATTTCTATTTCTTAGCAAATTTATTTCTGTTCCTTCTTTTATTGCTGGAGTTTCTGAAGAAGTCTACGTTTAAGATCTCATAGGAGATAGATGCATATGGGTGTCTTGTGAAATGTCAAAATGCTTAATTAATAATTTAGTGTCATAATTTCAGGCACTTGTAGGCTGCAGTAGTTATCACTTACCTCAGAGAAGAGGGATATGATATTCATCTTCCTACACAGCTAAAAGAGAGGCCTGGTAAAAGAGGGGCAGGGGGAGAGAGACCACCTTTCACAAGGTGTCATGGTAGTAATTCCTGAGGAGCACACTGCATCTTTACTAGTTCACAATCAACACATTCATCCACTTTGAGTCTGATAAATCATTGCCTCCTTCAGGAACTATTGTATTTGGTAGCAACTACTGTATCATAAGCTCACTAGCAGGAGTTGTAGGTGTTCTCTGAACGGCCTTTTTTTTTTTTTTGCATGCTGTCAAGCCAATAGCGAAACTAGTAACTTCAGTGGAAAAGGTTCAAATGCTTGGGGAGAAAGCAGGTACTAAAATGACTGTTAGCTCTTGCTGCAGCAATTGTCTTTCTGCTGCTGTTAGCATCACAGCAGCTGCTGGGTGAGCACAGGTACTTCCAATAGCAGCAACATCTGATGTATTTCTGAACGCCTATGGATGTTCAGTGTTGCTTATTGCTTACTACAATATAGCACCAGATGCTGATTTTCCTTAAAGCTTTTGAGGGGTTTATTTGTGAAGATGAGACCTCAGTGCCCAAGTTGCTGGAATAGCATTTCCTTTAGTGTGGGCAGAGTCATGACTGCTTGGAAACAAACAGTCCACTAACAAATACTGGTACAAATTTAAATGGTAGTATTAGAAATATTAATTTGGCTCTTGGCAAATCAGCTATATCCTGTTTCCTAATGTCAGGTGGTATCTGAATGTTTTACATGTTTGTCTTTTGCCTAGTGCACTTGCTGATGCAGGAGAAATACTAGGCAATATATGCACTATGTCATTTCTAACTCTAACTTTTTCAGGGAAGACTGTATGCTTGCTCAAATCTAACAAAATTCAGTGAAGAGCTTTTCCAGATTAAATGCACATTTCTTGAAGACCTTATAAAAAGTGATCTATGTGTTACCAAGCATCTCAAGCTGATTTTAAAACATTTGAAAAGTTTAAAAGCAGGGGGTTTTTACATGTGTGTTTGGGCACCGCTGTCTACAACGTATTATATATATTTAAGCAAAAAGCAGTCTTCTCTGAAGGGCTTCCAGTTCTATAGAGTTAGAAAATATAAGACCAAACAGTCATTAAGATTGTCTATTATGGGCGCCTGTATTTGAAGCAGTAGTTTGAGAAAGATGTGGCTCATGTCTTGACAGGAAGCCTCGTTATGTGCCACAACTTCAATGCAGAGACGTGCCTGGATGTGGCTTTCAGCTGCTGCTTTTTGTTATACCTTTGTCCCCAGGATAAAATAAACTTAGAACTTGGTTGCTTGTGAAGATACTTGGGTCTTGTAATACGATGGCAAACTTTGGTCAATGTAGCTGTAATTAGCTACGTTAGGGGACAACTGGCCTTTGGTTGATGTTGCATTTTCACTTGGAACTGATGATTTGTTGGGTATTACAATGTTTTGTGTTGATGCAAGTGTCTTCTGTATGAGTTGTTTCTGGGAGAGAGCTGTAGGCTGCAAACTAGTGTTTATACCATAATTTGTTCTGCTGGATACTTCATTAGGAAAAGTTAATTTTTTGGTTTTCATAATGCAGAGCACCATCCAGGTTGAAATGAAATGAATATGGAAAGCTGTGCAGAGTGGGATATAATTCATAATTAAAAAAAATTGTTAGCATAAGAGTCAGGATTTTGCATTTCTTACGACAGAGCATGGTCTGAATTTAGTTTTTCCCAAAACTTTCATTGGCTTGGAGCCAAGGTCCATTGTATCTCAACCACAAATGCTCACCGGAATGGTGCAATAAAACGGAATTTTAATGGGGTCAACCAGGAACGCAAAACTGTGAGCTCTGTCATTAACATGCATATATGGCATAGGGCTGCTGAAGTCATCTGTCTCATTACCATCAGGGCTGTATATCTGGCTTGTCAGGCACATTGTACTTTGCAAGATTAGCTGTATCTAATGCTGTATTTGTGAATAATGAAACATATGGTGGCTGAAATTTTAACATGTATGAGACTGCATATGATCACTTGGTGTGATAAATTGAGGATTGCATCCTCCTTTTTTACTGGAGCAGCGATAACCAGAGATTTGACTGTCAGTGGAGCTTATTGTTTCTATGAATATGGGTGTAATGATTATATGGATTCATTTAAGGCAGTTTTTTTCAAATAAGTGAAACTTCTGTTGTGAGCTTTAGATTTTGTCCTGTTCTTTTTCTAGCTATGTAATATGTGATGCATGAGATGCTTGGTACTAATTCTTGGGGTGAGAGAGCCTATATTTTTTTTAACCTAAATCAGTTTGCCAACCACTACATATGTGCTAATGTGTTTTATATATTTGAGATCAATAATATAGGTTGCCTCTTAATGTTTAAAGAACAAGAAGAGTACCTTTTCTGGAGTTTTCTGTCCATGGGTTCCCAGTTTGTGGTTTAAGGGATGGGTCTAGAATAGACAAATATATTCAATATCTGCATGTAAATAAAAAAATCTTGTATAGGTCAATGGGATAACACAGAGTATTCACAGAATGGGAAATTAAATGCCCAGTAATAATAGCATGATGAAGACTTACTGGAATAGCAAAAGCTGATCCTACAAGGCAAAAGAAGAGAGCTACAGCCTTCATGCTTTCCAGGTCTTGTAGAGGACAATAGTTAATGGTGCAGTGGTAGGGTTTAGAGGCTTCCTTTCTGCAAGCAATATGGAAAGAAGTAAAGTTAGAATTTATGTATAATAGTCTAGAAATGACTGATGGAAGCAATGTAGTGGCTGCTATAACTTGCTTAATATGAAGACCCACAATATTTCCACGTGGTGTTCAGTTGTGTGTAAACTCAGGTGTTAGACCAGCTTATCTCGAGGACACTTTGGTCTTAGTTCTTTGTGAACGCAGTCCTACAAAACTAGTGGTGTTACTGAAAGGCAGAGTTATGAACGTACATAGGTTCAGCCCTGTAAAACTTTATCCACTCTTCTGAGATACTTTGTGAAAAATGTCCCTTTTTATTTAATTCTGAGATAGTGCCTATTTGTGTCATCTCTACAGCCAAGGTGTCTCCTGGCTGCTCTCCTCTGTGGCTGTAGCAGGAAGAATTAAATGGTGAAGTTCTGCTCAGGAGGTTTCAAAGCCCAGAAATGCTGTCTGGGCTGCTTGACAGACAGGTGCAGCCCTGCTTTTGAAGCAACAAACCCAGCTCTGCTGTGCAGTAGTGTGCAAAACGGATGGCTGGAAGAACAGACAGTGCATTAGGAATTTCTTCAGTCTGTGCTAGTATCCTCATGTGAGTGAAAGACAGGCAACTCATTTTTACCTTGGATGTCACCAACAAATTTGCTAACTTTTGTAGTGCACATGTACTGAAAGTTTCTATGGCTGTAGTGGTATCACTGGGAAAAGCAAAAATTAACAAGTCGTATTGTTTCTGTGTCACCCCCCGCCTTTTTTTTTTACTCTATTTCTTTCTTGTTCTTTTTAATTCCCTCCTGTTCTTTTTTCTGTGTTTGTACAGAATCAGTAGGATTTTCACTCTGCTTGTGTTTCTGCTCTCATTCTACTGGCTAGTCTTCCTTGGAAGCTGTCGTCTTGGTCTTCACCCCCCCCTTACCCTTTAAAATATTTTTGCTTTCCACCTAACACATGCCCTTTTTTCATTGCTTCCCCCTTTACTAATGAAACACCTATCATCCTGCCTTAGTTGAAGAACATTGTGTCTTTTGCTGGTTGAACTCCCTGGCATATGAAGAAACTGGCAGTGGTTTCAGCCAGTTAGGTCAACTGTATTCAATCACATGGCATGAAGTGTACGGTTTTAAAATGTTGGTCACCTAGATGTTTTTTCTTGGGGAGTGGGAGGAACCCAAAACCTCAGAAGGAGAATTCCAGGGGAGCTTGTGTTTATGGGAGCCAGAATAGCGAAACAAGAAGGAAACATTATATTGAGCATTACATTGATTTTTGGTGTAGAAGCTTGCAAAAGCATCCTGGCTACTGCTGTGCTTAGATCTGAAGTGTATACTTTGGAAAAGTTATATGTTATTTAATGTCAATATCTTTTAGCTAATGAAGAGCAAAATACTTCATTAGTGGGGCATATCTAGTATGCAAACTATTTTTTCTTGCAGTTAACTGATTTAGTCCCCACATTATCTCTTATCTAATTATCTATTATCTCTTTGGAATCCAGAGTTAGTTGTTTAAGATATTTCAGAGGGAAAGACAGAATACAACAAAAGCCATTAATGAGCATATGCAAAATGCCTCACTGGACTGTGTATGGGCAGTCACTTCAGATTAAGGCAAGTTTTGTTAGACTGAGGGTCATGCAGGCGACTTGCCAGAAGTGCAGGGGCATAATCCAATTTCATGTACAGCCCTAAAAACCGTATACCATGCTTCTGAAGGCCTGGAAAGTGACTGAGGAAAGTTATTTGAATTAGTCAGGTAGTTCTGATTTCTGTTTCCCTCTGCTCCTGGTGAGCAACACAGTTTTGGGCATGTCACTTAATTGACTTTCTTTTTCTAAAATTGTCATTTGTCATATTTGTTTTGGTAAACTAGTTTAAGAGCTATAAATGAAAAGTTCTGCATGTTATATTTTATTTATAATTACAATTTTCGGATTTGGCTCTGTCACTGGCTGTAAAAGTTGCCTCTACCACCTTTGTCCAAATAATGAAAAAGTGGTTGCAATAAACCTGAGTTAAGGTGGCAGGACAGGGCTTTTGTATTTTTCTCTTAGTAACTAGGCCACAGTGGCCCATAGGAAGCATAAGTCTAAATACTGGGGAAGTCTGACCACCTTGAATAGAGTATAGGAACATAGTCTAGTTGAGTATCTTTTTTTTTCTAGTCATGATAGTCCAAATGAGTTGCAAGGACTTATATTTCCTCTAGTAGGATAATCTGCCCCAAACATTAAGTAGCATTTCAAAACATATGCTTGAACTGCAATGCATGTGCAAGTACTGCCAGTGTTAATTCCTGGGTTTTGCCTTTATGAAGAATATGGCAGCACTACCGATTCCTGTGCAATAAGTGTCTCCTCCCACTGTTTTCAGTGCAATGAGTTTGGGGGTTTAGATGGTGCCTTGTAGTGGACCTGACTGCTCTATGTGATTAACCATGTAATGCTGTGGCTCCTTGTGACACCAGTCCCACTGTGCAGCCAGTACAGGGACCTGTTTGTGACTGGTGGCTGGAAACTGCCAGACAAGTTCAATAGCCAGTCTCAAAGACCTTTTCAATGCTGATGGTACTCATGAAGGAAGAGCAGTAGGGGAAGTTGGGATGACTGTTATAAAAGCTGAAAAATCAATCACAACAGCTGCTTCAACAGGGAGAAAAAAAATAAAATCTTTGTACAATGGGCTGTGGTCCCCTCTGTCCTGCGGGGTGAAAGGAGTGGTTCTGTTGGTGTCACTCCACGTTGAGTTGGCCTCTGGGGCCTTGGTTGTGCAATACGCCAAGACCTTTTGCCAGAATTCGGGAGAACCTTTTTGCTTGCTATATGTAATCCATGTGAAGGGTTTTAGGTGCTTTGCTGGAGCAGGAACCAAGGGTTTTGCAGCTTGAAGGGTAAAGCTCTTAGTGAGGGGAAAAAAACCTACAACTCTTCCTGCAAGCCTACAGCCCTTTTTGCTGCAAAGGTTGTGGTTCATGGCAATGGGATTTTGGTACTTGCTCATTTAGTCCTTCAGTGTTAGAAAGAAAAAGTCCTTTTTGCTGAAGTAATAGAATAGCCAGCCTGAGCAGGTGCAGAGATGAGAAACAACAATGTGGGTTGTATGTAATATATGGCAATTAAGATTATGGTGATGGAAGAAATTAAGCATTAGCTAACTGTCATGTGCTGCAAGGATCTGCATCATGGCGTTCACTTTTTTTCCACTGAAATCTAAGTGTGAAGATACTTTGTTCTTGCTTTAATTTACAAGTTTGTCCTACAGAACAGAATTTCTAAAAACAAGCTTTTGTGACATACAAGATTAATAGAACTGTCAGTAAAGAACAATTACACAAGAAGCTATTTTAAAAGCAAGCAGACATCCCCCCTAGAAAAATGCAGTTGTTATACTCTGCAGGAAAATCTGTGGGATCACTTAGCTGAAAGATGAATATGAAATTTCTTGAATATGATTTTTTTTTTGACCAAGAAATGAAGAATTTAACAATACTTCAGCTTGGGGTATTGAAAAAGCAACACTAACTAGGCCCTGACCCCTTTTTCAGGCTTGGAAAGAAGAATAGTTTTGCCTGAAACTTGGAGGAGGCAAAAGCTCCAAGTTGTTTATTCCATTGCAGTGGGTTCCCAGCAGGATACCTGTAGCTTAGCTTAAAATGGGGGTG
>JANZLQ010000007.1:24920255-24930473 GCA_026212715.1 Elanus axillaris | reverse complement strand
CTTAGCTTAAAATGGGGGTGGGGGGGTGGGGAATAAAAATTGCTTTTCTTGAGGTGGATGTGATAATTGCTCTAAGTAAACAACACTTGAATGATGCTTTTTCAGAGGACAGCACAGAGCTGCTGAGCTGAGATGGAGCTACGGGGTGCTTTGGTGTACTCGGTCTTACTGAACACATGCGGTGGGCCATGTTTGGCTGCTCCAAGGGAGAATCCTGCAGCTGCTGCACCACAAAGTACGTCCAGCTCTTGAGAGCCTCTGCCAGGACTTGAGAGGAGTTGCCTGGCTGAGTATGGGCTGCAGGCAACAGTCCTGTATGCTCAGCTCTGTATGCCTCTGAGGGCCTGCTGAGCACAGCGAACATCAGTCCCAGCCTGTGATCAGACTTACAGAAGTGTATGATGGGGTAACTGAAGCCTCTGATACATCAGTAGGTTTTAAAAGATTGAATGCTTATCCATCTGGTTGGTTTGCTGAACTTGCAAACAGTAACGCTTTCCCCTCCAATAAGGAGAGCTGGAAAAATGGATCACAAGTCAAACGTCAGTTTATCCTTAAGATAAGTGCATAAAAAAGTGCCATTTAAAGGCTTATGGCTGTGTTTTTTGTTTGGAAACCCAAAGGTTATACCTCAACAGTTCAAACTTTAGCTGAGATGGCTGCTTGTGACCTTCACCCTTCAGTTGCAGAGACTACTGCTCGGGGTTATTTCATTCCTTGTCGTTCTGCAGTTGCCAGCATCTTCGCTGAACCTCAGGCAATGCACCCTTGGGGATCAGAGAGACTACTTGTGAGCTTATCCCTGACAGAAAAGACTGCACAAGGGCTGCCATTCTGAAAGGATGTCAGCAGTCGCTTGAAATACTGATCAGTGATACTGTTTTTTGTTGAGAGGACTTGAAGCAATGGCATCTGGCACACCTGCTGGTCTTGCCTGTCCTTCTCAGCTATGCTGTACCACACGCAATTTGTACACCAGCCCAGCTCAGTCACCCAGGAATTTCACCAGGGCTCACTGTTTCTCGTTGCTCAGAGCAGGAAGTCTGCATCTTTCACTGAAAATTAGAGAGAATTTCTAGAATAGGTGGGACACCAAGTGCAGTCTTTCCTGCTGACTCTGTGTTTTGTTTCTGATTCAGCATTGTCTGCCACTGAAATAGCAAACCTCATGCAGCTGTGACCTAGCAGGTTCTCTTGCTTTTTGAAATGGCACCCTGAAGTGATTAACTTGCAAAGGCTGTGGCTGAAGGTGACAAATGCCTTATGTTTGACAAAAGAAATTGTGCAGACTGACCTACTTTCAGCTCTGCCATTGGCAGAAAAGTCTGTGTAGGCTTTTGTCGTTAGACCTAACTCTAGAAAATGAAGTTGCCCAATCCCCTGCCATCACTAATGAGTGTGGATGTTGTCTGGAATTTAGAAAAGAGATCTGGAAGACAATGGGTCAACTTTGGAACTCAGTTTTTCGTTGTGTAGAATAAGCATGAATGCTCATTTCATGAGGATGAGACTTGGGTAATAAGCTTTTGTAAAACCTTGAGGCAGGTGAAATTATTTTCCTAATTATTAAAAGGATAGAGAAGTTTTAGAATTGAGTTTTCATTCATATACACCCAAAGTATCACTGAGAAACCATGAAATGTGATTTTTTTTAAATCACCTCATTGGAACTTTTTTAGACTGCAATAAAATTGGATGGCTTTTAATTACTGTAAAAGGTCTCTGCTTGGTGCTATGTCAAGCTTGTTAGCAAGAAATGCTGATGCCCACATCCTCACTGATAAATGTAAAGATGTAGTCTTCATAGCCAGGTGATGATCACAGCACTAATACTCTGAGTGGATGGAGTTTTGTGTATGAGTATTTGTGTGCAAGGGTGAATTCATGAGTGTGGAAATGGAGAATCTCTGTGCAAAGTCTGTTCTTCCTATAACCAAGGTGTACGCATACTCTTAAATTGCAACTGGTACAGCACATTCCTATGTCTAGGTCTGTTTCAAAAGCCCTTGTGAGAGTGTGTGTGTATACATGTTATGTATGTGTATAAGCTGGCTTATGTGTGTACTTATATAAAAATAAAAGGCAGTGTTTGAGGCAGAGATCTGATCTGAGTAAAAGAGGAGATTGTAGTAAAAAATAAATTCCAAAGAATAAAACTATTCCACTCATTCTGTACCAGTAAATAGCTGCTAATGAGAATGGATCCCTCTGATGCTACCCATTTTACAGCTGCAGAAGCCATTGGCTATAAGTCCTTGATGTCTGAATGCGAAAAACCCCAAATCAACAGCATTTTAGGACATGTTAAAACAGTTTTTAAATAAACTATTCACATTAACTTAATGTAATTGCTCTAGATAGAGCAATTACTTCCCTTCTACCATTTCATTTTATTTTCTACTTGTTGAGATCTAGGTTTTTAGATTGTTGGGTATTTTTTCAGAGCCGTACATAGTTTAAGTCCTATTCAAGCCAAAAAGAGCTGCTTTGATTTAATATGAGAAGGGTCAAAATGAGACCTCTTTAGTAGCCAGAATTATTTTCTGTATTTTATATCAATTGGTGGGTTTTGTTGTCTCCCAGAATCTGCATTTCCTTCATGGATGCCCTGTTTCCTACTGGTTTTTACCAGTTCTACCAATGCCTTTGTGAAAGGCTCGCCCAAGACCAGCCATGGTTTCTCTCTCTCCTCTCTGTTATGGAAAAAGGGAAGGTCAATCTGCTTTTTGTGGCCTTGCCTGTTGGATTAAGGTTCCTGAACCAATATTGCAGGAGACTGGGACAAGTGTTGGGAAATCAGGTTGCACTGTGGTTTTCAGCTGGATGATTGTATGCTTCTGCAAGAGGCATGTACTTTGCTTGACTGTTGCTGGCCATCGCATAATGCTTTTTTGTTTTGCAGGAACACAGGGAAAATAATGGTCCCAGCAGTAAAATAAAGGTCATCTTCCTCTATACAGTGTTTTCTCTTATAAAGAAATTTCTTTCTGTTCTAGGCATAAATGTCTTAAATTATTTATCCTTAAACCAAACAACAATACTCTATGAAAGCTTCAGCTATTTCACAGTAAGTAAAAAAAAAAAAAAAAATAAATCTGCAGAGGGTTAGATACAAGGCATTCTAAGGTTTTAATTAAAAAATAAAGAAGAAACAGTACCATAGCAGTAGAAGAGGTGCTCCTTCTTGGTTAGCCACTGATGAACTGGAAATCCTTGAGCCTTGCAAAATGTTGCTGCTTTTCCTGTGATGTATTTTGGTGTCTGATATGGAGTCTCTCAGCAAGTGTGTTTTGCCGTAAGCTTCAGTGAAGGAAGATGATACTCTATGGGTCTTGTTAAAACTAAAGGAAACGATCTTCTAGGCTTCCATGGGATGAGGCGGGGGGTAATGGGCTAGTGTAGTTCTGCTGAATTAATTGAATCAGAAAGACCATTCAGTGTTCACAGGCTCTGGGCCAGTGGAGCTCAGCCGTTGTGTGGGAAGGACATATTTAGTCTTTTGTGGGGAGGGGAGCCCAAGGGAGCGGGTGCGATAGTTTCTGCCGCATTGGCTGGCCCCAGAAGAGCTGAACTAAGGGATCAGCCAGGGCAGTCACATTGTGGGCCTGCGGGAAAGTAAAGCACAGAGGATGCCGGTCCTTGCTAAAGTTTTCAGTGTTGTTTCAATATACAGTGCATGGTGTGCATAAGCCTGTGAAAAGGAAGAAGGAAGACGAGTGAAGAGCGAAGCTCTAATTTAAAAATGTAAAAAGTAGGATCGGTTGGAGAGTCTTACGTAACTCTTAGGATTTAGCTATTTTGAAGCTGTTGCCATGGCTGCACTGTCTGTTTGATAGCAACAGTACAGAGCAAGCTGGTATAAGTGTGAAAACCTGTACAAGTGGTGCCTGCCTGCAACAGATGCTTTGTGGCTTTTGCTTTTGTAATGATTCAGTATTAAGGAGTTTAATCATTCTTTTTTTTTTCTTCTCATTTCATTATTCTGTAAAATGCACCTTCTGAACTGGAATACTTTCTGGGAGGTTCTCAGATCAGAAATGGAGCTGATGCACCAACCTAAGACCAGAGGCACTTCCAGGGGCGTATGCGGTCAAGTCAGCAGATGAGGCCTCCAAGTTTCCATTCTGCCAACATCATGTCTTGCTAACAAGGGCGCTTTGCATATTGTGGTGACATGATCAGAAGAAAGGTCAAAGTAAAATGAAATAAAGTATATGAATGGTAAGAATGTAGTGCAAATAACTGAAAATTCAGTCATTTTAGATAATGTTTTAACATGGTTTTTTTCATGTTATAGTTTTACTAGCTTCTATTCTGTTCATACCAAAAGGTAATAGACATTGTGAAGGTGATTAGACAGGACACAGTGAGAAATGTATGAAAACTTGCCATGTTTTATGTGGTCAACTCTAAGTTTTTTTGTTAACAAAATAAAAAAGTACAAAAAAAAGAGGCCAAAATCACAGCTGAGCCCTCCCTCTGTAGACCAAGCAGAAAATAAAACTTTGACAAAACCCCATGAGAAATTCTTTAAATCCCTTCCCCTTTTATCTCTGCCTCTTTGCCTGGAAACTAATTCATGCCTATTGGAGTTGAAATTCTGCTGGTCTGTCAGCTAGACAGCGTCTGAAAGGAGCGGTGATATTTCAGAACTTCCCATTTGTTTTTTCTTTTGTTGTGCATTACTAAAAGATGATTGGTTTTATCTACTCAAAACTTTGTTGTGTGCCATGAGCATCCCTCTTTGTACTATCAGATGAGCTTTATAGGAGGATCACAGATAAGTGTTTTTCTGTGATTTTTTTTTTTTTTTAGATATTCCAGGTATGGATAGAACCTCAGCTAATAGAAGAAAGATATTCAGATAGCTCCCCAGAAATTAGGACAAATACGCCAATGCTAATCTTACGCTAATGCTAATCTTACGCTAGCGAAGTATTTAGCTCTTTTACTCATAAGGTTTTCAGATAATGGCTATTAACATTGTCTTGAAATTGTTAATTCACAAAAAAAAGTGCCAGACTGCGAAGAACTGTGCAGGAACTTGAAGCTGAAATTTGTGGGGGTTTGAAGGTTATTATTGGAAAATGTATGTGTGATTTCTAAGCTTTGCCTGTTTCTGTGCTTAAAGAGCTTTCTTGGAACTTGTAGGGCGGTGGGGGGAGGAAACATTTTGATTTTGAGGATGTTGAAGGATTATACATTGTTTATCAAAGCTGTTACATATTTGCAAAATATTTCATTAAATCAAAATTTCTGGTTTTGCCTTTGATGACAAAATGCTTTGGCCAGGAAGAGGTCCCTGGTTGTTTCACAAGTGTCATCAGGTTGGCGGCTTGAGCTTGTCTCTGAACCATCCGTACTAGCGATGAAGTCTGTAGCCAGTCTCACTCTGTCAGGTAGCATCATTTTTGGAAACTCTTTCACTGATGAATTAATAGCTTTTTCACCAGAAAGAGGTGCTGTACCATCGTGGTAAAGCACGTGGGCGAGGGGGAAGCCAAGAAGTCGTTGTGCTGGAAAACTGCAACCTAGAAATTAGTATTGTGAGTCGTTAGATGATTTAATTTGGAAACAGAATAATTATATCTTGTCCCCACCTCTGTTTTACTCAGGAGGAAGGATTAGTGTGTTTGACAGCTAGATGACCTTTTAGTGAAGTATATGGCTGCGTCAATTCTGGCCCAACAATAGAAGGGCATGAATTCATTTAATACCAGTATTACGCCAGAGGTCGTGATTTCCTGGCTTGATCTTTGCTTTGGTTTCCACTTGGGTTTCAGTGCTGTGCTTGTAGCCTGTGTGCTGCACACAAAAACATGGGACGCATCTCAGCAGCCGTGTCAGTGGAGAGATGCTTTTTCATTTCAGTAGACTTTGGTCTAACCCTTGATTTAATTAGTGAAGACCAGATATTCCCCAAATTGCCTTATCCATGCATGGCTGTTAGACAGCAGTGAACGTGACAGCTTCCATCAACATCTGCTTGAGAAGCGTTGATGTATCACTCCGATTGGAACATCGGGGGGTCCCATTTGGGTTGTCTGCTGTACTGTGCAATTATGGACGTACCTCACGTGAAAAGCCTGGTTTCATTTTAGACTTTGGCTCTTTAATTGCAGCCTACGCTGTTATGGTGAAGTCGTGTATCATCCAGCAGGAGGATGGGAAAACTGGACACGTGAGGCTCTCTTTAAGAGTATTTTCAGGCAAAATACGTGCTTACTGGTGAATATCATGTGCCGGTCTTCAGTAAGTCTAACCTTCAGTGAGGAGGAGTATGGCTGTTGGAAGGAAAATAACTACGCGTAGAGGAAAGTGAAAAGGAGAATATGAAGCAAACCAGAAAGAAAGATTAAACACGGAAGAAAGAAGACAAATGAGTACAGAAAATCTGATTTATCCATGTCTCACTGTGACAGCTGCTAAACAGACACTTGAAACAGAGGAAAAGCTCAGAGAAGTTTGCGTTACATTTATTAGTATGCCTGTCTTGCATTGTATTCCCTGGCAGAAAAGGTCTGTGGGAATAACTGACTGTGGGGGAGAGGGAGTTAGACTGAAAAGATGGTTTTTTTGTTGGAGCTGTCTGCACATCTGCATGCTCCCTACAGCCACAGGCCTTTAGATCTTTGCCCACAAGAGAGTGGTGTTGAGCCATCCACTTCCATACCGGGTACAAGGGTTGAATTTACAGGTTTTTTTTAAATGTAGAGTATGTTTTAACCTCAGTGCTAGTTCTGATTCACAAATAAAGTTTGACTTCTCCATCAAATATGCATTACCCTGAAATGAAAAAACATAAGCAAATTGGAATTCAAATGGGGGGTTTAGAGTAGATAAAGAAATTGTGCACATTCCCTGGCTGTTGTATCCATGATATCGTACCTAGCTTATGTGTCCCTGCTTTTTCTCTTTTAACTGGAGCGGGGAAAAAAAAGAACCACAAAACAACAGACAGACTTGAAACAGTTTGAGCCTGATTTATAGCCAGGGCTGATCTTGCAGTGCTGGTGTGGATGCACCGTGGCTTCCCAGGTTGTTGCAGATCACTGTCTGCCAGATGGTGTTGGTAGGGCTCTAAGCACATCTCTGGTTGCCTGTTAAGTTATTAATTAACAGCTGATGAGGACATTAAGGGAATTCTCTGTGTAATTTCCTTACCAAATGGTGCACCTGAAGCCTTTCATGAGCCTGTGAAATGACCTTCATTTATGATACCTGTATAAATAGTTTAGATTCTCAAAAGACCACAACCTGTAGCAGCTCCCATTGGGAATGTTGGCAAGTGCTGCTTGTCCTTTTCTATTGGAAATAATTGCTTGGCTTTGTGTGGACCACAGAGGAATTTCATGGGGAGTTTAGTTTTCTTGCGTTAGTCAGGTAGGAAAACTGTTTGGAGACAGTGCTGGGGACAGGAGGCAGCTGGTGCCTCTGACCAGGTCTGTTCAACCTCTGTTCAGTTGTGCTGCACCAAAGCAATACTGTGAGCGGTTTTCTGTGCTGCCTCCTTGAGGAGGCAGGAGAATATCTAGATATGTTGGTGTATGGCCAGTTGTGGCTCTTCAGTTATCTTATGATAGATATTCTGATGGGTAAGCTTGCTCCAAGTATTTTTGCATGCATTGCTTTCTAAATTAATTTATCTACTGAAAATAAATCACTGATAATTATAGTGTTTATATAATATATATGTGTGTGTATATATATGCATATATATTACATTCTCTGGATGAAGTAATATTAGTAATATTACTCCTTCCATCTATTTTACCTCAAAAGAAAATTGAGCTGTCTCTGAAGGCTCCTCGTACTGAATTTGGACTGAAATTTTTATACTCTGAAAAATTAAATCTCAGCACAGCTTTTTTGACTCTAAAAGCTGACCTTCTCAATTAGAGATCAGTGATATCCTGAGTCCTTTCGAGATTAACAAGCATCTCTTACGATGGAGCATAATAATAAATGCATGTGAGCTGATGATGAATATTTTGAAACTGAGCTATCTCCTAAGAGGTTTTTCAGTGGAAAGTCTCAAAAAAGCATGGCATATCATTAAAAACATTTTAAAAATCACAGAAGGACTAAGTTAAAAGTCCTCCTATGTGTTCGTTTTAGCCTGTTACTTGGTCAGCTCTGCATCTAAAAACAGGTTCAAGAGCCATACGGACTACTTGGTTTCACAGTTTATCTTATGCACTGGTCCAGGAGCTCCCAGCCATCAAGATCTTATTCCATATAGCAGGAGTTCTGTATACTTGCACATTACAATTCCTTTTTTGGTGTTTTCCAATCCTTCAGCAATCTTGATGTATCGAAACCATATATTGCTTTTTTTAAAATATTGCTGCTCTTTATTTCTTGATCTATCTTTGTTAAATGCTGTACTGAGTGTATTTCTGTGTAGGATTTTCATGATGCCTGAGAAGAGAACAAGTGCCAGCCAGGATTCTTCTTGCCTGAATGTATGGACATGAGTCACACTTACAATGTGTGCGAGCTGACTCCCAGATGGGCCGAGCCTCTGATGAGACTGTGCGTGTGCTGCTGCTAAACCGGGCTTTCATCTTTCGAGGCGTGATGCAGTTAGTGTATTAGAGACTCTCATATTGTCTCTTGAGAGCTGTTGCACTGGGCTGTGTCATGTTTGACCACATTGCCTACATAAGCTGAAATTAAATGTTTAAAAAAGAGGGAGAGAAATAAACACCTTTCCCAGGCGGGGAACATTTGACTCCCGTTGGGGAGGAGCTATTTTAAAGCTCAGACTGAGGGATGGCTATTTTTGCCCTTCAGCCAGACAGACTCAGCTAATGGTCTGTATTGTTCAAAACGCTTTGTTGACCAAATTCTTAAGAAGAAAAAAAG
The DNA here is from genome assembly GCA_026212715.1 of Elanus axillaris. Taxonomy (NCBI): domain Eukaryota; kingdom Metazoa; phylum Chordata; class Aves; order Accipitriformes; family Accipitridae; genus Elanus; species Elanus axillaris. The sequence continues at coordinate 24,921,605 of JANZLQ010000007.1, read as the reverse complement.
AACAGGAAAAGTCCTTAAACCACGAAGAGGTAGACAAGGCTCTAAACTGAAACGACTTATCTGTATCTGAACCCTTCTGTAGTTTGGGGCTGTGGAGATGAGCTTCGTCTTGCCATATTAAAGGGTGCATCTGCTTTAATAAGGAGACACAGAGACTGAGGTCAGCGTGGATGTTTTAAGGGCAATTCCGCTGGAAGCGCTCATGTTGCACATCACGCAATCTCCAAGCGTGGCTCGAGGGTTGGTGGTTACTTCGCTTAATCGTTTCAGACACACAGTGCAGTTAGAGGCTTTCGGGGAAGCGTAATGCAGAAGCAGACAGTTACGCAGCGGAGACTGCTGTCCGAATAGCGTCAGGTGTTGTTGTGGCTCATCTACCTCGTTGCTAACGTTCAACTGAGTACTTGCCTTGAGACTGCCTGTGTAGATGGATTTAAGTCTCGGGGCAGGGGGTCAAACACATTTCATGTTACAGATGGATGCCGCTTCATTCAGTATTGAACCCCAGTGCCACATGAAATGGCTCGCAGCTGTTTGGGAACACAAGAAACAAATGTAAGTGGAGAAAAAAGCCATATCCGCTTGTGATGGGGAAGTTGATGTAAAAAGCATGTCAAGACTCACAAAGGAGTTTGTCAAGACTGTTTATTTAATAAGTGCTCTGATCTTTGGTGATGACAAGCAGCAAAGCCTTTGTCCGTAGGGAGACATAAAAATTGGGCAACATTGCACGGTTCCTTGATTCAGGAACAGCATGGCCTTAGCCTGGAGTATCAGTGACTCCCGTTGTGGTCCTGGTTCTGCTGCTAATGTTCCATACAGCCTGTAAGTGGCTTATTTCAGCTCTAATGCTGGCTCCCTCTTGCTCAGGAATTGGCAAAAACTAAGTGTGGTTTTGTATAGCTAAACGAGCCCTGCCCTGCTCCTGGGCCCCTCTTACCCTGCCTCCAAGGCGGCATTTCGCGGAGCTTCCCTTGCTGCGGGGAGCTCTGGGAAGGCAGCTCTTTTTCAGGTTTTTTTTCACTCGGTCGAGGGCAGGTAGGCATCGCCCTGGAGCAGGGCAGTGGCTCTCAGGGGTTTGCAGGCACAGGGGGGTTCGGCCCGTGACATTGTGCCCCCGGCTTCTGCCCAGGGTGCCTGCTCCTCTCTTCCCTCACGTTTTTCCCTTGCTGTGTGTATCCTTGACTTCGTGCAATTGCCTCTTCCTCAAATAGAAATAAATACCGAGGAGTGCGTGTTATTTGTGACAGCATGAAGGCCAAGCTCCTATCAAATCTGCCATCTGCGCGTGTGACGTCTCGCTGCTTACAGCCTCCTCTCGCAAGGCAAAGAAGAAGTGTCGGTGGGTGG
>JANZLQ010000007.1:24881279-24916405 GCA_026212715.1 Elanus axillaris | reverse complement strand
CTGCTGAACTTCACAACGCTGCTTCGCCCCCCCCCCCCATTTATATGCTCTTATAGGAACTAAGGAAAGCCAAGAAACATCTCATTGGATTTAATACTTGTTTCTTAGCCAAGAAACATCTCATTGGATTTAATACTTGTTTCTTACTGAAAGTGGTTTAACGTAAGCGTGCAGATACCTATATAACGTAGAATAACTTCTATGGGATTTTTATTATATAGATCCTTATTCAGTATGAAATATCATGAAAGATGTGCCTACAGGACTCCTGCAGTAATAGTTAATAGATCGTCAGCTAAGTGAAGAGGATTTGCCAAAACATCTGTGAAATGCCTTTAGGGTTTGCTAAGCATTTTGGCATTGGAAATGAGGCTGTTCCCGATGAATCAAACAGGAGAAACGCTGCCTTTCTGGCTGGTGAGGGCAGAAGGGCAGCAATGGGGCTCCTTAGCTATTGCAAAGCTGTAGGCTTCACACCTGCCTGGAGTGTTTGTGGGTAAGCAAGGACCCACCTGGATTCCTCCTTCCTCCTCCTCCTCCTCCTCCTCCGTCCTTCATGCACCAAGGAAGCAGGTAGCTTCAGACTTTGTATTTTCCTGCCTCTTCTGCCCTGAGCGTCTTTTTCCGGAAGGTTTGACTCCCTTCTCTGCCACGGGATGAGCAGTTTGCTGAGTGTGGCGCGGGTGCTGTGCTGAATGGGCTCGGCTCAAAGGGAAACTCACCCCATGTGTGATGTGGTCCTACAGTCAGGCTTGGGCTGGGTTTTGAGCAAGAAGGGTTTAATTACTTTGTAAGCACAGGAGGAAATTTGCATATAAAGAAATAGGTCTTGACTGAGGGAAAGCGCTTCTGCTGCCCCGGAGATTTCACATCTTTTGTCTTGCTTTTATTGTCTGTGGTTGTATTGGTTGAGACTTCTTTGTTTTGGGGCTTTTTGGGGGGTCGTTTGGGTTTTGGTAGTGGGTTTTTTGGGGTTTTTTTTTTGGTCTTATTTTAAAAAGAAAAGTTATTAACATTGTGAGGATTAAAAAAAAAGATGAGTAAGGCTAAGGAAAAGCACGTTGTCAGCATTAGGGTAGAACATGTCAGCTTGAGTATTTCAGGGATTTAGCTCACTGCAAACTGGACGAACTTGGAGATGTGATTTATCATCCCGAGCCAGACCAAGGGTCTGGTAACCCTGTTTCCAATGGGGCCTGGCACAGGACACATCTACAAGGAGTCTGCAGACCTTGTCACAACAGATGATGCTCTGACTATGGGGCAGGCTTTCCACTCACAGGGTTAGTCAGCGATGGGGACCGTCTTTCTCTGCTGTTCTCTGACGCAGTTGTGCACTCTGCCCACCCAGAAGGCTGGCTGAAGGCTGGGCTGCCCCAGCTCACAGCTGCTCAACATCTTCACGGGATGAAGCTCATAGTGGAAAAAACACTGCAAACTGGCTTGTGTCCTTTGGAGGTATAAGCCAAATTGCTGCTGGTCTCTCGCTCAGGGCTATGTTGATGGTGTCGATCCAGCTTTTCCAGACTCCCAGGGGACTGTGGTAATGCTTCCTGTCCGGCTACACCGAGCAGTGATAAATTTAGACCAAGTGAGCCATAATGACAGTACACAAACCAGAGGAGTGCTGACCGCCCTCCAGGAGGAGGGTCTGGCTCTCCATACAGATGTCTTCATCCCTCGAGCTGCCAACCCTGTCCTGACCCCTCTGCCCACTCTGGGCTGCCTGGGCCTCTGCACTCGTGCAGTCCCTGTTTCTTACAACCGTTTCAATCGGTCATTTCCTTCTGATGTTTTTTTCCTCTCAAACAAGAAATCAGGGTACTGTGAAACTTTTATAGATCTGATAGGTACACATGGTGCAGCTGGCCATATTTCATACCTGCAACTTGGAGCAGGTTACCCCAAGCTGCCAGCTGATGTGTGGGCAATGCTGGCCCCAGCTCATTGCTGTATTTTTTTTTCCCCGAGAGCACGGACATCACACTGCTTTGCCGGTGCCTGGCACAGATCTCTGCAATTCCAGCTGGAGCGGGGGCGAGCGCAGGGAGACGGCTGAGGAGGGCTTTTCAAATTAAGGCTCCGTTATTGTTCCATTCCCGGCTTGTGATTGACGAATAGTTATTGCTCCCACCTCCCAAGAGACTGACTTCTGAGCAGAGAGTGATTGTAAAAGATATTGTACTCTGAATGAAATGTCGGGAGCCGTTATTACCCTTTGCTGTCACTATGATTACTGCTGTCAGTGCTGAGCTATGGACAGCCCGGCTGCACCGGGGCTGCCCGGTGCCTGTGCCAGCGGTGTCACTGCCGGTCCCCAATGTGGGGCAGAGCCGGGCATCTGTCCCTGCCCTTATTCTGAGCGAGGACAGCAAGCTGCAGTGGTGCCTGTGTGCAGGAAGACATGCTAGATCTGAGTGGCCAGAGAGAAAGTAGGCACCTGGTCCACAGCTGATGGAATTGTGGCCTCAAATTAGTGAATTCAGACAAGTTGGCTGATGACTATGGATTTATAGGACCTGAGGATCTGTCGTCACACATCTGGCAGAGATGGCACAAGGTACCTGCCCAGCCACGACTTCCAGCTGCGATGGGCACAATGTGAATACCGATTATTGCTCCATGCATTTTGCTCCAGCAGCAAGTCGAAGCACAAACTGCAAAGTAGCACAGAACATGTACAACATCTGTGAACCTTCATCCAAACAGACTGTCAAGGTAATGTGCTGGTTTTGCCGCTCCCCTGCCCAGAAGAGGCTGGAGCTGTGTGCATGGAGATGGTAGTGAGGAGGGATGGGGCTGCAGAGGGACCAGCCTTGTCCTGTCCCCAAAAATATAGGTGCAAGGTGCTGAGCAGGCTCCATTTGTACTTCCCAGCTGCTGCAGGCATTTGGGAAAAGGCTTTTGCATGTGATGGTTGAGCGTGCCCGAAAACCAGCAGCTGGCAATAGGAGCATACCCAGTTATTCTCAAATAGCACTTTCAGCTCCTGTAAAAGAAAGGGAGCTGGCACCTGTCAGGCAAGCACATCTTGCATGTGGAAAAGGTAACCACATCGTTACTCCCATATTTGTTATTAATTTCAAGAGTTAATAATTTCTTTCTGCATAGAGCTCAGCCTGGAGGGCCGGGTCCTTGCTGTCCATCACGCGTGCTGCAGCCTCCAGGAGAGATGGGGGTGGCCACACAGGTCTAGTTTTGACAAGTGCCTCTGCGTGGCATTTTCTTCTGAGGGAAAAAGAAAAACATTTGCGAAGAGCCCATAGCCTGTTGCTCAGAGGAGGGTGATATAAAAACGCTAGAAATGGAAGTGAAGGGAGTGTGGGGCTGGCATTAGAGGTGGGGAGAGAGGGGTTTCGGGAACTTGCCTTGCATGTGTGTTGGGAAAGAGCACGGTGCATCTTGTTGGTAGAACAAGACCAGCACGCTGGTCACCTTCCTTTGGCAGCGTCACGGAGACGTCAGAAAGTCTGCGATGCATTTCAGCCTGATATGGGTACCTGAAATAGGGCACATGATTGGTGCCTTAGAAGCGCTTTTTTTCACTGGCTGTAAAGGAAACTCCGTGGCAGACACCTAAGGGTGGGTTAATGATCCTACCCCTGTGCCATCAGGGGCCAAGAGGAGAGGGCTGTTGGTTGCGTGCAGGGGTCTAGCATTAGGGGGCCCCTGTGTGTGTAATTCAAGGCTCCAGGACTCAGGCTCCTATGACGTGTTTTTTTCCAGTGAGGAGAAATTGCATATTTTAAAGGCTTAGCATAAACCAAACTTGCACACACCTCCATGCTGTGAAAAACACGACGGTAACTTCCATCTGCCGTATATCGCAGTGTTTGTAACTTTGAGGCTTGCCCCTGGGAGCAGTTGAAATATCAATGGTGTTCTTCAAACACCTAAAATGCTATCATTAGCTACTGCGTGATGTGTCACATGAATGCTATGAAGCGCAGGTAACATTTACTCAGACTTTAGGGAACAGGCACGACGCCTTTGCTCGGATCCCTCGCACGCGCGGAGGAGCCAAAGCCAGGCTGCCTCTCCCCCTGTGCCCACAGCTGCCAGCTGTAGCCTGTCCACCCGCAGAGCAGGTAGCGATGTGGGAACCTGGCCGGTTTGCAAGGCTGAACACCTTTTTTTTTAGAGGAGCAGAGTGGGAATGAATCCCTTGGGACTGGGCACCGGGTAATTCCTGGTGCTAACGTGGCACGTGGGGGGAAATGAAAATTTAGGAGGCAAGGTTTTCCTGCCTGCTCCCAATTGAGAATGCAGCTCTGCGTTGTAGCAGCTGTCACCAGTACATGCTCAGCAAAGGGATCTGGATCTGAGCGTAAGGCAGGAGCTGGTGTTGAGTGTTTGGGAAAGGGCTGAGGATGTGTGCCTTGAATCCTGCTCTCATCCTGGTTTCTCCTGCTCCAGTTCGTTCATTGACCCTTTTCCTTTTGATGCTGCTGTCAAACCCATAGGTATAATCAGGAGAGAAGTGCACCAGAAATGTAAATACTACAAAAATGCCTTGGACTGAAAAAAAAAAAGAGGGAACATTGGGTTTTTTGGAACAATATTAATTTCTCGAGTTTTCAATGCTGAGGTGTCTCAGTTGGTGCAGGAGAGCATCTGTTATGTGCCTCCACCATCAGATTGCTCTCTGCTGTGCCAACTTCTATCTTGGTTTTGGCGTCTCTAATCCCTCCTGCTGTCTGCGCTCGTATCTTTTCTCTGTCCTCAGGAACACTGCACAGTCCAACTTGTCCAACAGAAAAGTGATATTCCTGCATCTTTTTACCAGCCCTGCCAGTCTTCTCATCTCTGACTCAGCCACCTCCTCCCTGGCAGCCTGAGGGTGCCAGCTTTAGCCTGGCCACGTTCTCTCCATCTTCCTTGCCCTACTGCTGCCTGTGCCAGCCATCTGCAGGGACCGAGCATCCCGGGAGAGCAGGACTTGGGAAGATGCACGGTGGCATTTAAAACACCAGTCAGACAGCTGCTTCCCCCACCCTCAGTCCGTTTCTCACCTCTGCTGTAACAACAATAATCCTAAATATTACTGGGGTTTTATTTATTTATTTATTTATTTTGTAAAGGCTTATTGTAAGGTTACAATGCGTGAGTTGGGGTTTCCCTTCCTTGCAAAACAAAGGCAGAGCTGCTTGGGTAGTCTGGCTGATGCTGTGGGATGCTCTCTGGAAGGGATTTGGGGGACAGACCCAGGGCTATTGGAGGTCGCAGGGACTTGGGGTGCTGGCAGAGACTGCTGTTGGGTGCGCTGGTGCCATGGGCGTTTTGGGGAGGAAGGTGACCTCAGGGCGAGTGGCTGGTGGGGCAGTGAGTGACCTGCGTTATAAAGAAGCCGGGTACGCACAGCTTGGTGTTTATCCCCTTCTCGCCCAGCGGCGCTTGTATGTAAGGCAGCACCAGGTCTTTGGGGGCTGAGTTAAATGCAGGTTTGACGTAAAAAACCCAAACAAACAACAAAACATGGTAATTGTTGGAGATGCCTAAAAAAGGTTGGCAATGTGAACTCCTATCTGGCCGGGGACAGGGCTATAATTTTGTCACAGGTTGAGAGGAAAATACATCCCACAGTATCTGCGGCAGGGGTCGGGTAGGGAAGAAGAGGGAAAACATCTGCTGAAGGTGTGCGCATGTGTGAGAGCAAGCGGCTTAATGGTGCCCGTCTCGAGTTCAAGGGCCTGTGGGGAGAAAAAAAAAGGCTTGTCGCACTTGGCACCTGCGTGGTCCTTGCACGGTCCTCACAGGGCAATCACGCGTGGTCCCCTGGCTGGTAATGATGGGGGCAAAAGGCAGGAGATTTTGGAGGATAGAATTAAGCGGGCATCCACAACAGCAGACTGACATGTCTGGTTTCACAAGATGCTCTGCTGAGCCGCGGTGGTGTCACAGCACAGGGGATGCTTTCTGGCTTCTGTTGTCTGCAGATGATACGTCCCAGGCAAATTCAGGTAATCTGCGGTTTACAGAACCCTGGCTCAATCTTCACCCTGCTCAAGTTCCCTTAAGTCACTTATTTTGCAGCACCAGCATCTCCTGTGAATCCCTGTAAACCTGCAGCCCTTGCCATGTCGCCTGCTCTGTGTCCCCACCTCTGGGAATTTGGGTCCCTGCACCAAGGAGCCTTCGCAGGTGACTGTGGTTTACAGCAGGGCAGCCCAGGAGCCCTTTGCTGCTGAAAGTGAGCTGTGTTTCACAGGCTTCCCTTGCCACGGCAGCTCCCCGGAGCAGGGCTGTGCTCTCTGAAGGCCTCTTTCTTCTACCCAGGGCAGAAGAAACGCCTCCTCCCACCCAGGGAGGACGTGCAAACGCTCCTCACGGTGCATTGATGCTGTCATTTACACTTTTTCCCCCAATAAAACACTCAGAGGCACCCTCCTCCGGGCCCCCTCGCCCCGTGGCTGTGCCCATCAGCTGCGGCTTGGCTGTGGCGAGTACCCAGCTTGCAGAGCAGAGATGCATTGCCTGCTTCAAAGCAACCTGTGTGCACTTGTGGCTTGTTTTTATTAGCGGAGAGGGGGTGTCGCGGGCACGGAGTATTTAGCAATGGCCAAATACAGGCAAGGAAGTCGCCTTCCTTCCGCCCAGGTTAGGGCAGAGGGAAAAGCCGGGTGTACAGCTGGGACAGGCTGGTCCTGTCCTAAACCACACGGGCAAAGAGGTGCAGTTGCACTGTGTCAGGGTGCGTGTGTGCGTACGTGGGGGTTTGCAAACTCCCTCTCCTATTATCTGTGGGTGAGTAGGGGCTAGCTGCACTGCTGGCTTACTGCTTTGTTCGGAGTAGATAATTCGTGCTACCCCAAGAAACCCTAGGGTATACGAGGAGTGTGTCTATGTATTCATATATATAACTGAATGTACATGCCCATGTGTATACCTGCCCATACACTTGTGCGGGTGTTGTTGCCCGTGTTTTCCAGAGCAGGGGTTTCATCCCCTGGCCAGCAGCTGGAAGAAGCGCTGGGGTTGCTGCACTGCCTCCGTGCAGGTGGTGGGATCCTGCCTGTGCACCTCCGTTTAGTATTTCCTTCCTCCCTTGCACGAGTGTGTGTGCGGGCATGAAAATAGATAATGTCCTCTCCTTCTAGCACAGCGTTTTCTGCTCCTGCTCCAAGGTGCCAGGGGAGGCTGAGTCCTGGCAGGTGAGTGGTCCCACGTGGGTTTCGGAACCCTGGCCCATGGCACAGGGCAAATGCCGCTCCGAAGTGCACATGTTAGGAGGATGCCATCCCCGGGACGGGGTCTGCTGCTTGGCGTGGGTGACGCCGTAGTTGTTTGTGTGTGTCACGGCGGGAAGTGTGTGAATGGAATAAATTTAGCAGTCAAAACACAGGGCCGGTGCAGTCGGTCATTAACTGCCAGCCCGTCTCGTCATCCTGCAACCACAAGGAGCTTTTTTAGGGCCGGCGTCCCGGCGGAGGAAGCGTGGGAGGCCAGTTCCCGGTGACACCTCCGCGCGTGGCATTGGCTGCCCCTTGCCCAGGGCCGGTGCCGGCCAGTGGTTAAATGCCTGCGCGGCCACGCCGGGGCACACAGCCCGGGGCATCCCAACACAGGCAGCCAGCTCGTCCCATCCGCAGCACCAGAAGAGACGCCAGCTTGTGCCACACCTCAAGGTAAAGATTTTGGTTGCTTTGGGTTGCTTTGGCATTGCATGGAGTGAAAACGGCAACGTCTGGGGATAGGGGTTGTAGATTTCCTTGCAGGTTTTGGTACGAAGCAGGAGAGACTTGTAAGCTGGCATGTAGGTGTTGCTTCGTAAGGGAAGAAATGAGGAGTGTGATGCTCTGCTCCAGTGCGTTTCGGGTGCAGGGCGATGTGCACGGTGGTTAGCGTGCCCCAGGGGGATGCAGGGCTGGGCTGCTTAAGAAACTTGGAAAACGAGAGCGGAGCCAGAGGAAATCCCCCCGTTGCTTCACCTGCCCATGCAGGCAGCAGTGCCGCTGGGATGCCAGACTGACCCAGCGACCGCTGGGGATGCAGCTCTCCGCAGGGTTATCTTACCAGGGTGCTCCACTTTGGGACAGCGGGAGGTCTTACAGGGCTGTGGGGACCGCAGCGGTGGGAGGCACAGTTCTGCAGCCCACGGTCTCACGGTGCTGCCCATCCGTGGTGCCAGCTCCCGTCATGGCCACCGAGCTCGGCTGGGTGTTAGGTGACATTACTGTGGGAACAGGGAATTATGGAGGAGCTTTCCCACTCTTTAATGACGCCTAGACAAAAAAATCTGCAAGAACATGGCCAGGTATTTCAAAATCCCAAACTAAAGGGAAGTTAATGTACAGGAGATGCCAGAAGGTGGCACAAGGACAATCCTTGTTGGATGATGTGCCAGGCTGAGCAACATGTACCGGGACAGCAAGGCTATATCAGTTGAAAAGGCTTTTTGGGGCCAAGTTACAGGCAGGGACACCTGCAAAGCTTTGCTCTAGTGTGCAAATACTTTGCTCCCTGTTGCAGCCCCAGGGACCAAAACCGACATGAGGGCCGCATTCCTGGTGCTGCTCCTCTGGGCCGTAGCCTGCGCTCACCCCGTAAGTACCCTCTGGACAGGTACTCAAACCCCAAACCCCGGCAGTTTCGCCCAGCCAAGGCACACCGATCGCTGATCAGATGTTTTCTGGATATGTTTAGGTGCCTGGCCGTGAGCCTGCCCGACTCCGCCGCAGCGCCCAGCAGGAGGTAAGCCGGGGGTGCCCCAGTCCCGCAGGTGGCAGCTGCTCATGGAGCAAGTCTGGGATGGGGAGCCAGCTGGCATCTTTGGACCAGGCACCTGGGGGAAATCATAGAATCATTTAGGTTGGAAAAGACCTTCAAGATCATCAAGTCCAACCACCGTCCATGCCCACTAGACCATGTCCTGGAGTGCCTTGTCTATGTGCTTTTTGAATATCTCCAGGGATGGTGACTCAACCACCTCCCTGGGCAGCCTGTTCCAATGTCTCACAACCCTCTCAGTAAAGAAATTTTTCCTAATATCCAAAGAAGAGCTGCCGCTTCTGGCAGTCTTTGAGCTTTGCCCGTCTACTCAGTCTTTTCAAGCTGGGTTGGTTTCACCTCATGTTGCCTTGCCTCCCTGTGCACATTCCCAATTCACCTGATGCGTTCTGCTGTGTTGGTCCTGAAAAAGGAGTTTCTGTGCTCTGAACCATCATGGTTTGGGCTTTTCTGAGTTTTCCTTTTGTTGCTGGCTACTTTTTTTTTTTTGTTGCATCAGCAGAAAAAACTGGAGGGCTGAGGTGTGAGCAATGAAAAAGGCTTGAGCACTTGCATGGCTTAGGAGCGATGTATCATCCTGCAGCAGTAGCAGTAAACGTGCAGTAGTGTTTAATAAACCAAAGCACTGTGTCATGTTTTGCCTCCAGGATGCAGCAAGTGAAGATTACCTCAACAAGCTGGGCAACCTTCTGGGTGGAGGAGATGGCAGCCATCCTCCTGCCAGTGCAGAGAGAGGGGACAATGCCCTTGCCGGCGACCCGGCAGGTGGGAACGCCGTGGGTGAGGACCTGGGTGAGCATGGTGGCCGAGACAAGGGAGACAGAGTTGGGGACACTCAGCGCCTGAACTGGGTGGACCACAAGGACACGAATGCCCGGGATGGGAACAGCCTTGGTTTCCTGGTGAGTGAGCGGAGAGGGGTGTTTTGCTCTGCCAGAAAAGCACACTTAGCCCCAAATCTGATGTTGGTCAGGGTAGTGCTTGGCCTGCATGGTGAGCAGTGCCGATAGCACCTGTGACTTACAAACCTTTGCATTTGTCTCCGTTTGTCACCTCCATAGGAGGAGGATGCGCGTGATGCTGATGATGGTGACAACGGAGAGCACCATGGCACTGGAGTCAATGGGCTTCCCTCCCACGCCGGTGGGCTCCTGGATGAGGAGGATGACAGTGGGGATGACACCTTTGATGTGAACGGGGAAGAGGAGGGGACTGAAGGTCCTACTTACGTGGCTGGTGCCGATGGGGCAGGCGAACACGGCCACGACGCTGGCCGTGGGGATGCCGGGGCTGGCAGAGGGCACGGTGACAGCAGCAGCAGCAGCAGCAGCGAGAGCACTGGGGCGGACCACTGGAGGTACAGGAGCTACCTTGGCAGCCGGTATGAGCGGACCTACAGGCAGGGAGGGGGCAGCAGCAGCAGCCAGGAGGAGGAGAGTTACGACTTTGAGGATGAAGCCATGCAAAGCGATGATCCCTCCATCTTCGATGGTCCGGGCAGCAGCTACAAGGGGCACCGTGCTGGCCCTCACGCCTGGGGGAGCAGCCGAGAGAGTGGCCGGGGGGCTGGCTCCCACCGCTGGGATGATGGTGACAGCAGGTCCCCAGAGGTGGAGGACACCGACTCGGGAGAAGACAGCCTGTCCGCAGAGGACAACAGTCAGTCGGAAGAGCCTGTCACTAGCCAGTCAGAGGAAAAGAGTGCCAGCCGCTCCGGGGAGGACAGCCCCTCCGTGGAGGATGACAGCAGCAGGTCCAGGGAGGACACTGCCGAACAGTCAGACGAAGAGCCAGGAGAGTCCCCAGAGGACATCTCCCAGGAGGTGGTGAGCACGTCGAGCGAGCGCAGCGGCAGCCAGTCCCAGGAAAGGCAGGAGGACCAGGAATCTGCCGAGGAGAGGAGTGCACCATCCGCACCTGACAGTGAGTCCGGGGAAGAGGAGGGCGACCAGAGCAAGTCTGGGGAAGAGGATGGTGACCAGAGCCAGTCCTCAGAGGACACTGTGGAGGAGTCAAAGGAGGATGAGAATGACTCCGACCCCAATGGGGACATGCCAAGCAAATCGGCGGAGAGCCAGAGCGCGTCACCGGAGGATGACGGCAGCCAAGAGGACAATGCAGGTGAGGACAGCAGGTCCACAGAGAGCAACAACAGCGAGTCCCAGGAGGATGATGATGAGGAGGAGGACGAGAGCCACTCCCAGGAGGATGCCACCCGCGAGTCCAGCAGCCGGGGGGATGACAGCTCGCTGCAGAGCCTGGAGAGCAGGAGCCGCAAACGTCGGCCGGGCGCCTACCACAACAAGCCTGCTGCTGACTACGATGACAACGACTGCCAGGACGGGTACTGACATGTGCCTCGCAGCCTCGTCGGTGCTGGGGGGTATGGGGGGAGGAGGGGGTTAATTTATTTGCTATATAGCCTGGTTGACTTCTTCCTGAGAAGATGCTGTGGATAAAATGGAGGCAGGTTTGCCAGGGCTTGACCCGGGCATGACTACACAGGGTGCAAAGTGGGACGTGATGCCAGACACGGGGAAAATGCCAAACCGCAGCAAGAAAAGCCATTTCCTATACCAAACCAGAGAGCAGCTGAGAGCTGTGAGTGCCAGCAGGGTGATGCTGCCCGCTTGCCACAAGGGCACAGCGGTGGCTCGGCCCTCCGGGAGCTGCGCCTGAGCACGCTGGGCAGAAAGGTCCCTGTGTTCACCTCTTGTATTTACCTACCACTGCCCTAAAAGCGTCTGCCCAGACTCCAATGGGAGCTTTCCGTTAGCTCCATGTCCTGCACATAAGCAGCAAAAGCTACAGCTGGTGTGCACACGCGGTGCGTGGGCTCAGCGGTGTGTGAAGTACCACTTCAGAATGGGATGTATGTAATATTTTGTAAGAAATGTACAGAAAACATTATATCATATCCTTTTTGCACTTTTATTTCAAAGCTGAAATGTACCCTGTTGATTTCTTTAATTACCATTAAAACCAACAAACTCCACAATGGTGTGCTTTGAGGTATTGCTATTTTTCTCTCCTGGGGGAGTCGGGTGCTGTGATTTGGGATCGGACTGGAGGGCGCGGGGAGCAAAGGGCAGGCTGTTTGCATGGGGTGAGGGGGAAAGCAGAGGCTGAGGGGTGTTCCCACCCCCCTATTTCCAGGCACCTGAAGGGCCACCCCCACCCCTAGGTGACCCAGCAGTGAGGTTGAAAAGCTGGCTAACAACCCCAGTGAGCTGGGCCTGGGGCTTTGCTATATTATGGCCATCACCTGCTGCAATGTGAGCAAGGGTTGTTCTGCCCTTCCTGTGGTGCTGGGAAGGAGATCTCCCAGGGCGTGGGGGCTCTCCCAGACCACTGGTTCTGGGTGGCCACTGATGCCAGGTCCCCTGCAGCAGAGTTGCAGGTGAGCAGGGCAAAAGGGGTTATTGTGGGCTGGTAGATCATGGGTAAAGCCTCTTCTACTCAGTGTGCCTTTTATTTTTTTCCTCCTACCAGCAAGTGAGTAAACAACATGTTATTTGTTTAAAATCCCATCCAGGCCCTTCTTTCTTGTTCACGTGTGTATGACAAGCCGTATGTACACCATGGGTATTGATGCTGACGGAGGAAGCAGCGGGCTGCTGCGTAGCTGCAGAGTTTTACACTATGGAGTTGTTGCTTTTCAGGGGACAGTCTCCAAGGGCTCAGTGGTGTCACTGCTGGGCATTGCAATACTGAATTCAAGAACCAGTAAAGAAATGAAATAATTTTTTACTAATTATAGCAAAACTGCACTTAATTTGCAGACTCTTACCATCACTATAAAAGGTGGGAGCTGAACAGCTCCTGGTTTTAGTGGACTTTATGTTTTAATTTCTGCCCTGTGTAACCTTTTTCTGCTTCTGTATGAGATCAGCTCTGAAACTTGCAGCTTCCCCATGCTGCTGCCTGGGGAACAATCCTCTTTCCTGACCCTGCCTCTTCCCCCCCACCATTCCCCACTTCACAGTGAGTACCTCGGCTGTTACTTGCCCCTTATTTTTTGGACCTCTTGCATTCATTGCCTGAGGAGTTGGGGGGGCTGTGATGGTGATGATGCCTGTCAGGGTCACGGGTACCAAAATGCTGGTGCACAGCTCCATTGCTGGAGTGAAAGACGGCAAGCATGGCTTTGGCTGCAGCCCAGAGGTGCAGAAAGGGCTGGGTGACAGCTGCCGCTTTGGTTTAAAGTTGTAGTAATGATGTGTTTGCTGGCTCCTCTGCACGGTGATGCAGGGCAGGGTGCTGCCGCCAGCTCTCCCGTGTCCAGCGAGCGATGTTGATGCTCCGGCAGCGGGGACGTTCCGGCTCTGCCGTGGGGCTGGCTCGCGTCCCCGGGGCCATCAGAGGTGATGTTTGCCTGGGGACCAACTGTTGGGCATGGGGATGGTGAGGGTTTTTTTTTTTTGGGTCCATCCAGGAAAGCGAGGGGTGCCCCGCAGCTCTGTGGTGAGCCCAGCCCCTGAGCAGGATGGCTGAGATGTGGCAAAGGGTGGGATGGAACGGGGTCTGTGAAACCACTTTTTGCAGTTTGTGCATGATCCACTGTCCGCCCTCCTCCTTGTGCGAGTGGCACTGGGCTGAGCGGCATCACGGCACGGCTGGGGAGGGGGCTGCTGGCCTTCGTCCCCCGCAAAGGGCACAACGAGCGCTCGTCCTCCTTGTTTCATGCATGGAGAGGAAAAACTGGGTTGATTTGGCTTTAGTTTGAGCGGCAGGGGTGCGTTCCTTGCAAACAGGGCACGTGGCACCCCACTGCACCCTGTGCAGGACGGGTAGCTGGCTGCGCTCCCGCTGCACGTGGGTCCCCTTCGCATGCCTTCCCAGGGATGTGCTGCGGTTGCACGCACGTCCCCACCAGCAACGCCTGAAATTTGCCTCCCGCTGGCTGGCTGCTCCCCAAAGGCCAGGGATCCAGTGCCAGAGCTGGCTGCTGCCTGCCAGTCCTGCCAGGACAGCTTCCCACAGGAGCGTCCCTGCCAGGCACCACGGTGGGGGGGAAACTCCTGCCTGGCCGCAGGGATGGAGCCACTTGTGTTGGTCCTGTGCGGGGATGTGCCCAGCACGTGTCTGCGAGGACGGGCAGTGTTTTCGGGGACGCTGGTGGCACTGGGTTGCCCCCATCGAATGCTGTTCATCCGTGTGTGAGCAGGGGGACCCCCGCTTGCCATCCGGAGGGGCTGAGTGGCAGGCAGCACTTCTGGATGGCCAGAGACAGAGTGGGCAAAAGATGCTGGCGTTGAGGGTTTTAAGGCGTTTTTAGCAACAGCCTGTGTGTTTGGGTTTTGCAGCACGTGCCTGCGCAGTGAGCACCTGAGGGGAGTACTCTTCTCTGCTGTAGGGCAGGCAAGAAAAGCAGCTGGGAAGGTTGGCTGCAGGCTCTGCCATCGCTGGAAGTGTTCCTGCGTCCCATTTCGGGCTGATTGTGCGATGAAGTTGTAAGGGTCAGCTTGCCCAGTGGGTTAGGCAAGGATAGAAAATGCCCCTATCAACGTATGCATTTTTTCTTATCCACCCACACGGCATTTTTTGTGCGTTAGTGGTGGCCTCTAGAGCTGAACACGGTGATTTACCCAGCACTGGGGTTTAGAGGAGATATTTTTGGTTGCATTCAGGTTTGTGAAAACATGAGTCTGCAACCTCTTAAAAGAAAGGTTTCTTGTTTATTTTTTTTGTCCTTTCCAAGAAGAAAAAAAAAATCTATTTTTAATAAGTAGCTGGTGTGGCCAAAGCAGGGGGAGGCAGCAGTGTCGAGTCCAGCTATAGCTGCTGGACTTGGGGTGGCCATGGCATGGGCAGGCTGCATTTATTCCATCCCTTTATTTTCCTGACTTTGGTGGAAGAAACAGAGAGACCCTCATGACCCTCAGAGCACCACTCCATCCAGTGGAGGCTTTTTTAGCAGCACAGCCAAGCACCTTCCCCGGTGGGCTGAGCACCACAGCCGGCTGCGGGGCTTCTCCTTGGCTCCTGTTTGTCTTTAGTAAAATGGGAATATCTCTGGAAGAAACAATCCAATGGTATTGTCTCTTCTGTGCCCCTTGTGATGGATTTCTGTGACAGGAACTGCTCCTCGCCAAGCACAAGATGAGGCCAGGAGAATTTGGTTGTGTTTCTCTGCCCTTTTCAATGGGGAGGAAATTCCGTCAGACTTGCCATCAGAAAAACCTCTGATGGAATTGCTGCTGCCATCAATACGAACAAAAGAAATGTCTCAGCCATGGGAAAACAACATCTGACCTCAGTGAAACCCCAAAATATTACAAACCTTTTGAGTGCTCTAAGGAAATTTTTCTTCCAGCTCCCTTTACTGCCATGCACTTCAGTGGCAAATAACTCCCAGCCCAGCTCAGCCATGTCCTGGGAGTTTTGTCGTCCTCCCCAGCACTGTCCCAAGGAGTCAGGCATACGGGATGGCACGCAAAGTGCAAGCATTAGCATCCTACACTGTGCGCCCAAACTTGCTACAGAGATCTTAAAGCTGCAGAGTGAGCAAGTGGTTTGCAGTTCAGGTTTTTCTGTTTTCACACCCTGAAATACAAAGCTGCAAAGAACTGTTTTTTTCTTCTGTTAGCAGAAGGCATCAAGTTCCTGAAAACAGGAGCTGAACCTGCAACTGGGGAGCAGAGGCAGCACCTACCCTCTTCTGTCCCAGGTCCGATGCCGTTTCACCTGCAGAGCAAAAAGTATTTTCGTTATAGTGTCAAAACTTTCAAAGCCTTCTTTTTCGAAAATAAAATGAATGCCTGAGTGTTAAGCTATTTATTGCAACAGACACGTACTTGTCCGTGTATATATGGATACATACACAAGTGTTGTGCAACTCACGTAGGTACAAAATAACAAATAACCAGTGCAAGTGCAGCAGTTCCCTGCTGACACACAGCGCTATCTGCCTCTGCTGCACGTGGCAGCTTTTTAAGCCCAAACGTGGGGTTTTTTTGCAGGTTGTGCAGTGGCAGGGAGGTAGGCAGTCCTCGCCAGCGCCCGTGCCGGGAGCAGCGTGACTCCACGCCATCCGGCTGTCTGACTGGGCAGGGAGCTGATCTGACTTCTGCAGAGAGCTCAGTACCTGAGCTGAGCATGCAGGTTGTTGGTGGGTACCTCTGCAGTGAACCCATGGTGTCTGCTGGCTCTCCTCCCCAAAATGGGGCCTTTTGGGGGGCTTATTTGGTTTTTTCCTCCTCTTTCTGTCATGTGGCTGTGTTTGAGGGCTCTCACGTGTGGATGGAGGCAGCAGACTGTTGGTAGGACCAGTCCTTGTAACTTGGTGCACAGTTCCTTCCTCCTGAAAAAAAATGAAACAAGCAAAAAAACAGAGGAAATTTGATATACAGATATTGCTCAAACATGTGAGGATCTGGATCGTGGCGAGTGTTGGGTTCTGTGATAACGCTGTGACCTTGCGTCAGTGATTTGTGGGTTTCTGTTCCCCAGAGTTCAGGCTGCCTCAAAGTGCTGGCATAACAGAGCTGCTCGTGGCCCGCGTTTTGCCAGGCGTGTAAATAGCATTAATTTCCTTTATCTGGTTTCCTGCCTCAGAGAAAAAGGAAAATCATATGAAACGTTTAGTTGCAGAGGGCTAATATACAAAGGTTGTTTACTGATAACTGAGGTTGATATGTGGTGCATTTTAGGTGTTCTCCCCTCCTGCTTTTATTCTAAAAGTGACTGTTTGCAAAAATACAAGCTGCGTGCCCAGCTGCTGCTGGTTTGCATTTGGGTTTGTGCCCTGAGAGGTAAGGGGGGTGAGAGATGGATCCTTTATTCTTATGCTGCCTCTGGTACACCCTCTCCTTGCTCATCACTTTGCTCCCCAGTTCGTGGCCGTGGCACGCGCACTCCTGTCCCTGACAGCCTGTGGGGAGATGTGGGAGCTGGGGCAAGCTCTGCCTCAGGTACCCCCACATTTTGGAGGTGCCCTGGCCACTGTGCTGCATGGCAGGGGTGCCCCTTTCCCTGCCTCCAGCAGCAGCTTGGCCTCTCCCCACCACGCTCACAGTGTCCTTCTGGTTTTGTTTTCTTTACTTATTTTTGGCCCTGAGGTTTCCTTCAAGAATAGCTCCAGGGCGTGGAAATAGGACGGTGCAGCCCCGACCACAGCCTCGGCCCCGCAGTGGACCCAAGCAGGACAGGAGCACGCTGCTCTGCTCATTTACCGCCCTGCAAAAATAATAGTTAAATTTGGACATAGGAGCCATGTCAGCCTGTGCCAGACAGGGACACTCTGACCATGAGGTCTTCACGGGCTCAGGCAATTACATCAAAACCATATGAAGTGCCCGTGCTGGGTGGAAGCCCACCCAGTTGCGGTGCAAAGCTGGTGCCAGTGGTCGGTGCAAACCCCACCAGTGGGTCATGGGACCGATGGTGGGTCGTGGGACCAGCAGCCGTTTCCCCGAGGGGTTTGTCACTGTCGGCTGTGCGAGGGCAGCGATGCGCCCGTGCAGGGCTTGGGGAGCGGACTGCCTGCCTCCCCCCCCGCTCACCAAAGCCCGCAATGAGGAACATGGCAGCATTCTTCTACAGGCTAAAAATCTGATGGGAGCGCAGAAGGGAAGGCATTGCTTTTGCACACGTGGACCGCGTGCTGCACGCCTGCCTCGTCGTCTCAACACGCTCCCGAAAAATGGGGTTTTGCTGCTGTCACTTGTTGGCATGTCCCCTGGAGGCAGGCGAGCTGTTCCGTGTTTTGTTTCCAGCTGTTTATCTACAAAGGCGAGATTATGTTCATGAAGTTGTCAGATCCTGAGATCACTTTTAATAACAGATACCAAACACTGCTTTGGGAAAAAGCCCTGCTGCCTTGGAGAGCCGGAGTTCTTGCAAAAGCATTAAGAGATGAATGCTCCAGCCCTGAGATGTGACGCTTTATATTATTATTGTTGTTATTATTATCATTGTTGTTATTATTATTATTTTAAATTGAAACATTTTGGATGCGTTTGGCCAACTTCCCTGCTGGTGTCCCTGCATGGTGCTGGGAGGTTGCTGCTGCTGGTGGCCGCTCCCCGGCCCAGGAGCTAAACATAGGTGCTGGCTGCACAAGGCACTTGGGCACATGTTAATTATCCTGGTGCTTTTTAGGGATCTTGGGTGAAATATGCATTTTTATAGTCAGTTTTCTTTTTTTAAGCAGCCTGGAGCAGCAGCCCTTTAATTACATTAAAAATTGCCTCCCACCAGCACTCTCTGTTTCTCAGCCCTGATGAAATTGAAGCTCAAAGCTAGGCACACGCTCACTGCTCTCCCATGCAGGGCAGCCCGGGACGGCGTGGGGCAGTGGGAAGCAGGGCTGCCTCTGCCCTGTGCCCCCTCCATCCCCCCCCCCGGCAGGGCAGCACTGGGCTGGGGGGTCCCTCCCGATGCTGGTGTCTCTCTTTACCAGAGGCTGTTGCGTTGGCATCGCAAAAATGCATGGCTTCCTAATTTTTTTTAATTTTTTTTTTTTTTTTTTGTGTGTGTGGGTTTTCCTGGCCTGGGGTGCCTTCTGAAAGCCACAGCCAGCTCCAGGCCTTCCTTGTAATTACGGCTCCTCAGTGTGACACAACGGGCTTTGAAGCCCATGGGGCAGGCGCAGCTGCAGCACTGCAGTCCCCGGGGTTTGCATGGCGGGGATTTGCATGGCAAATTGCATGGCAGGTTGCTGCCAAGGCTGCTGGACCCCCGGGGGGGGGGGGGCTGCAAGGCACCTCTCCCTCCCCAAAATCATGCGATGTGCGTGGTGTTTGGTCAGCAGTTAGCGACTCCCCCCAAAGTACCTGTTGATGTGGTGATGAGCAAGAAGACAAAATAACAACAGCAAAACCCAGCTTTGTCTTTCTGGTCCTAACCTGGGGATTTGGTTAACTGGAAATCCTTTGCTTCCCAGCCAAATTCAGACTCCAAGTGGGCTCGCCTGGATGAGGCTTTCGGCAAGCACAGCCTCCAGTTTTGAGCAGAAACATGAGTGTTCAGGTGTTCCACTGCGAAGTGGATTTTTCTGCCCTAAATAACCATAGTTTTATCACTGGCTAACCTGTGCATCATCAACCTGCTTGAAGGCAGGCATTTTCCAGCCCTGCCGTTCCTTCTCTGACGGTTGTAGGGCTGAATGCATCGGGTGGGATTTGCAATTCTCCTCGCCCCTGTGGAAACTAAAGCCGCATTCAGCGAGGAATCGTTCCCCTGAGCTGCTGCCTTTGCTGATGAGTGTAAGAAAAATCTGGGAAAGAGGGAGCAGAGGTGCGCTGAGGAGCTGGACAGCTGAAATGCCAGCTGGAAACGATAAATATAGGGAAAGGAGAAAGGATGTCCCTGCAGAGGTGGGTGCAGCGCCCGTGTGCCCCCATCCCTGCTGTTGTTAGGTGCAGGATACGAGGGGTGGGCTCCGACCGCTGCCTGTATCCTGACACCAAGATCCCTGCTGAGCTTTGGATGGCCATGACGGTAGGGTTTTTGCTTTTTTTTTTTCACCCCAGGCAGTTATTCTTCTGCTTTGCTGGGGACGTGTAACAGAGCTGCCAGATTTCAGCTGGGCAATACCTGATTTTGGAGAGCGGGGCGCTGGGCTGGCCCCTGTCTGGCTCTGTGTGGTTCGGGGGGCACGAGAAACAAAGCCAACCTGCGTTTTGTAGCATTGCTGTGGCAGAAATGGCTCTCAAAGGGGGATTGGTGACACCTGTATCTGAGTCCCCTTTTCTTTCCCTGCCCTTCCCAAGGCCCGTTTCACCTCTGCAGGCAGCCTGTAGAGGGATTTGTTTGGATTTAGCCTTTTTTTTTGGTCTAATGGCTATGCCCAAGTGACTGTGGAGCTTGGCCTTTGAGGTTGGTCTTTTTTGTCTTCTTGAAAAAACAGTGACAGAATTTCCCAAAAAGGGAGGTAGACACCCCCCGAGAACAGATTTCCCAATATTTAGTTTAATTTAAACCCAGAGTGTTATTATACCCTCTGGCCTCCCGGCCATTCCTCTGAGGCCAGACCCTCAATTAAGCGGCGTGGTGCAAACCTCCCCGGGTTTGGCAGCGGCACGGGGTGCTATGTTTGTGCACCAAATCTGCCGGCATTGAAGTTTGGGGGTTTTCTGGCACACGCTGTTGGGCTGGCGTCACTCTGGGCAGGGCGGCGACTGGCTTGGGAGGGGGCAAAAATAGACCTTATATCCCAGCAGGGCAGCAGCAGGAGGAAATCTGTGCCGGCCAACTCCACGGGTAGCCATCGGTGCTGTGGCAGGGTAAGCTTGCTGCTGCTTTTCCCAGCCGGGTTGTGCATTGCCATCTGCTTTTTTTGCAGGGGAATGGGGGGCTCAGCTTACTGGCAGGGCTGGATGCTGCTTTTAGCCCTTTCTGTGGCTTCATGAAGCACTCAGGTGGAGGGGATGAGCATCCAGAGCTTTGCTGCATGGCCAGGGAAGCTGGCTTGTAGCCACTTGTTTTCTAGCCTGAGTTAAACAAAGATGGGGAAACTTCAAGTGCAGGTAAATATAATAACTCCCCCAAACCTCAGCACAGCTGATGGTGGGTTTAGCCAGAACAAGAGTAGGAAAAAGGAAGATTAGGAGGCCTGGCTGAGCCCGGGGGGACACTGGGAACATCCCTCCCTGGGGGGAAGCTGGGACGCTGCAGGGAGGGTTGGGTGTGCTCTTTGCTGGGGCCTGGATGGAGGAGGGCAGGTCGAGTTTTGGTGCTTAGGGAGTCCACCTTGGACATTGCCGGGGCCAAGCCTCCCCCCCGGATATGCCTACGGGGGGGGTCCTTGCATTACTCGCTGCTATTTTTTTCAATGGCAGACTCTAGAAGCCGGTTATACTCATTTATTTGTTTGCTTATTTATTTTTCCTCAATGAGGTTAAACTCATTGTGGTGTAATTCCCAGGGGCGTTGCTCCCTGGGCAGGGCCGGAGCAGGTTGCAGGGCTCTAGGAAGGCGACCACAGTGGGCAGCGCTCCCACCGGCTGCTCCTTTTGCATCTCCGACTGGGATTGTCTCCACTCCCTCGCAGGCGATGGGGAAGTTGGGGCAAGTAGTCCTGCTCAGGCAAAGCAATGTGTCCACTGTGTTCAATGGGTGAAACTTGCTCTTCTGGTATTTTGTGGTTTCTTGCAAAACCAAAATGTATTCATGGAAATTGAGGCAGATCTGTCAAAAAAAAATAAAAAGAAGGACTTGGGTTTCTGAAGGGGTTGGGTGACCCCATCGAGAGGAGGTTGGAGGTCAGCATTTCTTCTCTCCACTCACCCACGTGGACACAAACACCTGTAAGGTCTGGGGACGTGACAGTCAGTGCTGTCTAGCTGAAAAGCAAGGCCTCACCGTGTTTTGCTGTTCCTAGAGAAAGCAGCCATGAGGACTGCTCTGGTCTTTGCCTGCCTGGTGGGGATGGCATGTGCCTTCTCGGTGAGTGCTGGGCAGTGGGGGGACCCCCCGGCCTCGCTGGGGCTGGTGTGGGGTGCGTGCCAACCCAGCCTTTCCCCCAGGTCAAGAGCTGGCTGCGGCGAGCCAAGTTGGATGACTCGGATGAAAACGCGGTAGGATTTCCCCCCACCCTGCATGCCCAGCCCCACGCGGTGCTGGCCTTGAGGACGAGGATATTTCGGTCACTCCTGTACCCAAGCCCACAGGCTGATGGAATTTACCCCCTTCTTCTCCTGGTAGGTGTTCAAGAACAGGCACCGGTATTACCTGTACAGATATGTCTACGTGCATCCCCCGCAGCAACGGTACCAGGTGGGTGCTTCAGAAGGGTTGTTGATGCTTCGCTACCCGCCAGATGCAGAGATATTGGCCCAAACGAGACAGGGGCACGTTCTGTGCCCCATCTGCCACTGGCCTGTAGGGCTGGGCTGAGACCGTTGTGCTCGTGACACCAATGGAGACCCACCAGCCCTGCGACAGCTCGGTTTTCCCTCTCCTTAGGGCACTGACTCATCGGAGGAAGAGGGGGACGGCTCAGAGGAGGAGGAGGAAGGGGGGGTGAGTATGGCAAACCAGCAGCCTGCAAAACAAATATGGGAATTTGGGAACTTTCTTTGGTTTTGCAGTGTCTGCTCATCAGCATTTGTGGCCGCTGACCACCCACAGCCTTGCAATCTGGATATAACTGGATTTTCTACTCTGGGCTTTATTTCATTATGTTTTGTATATTTTTTTTTCCTTTTTCTTCTTTTTTTTTTTTTTAAAGAGGATGGGCAGGGAATGCACCAAACAACCCTGAGAACTTTTCTGGGCTTCCCTTTTCAGGTGGCTCAGAAAGGAGCAGGACAGTCCAGAAGGCAGAAGCAGGGACACTCACCTGCAAGGCAAAAGGCACTGTTAGGGACTCCTCTTACCTTCCCCTTTCAGGGTGCGTTCCCTCCAGAGTGCTGATAAAATTGCTATGGAAAACACAGTTATGCTCTGCATGCGTGCGTGTGGAGGGACACAAACTGATGCTATATTGGGAAATACTCATTTGTACCAGCCCAGCCGGTAATGCTGCTCCTGTCTGCTGGGTCAACATGAGCTTGGGCACTGCTGCATTTTGCGAGAGTCATCTAGGTCCAAAATGAAATGCCAGAGATTACGGAGATCTCTTGTGCCTCACTGGGCTGCAAATGCTCAAAAATAATGCAGTGCTCTCAGGTACACAAGGTGCTTTGAGACAGGGATCTGGCATGTTCGGAAACCTATGTGTCAGGTCTGATCACATTTTTTTTTTTTTTAATCATTTGAATGCTAATTTCAGGGGTCTTTTTAACAGGAGTGTAAGCCTGGGCATCTGGTCTTAAAACCCCCTTTGGAGGCCTGCCAGGAGCTGGGATGCAGCACGAGGTGGCCTTGTCCCCCCCAGCGCCTCTGCCAGCCCTGGCATCTCCCTGCAATTTGCCACTTTCTGCCTGTTGTTCTCCCCGAGCATTGCGATCACTAGGGATAACTTTGAGTAATGGGATGAGACAGCCAAAGGGGGAATTTCATTCCCGAGGAAGAAATTAATTGACGTGCAGGAATGCAGCTGCTCTTTGGGGCTGCCCCTTTTTTGCTTCAAGGGTGCCAGAGCAGTGGCCATTCCGGGGCAGGGATGCTGCACGCCTTCACTGGCAGGGGGTGGTCAGCAAGAGAAATTGTGACGAAAAGCCCTAAGGTCAGCTATAGGTATGTAAAGAGCACTGTTATATCTGCTGCTAGATGGGGGGGGCATCACTCCCATTGGCACAGCTGGCTACACCATGCAATTTGGTGGCTCCTCCAGTGGAGAGGAAAACAGCCTGGGTTTTCTCTGGCATGAGATGCACCCACATTTTAAGTGTCTGAGTTGGCGCGAAACGCCAGGGTGACCATCCTTGGTCTCGGCGCGCAAGCAGCGGGGATTGCCCAGGGCAGGGATGGCAGCGACCCCGCGTCTCCCTGCCACGGCTGGGTTCCTTTGCCAGTGCCAAGGTACTCCTCCTCCCAGGCTGGGGACAGGTTGAGCTGCCCCACCAGCTCCTCAGTGGTTGCTCCAGGCTCTGATTGCATTTGGGTTATTAATGGCTTCTTTTTCTTTTAGTGGCACGGACTGCTCTGCACCCTGCTAAGAGACCCGCTCTGCTGCGTGGTCTCTGGGGACGAGTGGTGCTGATGGCTTATTGCTGGTGGGGTTTGGGCTCACGCCTGGCATTGAGCTGTCACGCTCTCGCCAGCTATCTACACCCGGTGTGTAGCGTGTCAGCATGTAGTGCGCCTGTGGCTTGCTTTGTTTATTGGAAACTGGGAGAGGTAACTTCAAAAGCAAACCTTTAGATGCTTTGTAAAGCAAAATGTGTAGCCAGAATGGGAACACCCGACTCCAGCCCACCACAACTTAATTGCAAGGCTCGGGCTGCCCTGCTGCAGCTTCTCAATTTCAGCCTGGAGCGAGACCCGTGGGAAAGCAGGAAACTCGGAGCAGTGCCCAAACACTGCGTGGGGATGCTGTGTGCCCCCCTCGCTGCGGGGAGGGCTGCGCTCCGCTCCTGCTGCTGACCACCTGCCCCGTCCTCTCCCTGTCCCTGCAGGAGCCATCCCATGCTGGCACCGAGGCAGTGGGCCACCCCGCCGGAGCAGCCCCTGGGGATGGCCAGGGTGGGCTGGGAGGAGACATCGCTTCTCCCCAGCAGGTGTGGTTTGGGGAGCTGGAGGGGAGCACCCGTGCGTGTGGGAGGGTATGTTTGCTGCATGCTCACTTGCACCCATGGGACGCCCTGCGCTCTGTTTCTGCTTGGGGTCTGGTGTGCGATATGCTCACAGCTGGACCAAGCTCTGGGCATTAACCTGGCAGGAGGGTCAGAAGGGACACCCCAAAAAGGCAGCCTTGCCATGCAAGGCATGGGGGGGATGCTCAGCTGTGCCCGCGCCTGCCCCACACCACGTGGGACTGAAAATCTATAACCTCCTGATGCCCAACTAATGCTGTGTTATTTTCCCCCTGCCAGGGCAAGGACTGCCAAGGACCCCTGAAGGGGGGCAGGAGCCGTGCTGCGGGCAAGGGGGGTGACTCTGAAAATGAAGACAGTGATGAGAATGAGGAGGAGGAGGAAGAGGAGGAGGAGCAAGAGGTAGCCGAGAATGAGAATGGCATCAATGGCACAAGCACCAACACTACTGAGGGGGCAGACGGACCTCACGGCAACGGCACTGCTGTGGCTGAGGAGAGCACTGGCACAGCTGAGGAGGAGGAGGAGGAAGAAGAAGAGGAAGAGGAGGAGGAGGAGGAGGAGGAGGAAGAGGAAACCGAAGTGACCACCATTGCCAGCACCACCGGTGAAGAGGGGCTGTCCCAGGCAACAACCATGGGAGATGGGGGACCCACAGATGCCACCACAGCTGGGGAGCAGTGGGAGTATGAGGTGACAGCTGCGGACCACAGACGGGGGGATGAAGGCATCACCGACGGCAGCTACGGGGAGCAGGATGAGTACGCCCGTGGGGACAGCTACCGGGCCTACGAGGACGAGTACAGCTACTACAAGGGGCACGGCTATGACGTGTACGGCCAGGATTATTACTACAGCCAGTGAGTGGGCAGGGGGTGGCCCCGGCGCTGCCCCCCACCTGCCCCATCCCACTCAGGAACATGTACCCAAAGGCTCACTGCAGCCACCGCATGCCAGAGGGGACACCAGGAGGCTTGCGGTGTGCACCGGCTTTGTCCCAGGCTTTTTTTTTTTTTTGTATCTCGCAAGGCGAAATGAAATAAAGCAACTGAACTGAGCTCGTTGGTGACGAAGGGTTTGCTGCCGAATTTGCTGGGGTCAGCGGGGTGGCACGGCAAGTGGTGGGCTGAGGGGCTACGGGTGCTCATGCTGCTCACGGTAAAATCTCTTTATTCTAGCTCAGATGCACATAAAAGGAGGGAGGAACAGAAAGGCTAACTAGGAAAGCCTCTGTAGAGTCCTCTCCGAAAAATGGAAAGGCATTTTTAGGGTTGCTGCTGTGGGATTATTGCCGTAGAGTTGATGTGAATTTGCGATGTGTGGGTGATGATAACTTTACCACGTCTTCCACTCCTCAGTAGCATGTCTCCCACGGCCTGACCACACACCCAGCGATACTAATAAAGACATTAATTTTTCTTTCTGTGTATCGCTAGCTGTAGATGCACACTGCTGTAATGACAGCTTTTCTTCTGCATCTCTGTGCCAGGCATGTGGGTCCCACCAAGGCTGGGCACCCTGGACATGTTTCAGACACTGGTGCTGCATCTGCAAATGGTCCACGACTCTCCCTGCCACAACAGCCTCTTGCCCAGGGTAAGGTAGGGCTGTCACGGTGACAGCAGCGCGTCCGCTCGCCTCCTGGGTAAAGGATGGGGATGCCTGACTTGTGGTCCCCAGGATCCCTGCCCAGAGTCACCTCCCCACATGACTGTGGTCCCAGCCAACTGGGGATCAGCACCATGGACCGGGAAGGACCAAATCCCATTGGGCTCCAGGCAGGTGCTGCCATTTAGGAAAAAGCAGTGGCCCTCACGCATGGGTTACGGCAGGTACCGCGCTGCCCTTGCACTGAAGGAAAGGAAACCTGTGTTCAGCGCCTGATATAGGTCCAACTGCAAAACGAGTTTCTATTCTCGCAGCAGCAAGCTGCTGGCCACTGTACAAACCCGCCTCTGTGTGCCAAACCTGGGCTGCAGCTGCCGGGGTGGCAGTGGGTGCTGCCTGCAGGGTGGGCACCCGTGGGGCCAAATCCCTACCGTGGCACTGGGGAGCTCCGCACATGCTGGCTGCTGGCGGGGGACACACAAGCTCCTCGTCGTCCACATCCCCAGGGGGTGAGCAAAGACGTCAGGGAAGCAGCGTGGACAAAGGGCCCTGGTGCTGCCAGGAGCCGGGTCCTGCTCCCATGGGACACCCAGCCCGGTCCCATGTGCGTCAGCCCCCCCAGGCACCCGGCCAAAGCTCTGCCTCCCTGAGCCAGGACGCACCGGCCAGCCATGGCTCCCTGGCTGGGGGGAAAGGGCAAGTTTCCTCCTGACTCTGAGATTTGCTCCTGTATGAAGCTGGATGCTGATGGTTTAAGCATTTCTGGCATTAATGCAGCGGTCGTGCCTGCTCCCAGGGTCTGGGTCGGGGCAGGGTGGCAGGTGGGATGGGAGCTCTTGCCACCATCACCACAGTGAGCGGCTGAGCCAGGCTGGCCACGGCAGGGGGAACCCCCCTTGGAGTTGACGTAGGTGACCAACAATACCACCAAAGCTAGAGGGGTCAGGAGGAGAGTACCTATGTATGTTGCACACATCCTCGTAGCACCTTCCCACAGCAAAGATAGGCTCGAAGGGACCTGTGCAAGCAGTGTAGGAAAAAAAAAAATCTTTCTTTTTTTTTGTTTTTTACTACTCTTCTATTTTGGACCTGAACTGGTGTTAGCTGAGGGGGGCTGAGGTTGAAACCAAAAAAAAAAGCAAGTGTCGGAGGCTACAGTGTGGCGGCAGCTCTCAGCTTGGCCATCGCTGCCCCGTGGAGCCGGTCATGGCCGCAACCAGACCAGTCTCAGTGTATTCTCAGCCTTCCCTTTCTGCAGCCCTGCCAGCTTTCCCATGTCAGTCACAGTGAGCATGCTACGACCCACTGCACCCCCTCTTATCAATAACCAGGCTAGATGTATGCCATGCTAAGATCTGCGTTAATCATCGAGCAATTTCGCCTTCAGAACAGATATTTATAAACCGTGCTTTCTGTTTATCCAACCAGGTGGAACATTTGATAGCTGTCTTCCACCACAAACACATTTTTAGCTGGAAATTACTCCCCCTGGTTATCTGCGGGTGCTGCCAGCCCTGACAAATGTCCCTGGGCAGGAGCTGATTGGCTCTGCGTGCCTGGGGCCAACTTTAAATTTCAGCAAAGTGGGCACAGCCTCCACGGTCTGCTGCTGGGACCTGTCTCCGACAGCAAAAGGTAATCTTCTTCTTACCTCGTTTGCCTGCCTTGTCTCTCCCCAGCCCTTTGGCTCTGCCCTCAGGCATCTCCTGCTTTCACTCTGGGCAAGCTGCGGTGGGCACAGGGGGAGAGCCTGCGCCTCAGCCTTGCGCATCTCTGCACTGCGCTCTCTTGAGCCTATCTTGCTTTGTATGGCTGATCTTTGTGCATGAATTTCCTCCCGATGTTTTCTGTAGCAACGCTTGTGTGGCTGAAAATACTGTCCAGGCTGGACCTGTGAGCCCAAGCCAGGGTGGATGGGTGACATGAGAATCAGTAGCCAAAAGAACTTTTGTCTCCCGCCATTGATCATCGCTACTGAAAGCAGCATGCAAGTTTCTTAATTCAGACTTACAACTGTATGGCTAAGCCTGCAGTGGTTTTGGTGGTCATTTACTGCAAATATCCACCCAGGCTGCTTTGACAGAGTGAGTTAAGAAGCTGTAACACCTGGTGCCAGAGCACCCACTCGGTGCTGCTGGCCGTGCGTGCGTCCTCGCCTCGCCACTGCACGCACATGATGAGAGCATCGCCTTTGCTGTGAGGAGTGCGGAGGGGCAGAGCGATGCCGAGGGCTACCGCAGAGCCTGGGGAAAGACGGGGCTGCTGGATAACCCCACTGCCATGGGACAGCAGGAGGTTTTGGGTTGCTGCTGACTGGGACTGTTGGGACTGCAAGTCCCGGGAAGACAACTCCAGTGACACTTCACTTTGTGCCCCCAGGAGCTGCTCAAGATGCAAACAGCCCTCCTGTGCCTGTGCCTGCTCAGCACGGCCCTCTCAACACCCGTGAGTATGGCTCTCCCTGGCTTCCCAGCGTGCCACCGAAAGTGTGGGGTGTACCACTCAGCGTGCCCCGGCATGCTTTCAGCAACAGGAAAACATGAGTTGTACTTGTGTATAGCACCTCTGGGGCTTGGTCAGGGTTTTGAGGTGCTGGCACAGAGGTGAACCCAGCAGGAAAAATATAGATTAGTACTGATGTGCCTGATCATGTCCCTTTAATTTAGCAGTTAGGGCATTGTGCAAGGGTTGGTCTGGGTCACTGTAAATCTTCCCCTTGATTTCTGTGGATTTGGGATCTGCCCAGAGCTTTTGGCCTGGGAACAGCCTGAGCAGAGCCACAAGAAGGCAGGCGTGGGCAAGATGCTTGCCTTATCCACGTGGGTAACAGGGGTCAGAGGGGTGCCTGCAATTACATTCCAGCTCTCCTAATGTGAAATTTGGACAGATATAACTGAAACAAAGGGCAAACTAAGATAAATATAATAGCAGCAGGTTTTGTCCTGCATAACTCCTGCCCAACATACTAAATATACAGCTAGAGTGAAAATCTGCTCCTAGCGAAGGCTTGCTTTTCTGGCAGGGTAAGGAGAAGGGAAACTACATCTTCCCTGAGGGCTGGGCCCCAGCCCTGTGTTCTTTAGCCCCCAAGACAAGCTTGCACAACCAGATCTGTCGAAGGGCAGCACAGGGGAAGACAATAAATCAGCGCAGATTTGCTTCTCAGATAGGGGCACGGAAGAGAGCCGGTTAATACTCTGCCGCATAACCAGGGCGGTAGTCCAGCCTTTGGCATTGTTCGCAAACAATGGAATAACCCAGGAATATTTAATACTCTGGGGCATATTTCTGCCCCTTTCATCTGGGCTTATGGTGCTTCAGTGGCTGGTTTTGCTGAGACCGGAGGGGGCTCCCCTCCATGGGGCTGTCTGCCTCACGTGGCACATAGGGAAAGCCCTGAAATGGCTTGGTGGGTCTCACAGGATGCTCCCACCACCAGGTCCCCCATCCCTGAGGGATGTATTGGAAAATACATCCCAAAAGATGACAGGAAAATCAGGGGAAACTGAAAGCTTGCAAGCAAGTACAGCAACCTGGCTGTGAGGGCACAGGTGTTGCTGCTCTGTTGCCCAGTAAACACTAGGAATCACCACCAGTTAACCAGCTCCTGGCTCCCATCACAGTCAGATCCCAGCCATAAGTTGGAGCATTGGCATTGTGGTGTGAGCAGTGGTGCCATGTATTAAAACTGCTGTGCAATGAAAATACTCTGCAGCAGAATCCAGTAAAAGGGTATTTCTTTGCAAATGAACGGTATCCTATTATTAAAAGTCGCGTGCAGTGCAAGTATGCTGTAGCAGAATTTCCAAGACTTTTCAGACCCTGGAAATGGGTTTTTGACCTTTCCTACTATTGCTGGCTTTAAGCCAGCACCCAAGGTAGTACCTGGAAATTTATTGGCATATCAGCAACACAGTTTTCCCACCCTTCCCTGGACATTGTGGCTTGCCCATCACACCAGGCAGGGTGGGTGGCCAGCAGTGGGTGTTGGCAGGTGCCTGGACTCTGGGGCAGCATTTGACACCTCGCCTCTTGTTTGTGTTTTGCTGACCGCAGGTGCCGCCACCGCTGCCTGGGAGAGCTGCTGGGAACTGTGTGGGACAGCACCGGGTACGTTCCCCCCTGCCCCATCCAGACCCCGTAGGGTGCCCTGCGCTGGGGACACAGGGAGAAAAAGCTGCTTCTGGAGGGCAGCCCTTCTGGAGTGAGCTGCGGAAAAAAACAGTGGTCCCCTTGCATCTGAGCAGCCCTTACAAAGAGCAGGGGAGGGCAAAGGTGTGATGTGCTCAGGGAAGGGAAGGAAGGGCTCCCCTCTCCCAGCTGCTCCTCTGCCCCTGCCCAGCCCCAGAACACAAATGCTTGATGAATCCATGGGTAAGGTTGTAAAAGTCCCAGGCCCAGCTGCTATGGGTTTTTTTTTTTCAAAGTGTATCAGTGTAAAATACATCAGTAGCAAAATTCAGATGAGTAATGTGGAAGAAAATGCCTGGTTTTGCCTACTGGAAGCCAGCTGCTGCCCTTCCAGTGCTTAGGTCACCTTCAGTCCCATCACTCATGTCTGATGGGACCATCAACCCGATAAGCTACCTTGCAAAAAAAACCCCTGCAGCTCCTGAAAGCAAGCAAAGGCAGAAAATGAGCCCAAGGAAAAACCAAACCCTGGAGCCCAGGAGGCGAGCACACGCATCCTGCCCAGGTCTCTGCCCATGCTGTCAGCCACGAGGTGGTGGGAGCTACTGCCCACCCTGCGACCCCAGTGGGTGCTCATGGGACCCTGCTGCAGTGCCAGGCACAGCAAGAGAAGCTCCTGCTGTCATATTTAATAAGAAAATTGTAGGGTTTGGGTATTTTCTTCCCCACCAGATACTGCTGAAAGGCTGCAATGCCAAGCACGGCTTCTATGTTTTCAAATATGTCTACTCATTTTCAACACGGAGGAACCAGACACAGATAAAGGTGAGGAGGTGGCCAGGCGGCAGAGCGGGACCCTGGCTTGGCTGCGGCATCCCACGCAGCTGGCAGGTGCCGGGGCTGAGCCTGACCTCTCCCTTGTGTCTACTGCACAGAAGGAAGAGGCCGACAGCCAGAGTGCCATCCCGGGCCGCCAGCTGGGCGAGGACAATGCCAGGCAGGGACCAACAGAGGACGGGGTGGCCCCGGAGCAAGGTGACAACAGCAGCACTGATACAATGGAGAACGGGATCGGCCTCAAGCCCGAAAACCGCAGTGCCCCAGGCGCTGGCAGGGATGCTCACAGTCCTCGCCCAGGCACCGGCACGCGAGCGCGTGGTGGTGTCGGTGTCGTGGGTCCCACCTCGGCCAGCTCGGAGGGCAGCGGTGACCTGGATTTGGTGGTTGAAGTTGATGGTGGTGTTTCCATTCTCCCGCAGGGCGGACGCCCCGACGAGGCCATGGGAGGGAACAGGTCCATTGTCAGGAGTGAGGACAGGGATGATGGTGCCCCCAGGGGGGTTCCAGGGGAGGGGGCCGTGACAGCTGGGAGGGAGAGGGCCCCTGCCACCGGAGGGGCTGGGGATGAGGGCAGTGGTGAGGCCACCGTCCCTGGCCGAGGGCAGGAGAGTGTCATGCGGGGTACAGGGACAGGAGGTGCCACTCTTGCCTCTGTAACTGAGAAGATGGAGGATGTTCAAGTTGACGCTGAAGGTGTGGATGAATACGCTTACATCCCGGACTCAGGCAGTGTCACCGTCACCCACGGGAAGGTGGGCAGCACGGTGAGGGCCACCAGATTCACCCAAATCTCTCCAGACAAGGATGACGAAGTCAACATCTTCATTGGGAGGGCCAACATCCATGTAGGGGAGCAAGAAACCACCCAGCCTGGTGCCACTGTAGGAAGCGAGGATGATGGCATGCCTGCTGCGGGAACCAGCAGCCCCCTGCCCAGGCTGGGTGTCACTGCAGCACACGAGAGTGATGATGATGATGGCATCCCTGCTCGCAGGCAGCCTGAAGGACTGGCCACCACAGCCACCCTGAGCCGTGCGGACAGAGTCACCAGCAGCCCTAGGGGTGGCCATCCCACAGGAGATGATGAGGATGCTGCCACCACCGCTGGTGAAGGAGAAGGACCAGGGGCCCCCAGCCCCTGGAGGGTCGCTGATGGTGACACTACCGTCCCCGTGGGGGCTGGCATCCGTGGGAATGGTGACGATGAGGCAAAAGGTGAGGGGCAGAGGTTCGACGGCAGGCCAGGCCGCCTGGCTGCCACCACCCCCCGCCAGGGGGGTGAGGAGGAGGCCACTGCCGCTGTCCCAGCCGAGGGGGCCGGCACCACCATGGCCTCCCCCGGGGTGAGCGAGGGGGACTGCACCACCGCTCTGGGAATGGCCAGCGGCCGCAAGGCAGCTGGGAGCACCATAGCAGGGAGAGGGGGGAGCGGGGAAGTGGGGCCAGCCACCCCCCAGCCCCACGGAGGGGGATGGCCCGGGGTGGTACTGAGGGTCCGGCCGGGCGGAGCAGGGCTGGACAAGACACCCAGGGTGGACAAAGCGCCGTCCCCACACACAAAAGCCGGCAGCCGGGTGTCAAGTGGAGCCCAGATAAGGCCTGGTGGCCATGGCGGCGATGCCGGGGGCAGGCCGCGCACCACCGAATCGGGGGGCAGCCCCTCTCCACCGGCAGGGCGAGCCGGGGGCAGCACGGCAGCTGTCAAAGGCTGGGAGCGAGGGCGAGACGATGAGGCAGCCATGTTGGGGGCCGGGAGGGGCCACCTCCCCAGGCACCGTGGCAGGAGGCCAGGGGCCGGGGCGCCGGCGCCATTTGCAGCGCTGGGCCACAGCAGGCAGGTGGACCAGGTGAAGCGTGCCGACGAGCTCCACGTCCGCGAGCGGGCCTTTTATGCCCTTGGTGGGGCAGGGGGTGGCCCCCGCGGCCCCTACACCAGCCTCGGGAGTGCTGACAGCAGCCAGTCCTCCGAGGGGGAGCAGGGCAGCCACAGCGACAGCCGACAGACGGGGCTGCGGCCCTCGGGGTGGGGAGCCCCAGGGCACCCCCATGGCCGCTGGAGCCAGGGGGCCCTCTGAGGGACTGCTGGTGTCCACCCCGGCGGGCTCCAGCAGTGGAGTTGGGGGGTCCCACATGGCGTCGTCCCCCCAGCATCCCCGCTGCGGGTGCTGCTCTTGCCTGGGTGAGAGGCACCCTGCACATTGCTGGGGGGGTCGCATGGTGCTTCGCAGCCCGGGAGCCAAAACTCACTGGTTCACGCAATCCTGCTGTTAGTTGGAGGGGGACTGCGTCCAGCGCTGTTACAGGGATGCATGGGTTTGCTGTGCTAGACAGCCACGTAACAGCAATTGTGCTACACGGCATAGGGTAGCGTTGTTCGTGCACTGATGCGAAGCGAGTAAATAAACGGTGAGAAAAAGCCTCTGTCCTCACGGTTTCACTTCCAGCCTAATGGAGAAATAAAAGCATTTCTGTACCTAAGGCTCTGCTGACTTTGATGTTTGCCACAGGACTTCAGGCAGCTGCTTTGCCACAGGCAGTGTGCTGCGGGGTGGCTGGTCCCCAGGCACATCCCTGGCCCAGGCATCACTTCTGGGGCTGCAATTTGGCCAATTGGTCCTGCACATCCCTCCCTTGTGTCCCTTGGGCATATCCCAAACCCCACCGGCTCCTGCCCAGAACCACCCGCCTCCCTGGGCAGTTTGTTGTTGCTGGGGAGCCCCACAGAGCATCACCCCATTGGCTTGTCCATCTCCTGCAGTAAGAAATTCCCATCGTGCCCACCGGCACACTGCCAGCACGCTTGCTGGTCCCACCGCCCTCCCAGCAGCACCCCAACGCCCCGGCTGTGCCATTGCCATTCCCACCGCTGTCCCCCGCACGCAAGCCAGCCTGGGCTTTGACACGCTGGAGCCGTGCCGCAGGTGGTGCCCAAAGTTAACCACTGTTTATGCAATTGCAGGTTGCCTTTTCTGTCCAAGAAGCTGCTAAAACAGGCATGCTCAGCAGCACGCCGGAGCAAATGGCACAGCTGGAGTGGCATCATGCCTTGCAGGGAGAGGTGCCACCCTCAGCACAGCGGGAAGGGACTCCCCACCGGCCTTGTGCCCATGAGGGGACAAGGGCTGGGAGCAGCCACCACATCAGCGATGTACCCGTGGAGCATCGGCTCCCTGGCCCTCTGTGTGGCCACACGCAGGGAAGGGGCAGGTCCTGTTTCAGGCCACTTGGTTCTTGTGGATCGTGCATGGGTGATTGATGCTGGGACCACCAGGACAAGGATAACACTCCTTATCATCTCACTGGTGCTATCAGTAGCACCAACAGTCAGGGCTGTGCCTTCCTGGAGCTCATGCTCTCCAGTGGAAAGGAGCAAAAATTCCTTGTGCCCACTATGCCCCACACCAGGGTATGAGGCCCCAGTGCCCCCAGGGGAGTCACACCAGGCAGCCTGGTGCCAGTGCCGTGGGGACATGGATGTTTAAGCAACCTGGGGCAGGGGTTTGACTGCAGCTTCCCAGGTGTGGAGCAGCATGCACAAGACCCCCAAAGGCTCAGGGACCTCCTGTGCTGGCCCACCCAGCTCAGAGCAGAAGGGGCTGCAGGGCTGCTGGCAGCCTGGGCTGGGTGACTTGCCCCCGCAATTGCCAAGTCATGTCGCACCCCAAGTCTGATGGACCACGGCGATGATCCAGGGAGCTCAGGCTTGTCATATGCCATTGCCTGGCAAATGAAAAGGGTGGTTTTGGGGTCTCGCCACTGGCAGGGCTGGGACTGGTGGGTTTGCAGCCTCATGGGGACCCCAGCATGGTGCCCAGCCACCTCCACACCCGATCCTGACCACATCCTTGTCCATGCAGTTAAGCAACATCCATAAGCAAGTCCTGGGCACCATCTAGTGGAATAAAAAGCCTTTTGCCGTGAACGTTTTGTGCCTGTTGAATGACGCCCAGCTCTGCTTGGTGTCAGGGTGGGCACTGCTGCCCTACTGTCCCTCTGCTTTCCGGAGCTCCCATGGAACCCTGCCTGAATGGCAAGGTCAGGTATAAAACTGGCTAGTTCAGATATAATGGCATGCATTTATAAAACAGCACTACCAGCTTGCAGAGCTGCTGTTAAAGCACCTGGAATTTTTGTGCAGTGACCCTGGCTCTACATTCTCGGGCATGTGGCATTTTGGGATACTCACCCCAAGCCCCCTCCTCACCACCACCAAGGTGCCTGGCTCTGCTCTTCCACAACTCCCTTGCCAAATAGCACAAGTGGCCACTGAACAGACAAACTTCAAGTTTCCCGTGTAAAGGGTGTTCCTGGAGTATTGGAGCAAAGTGGGGAGGGAGCTGGTATTTCCTTGCAGTGAAGGCTAGGCTGATGAGCACTGGCAGGGTGGGAGCTGCCATCCCTTGCACCCCAACACCCACAGCAAGCTTACAGCTGGGCTACAGGCGGCCACCAGGTCTGGGCGGTGTTCTTCTGTGGCTCTTTGGCTCTGCTGAGCTGTGTATTTTCAGAGAAAACTTTAATTTAGACCTTTAATATAGATGCATTTACTTCCTGTTCCCCTGTGTTGTTTTTGGGTTTTTTTTAACTGAAAGGCAGCAGTGATTTATCAACAGGTGTTTCTTCAGGTAGGAACAGCAGAGGCTGTTTCTGGAGTTCCTTAGGGTCTCTCATTCCCCC
>JANZLQ010000007.1:24853821-24876635 GCA_026212715.1 Elanus axillaris | reverse complement strand
TATTACAGGAGCTTGACCCCTGCAAATTCACGGGCCCTGACAATATCCACCCGAGAGTGTTAAGAGAGCTGGCTGACGTCATCGTTAGGCTGCCCTCCATAATCTTTGAGAAGTTGTGGAGATCGGGGGACATCCCAGATGGCAGGAGGTGGCACATCCCCAAGAGCCGGTGCAGAAATGAGGTGATGCTCCAGCACAGGGTTTGCTGGCGTATGACATAGGAGCAGGATGGGAGGTGCTGGTATGTGTGGAAAATGCCTTGGGAGAAATTGGATAAAATAGTTTTGCCGTTTTTTGTATTTGAGTGGAGTCCTGCTGACAGCCTATGCTGTACATGCCAGCAATAGCGGGGACACCTTTAGGTAAGCTATAGAAATTCAAAGCGCTGTGTGAGCACCAAGATTTGTGCCACAAATAGCAGTTTACGCTCTAAATTTTTTATGCACATCACACCAAGCTCTAAGGCAGAGCTTGCAAGTTGATTCCCTGAGGCTAACATAAAATTAAGTGATCAGGCTCATGAAAGCAGAGCTGATGCAGGAGTATAGACACTGGCAGACATGCCTCAGCAGGGACCATTGCCACAGACATGGGCAGAAGGCTGCGTAGTGCTGTTAGGGACAGGGTGGCTCTGGCTGTGCTTTTCCCTTCTGCTACAGCTCTGCCTCTGGCTAATCAGCTCCACCTTTTGGCATGGATTCCTCTTTCTTATTTTGCTTCCTCTCCCCCTTTCCAGCTCAGTTTCCTCAGCTACCTGTGCTTCAAGCCTTCTCCCCCCTCAGCCTTCTGACTTTTCTCCTCTATTTGCATTTTTCCCCTTAGGCCTTTTTTCCACTCCTGTTTCTCCAGTCTTGCCTTCTCCACTAGGCTTTTCCACCCTGGTGTTTCATTTCTCCCTGCTCTGCCCTCCGTCAGTGCTCACCTCCTCTGCTCCATCCTGAGTAAACTGGTGCTGGCTTCTTGCTCCGCTGTCCAAAATCCCCAGCCAAACTGAGGTCAAGGATTCCTTAATGAAATTCGTTAGATATCAGTTTTGCGGAATAGCCTCCTGTTTATTCAGTGTTTCTGGTTCTTCTATGCTTCCAAGCTTCATTTTCTGCTTTTTGAAATGAACCAAAACAGGAGTGAAAGGACAACGCTGCGGGGACACTCAAGAGACCTAGCACTGCTGTGGCCTGGCAGATCTCCTCAGAGTCTCATTTGCTGCCTGAAAAAATCTTTGCCTTTATTCCTGTTTATTATTAATGTGTCTGAGTCAAGATCACTAGTGCAAAGGAATGGTTCTTGCTGTAAAAAAATAAGTAGCTATTATACTGGTGATGAGAGAAGTTGAAGAGCTGCAAGTTAGTTTGCAAAGGTCTTGTCTCCACTTAGGAGGAGGAGGCTTGTGCTGCAGATAACGAGGGACCTCTCAGCCTGGGTTTCCCTGGATGGACTCTCTGGGTTTCACAGACAGCTCCCATGCACAGAAGTTACAGTATTATGAGGGTAAATCACTAACAGGCAGGTATGTTGGTCACCAAGCTAATTGCCCAAAGCAGAGTTTCTTGAGGTGGGTCACAAGCAGCTGATGATTTCATCACCTCATTTGGATCCAGTGACTGCCCTGCTGCCTCCCAGCTTGTGTGGGTTTCTGTTGGTTGCTGGAAACCAGCTCTGACACAGGGCTGGGGGCAAGATAGGGTTTGCTGTGCAAGAACTGGGGAACAGCTGCTTGCTCTCAGCACTTCCCAGCAATGAGTAAGTCATCCTGGAAACACGTGGCAGGAAACTCTGCCTTTCTCCTGGGGAAAAAGTGATCTCTGTCCCCCATGGGTGCCCTCTCCCTTGTTACCAGCCATGGCTGTGGTGGGTACCAAATGTGTTTAAGGTGAGATGCTGTCATACATGAGGTCTAACATGTTCTCGCTCTCTTCCAGCTCCCTGCTCAGGAGGATGTTTCTGCTCCCTGTTGCCACCCTGCACTGCCCTTCTTGGTAAGCCCTGAATGCTTCTCCCCCTGCCCCCGTGTTGTCCTGCCTGCCCTTACTGGTGTGCTCTACAAAAGGTGCTTTTGTGGAGGTGAGCTCAAGGGAGGTAGTTAATTTTTAGCTTCCTGTTCGCTGAGCCAGGCGTAAGACTTTAACAGGACTGTGCTAGACCAAAGCTGTTTTGCTATTGCTTAATTAGTGCTGCTGGGCTCTGAGCCACTTAAAACAAAAGACCAGACCCCAGAAAAGAGGAGAGCATCGCTACGGTCACTGCAAAAACAAAACCAGGCCCTTTCTCCATGTGGCTCAAACACTGCCCAGGCCTGGGGTTTCAGAGCTAGAGAAGCCTCCCCCGAGTTGGTAGGTGGAGGCGTTTGTTGGGGTGGGGGCTTGTGTTTCTCCACTCAGGGATGTGGAAGGGAACTGGGGGGTGTCCATGTCATCCGGCAGAGTTTTGCGGCAAGGGAGAAGCTTTCATCCTCCCTGCCACAACCCGTGGCCACTGCATCCGCTTCTCGGGTGGGGAAACCAAGATGCTGATGCCCCAGGGACTGAGCTCTGTGGCCAGGCACTGGCCTGGGTTGTGTCTGGGCAGTCTGCTCTGGCATACCTACAGGGAGGGAAAGGTACTAGCTGGGTTTGGCAGCAGCAACCTGTACACCACACTTCATCCCGGAAAGTTCTGTTTGTTTAAAGGCATGAATGCAGCCTGAGACTTCATGACTAACTAGAAAATGAGATTAAGTTAACAAGGTATGCATTAAGACACCAGTGAGATTAAATCTCTGAATTTTTAATGACAACAATCAAATACTTCTGCCTCATGGTACAAAAGCCTCACCAGTAGCTGATGTCAGCCTTGGTTTCTCTCCTGTTCAAAGAGCACACTGTCAGGGACAAAGCGACCAGTACACCACATCATGTCAGGGCCTTATCCAGGGCACTGTAAAGGGGAAAGCAAGGGCCCCCCTTCCCAGGGATGCTGGGCTCAGGAGGCAGAGCTATGCAGGGTTCTGGCACGGACTTGCTTTCTCAGGCTGCTTTCAAAACAGCTGTTCTGCTTCTCGGAGTTTGCAGAAGATTTCCAATAGCCATGAGGACCATGAAAAAGGTTTTTAAGTGCTCAGAGACATAGGAGGTGCAAGGGCACAGGCCAAAAGCTAACCTGTCTAAGGGGAGATAAAGCCCTGAGGCTGTAAATGGCTTGGTGTGGGACAGCTGGGTCTGCGTGCAGGTGACAGTCCAAGTACCTAGAGCAGTTACTGTGATATGCTTTTCCAGGAGATGAGAAACAGCTGGAAAAAAAGTATTTTAATTGTTTTCTTTCTCTTTGATCGTCCACTGTTGCTAACCAATGCCTTGCTGTGACTTGTATCAGAAGGGCAATGTGATTAGGAGGATGTTTATTACCCTTTCTGCATGTAGGACCTGTATTTCCAGAGCCTGCCACAGGCTCTGACCCTTAGCAAGGGCTGGTTACCAGACAGCATGCCAGGCACAAGGGGAAGGTTTTGCTCAAGGTATGTGGCATGGCATGCTCTTTTGACCTCTCCTTCTTGCATAAACCATAAAGGAATTAGTCTGCAGTGTAGGTAGCAAAGTGCTGGTGTAATTCAACTCAGTTCATATACAAGTACCTACTGATAGCTACTTGTGTTTTCCTAACACTGCTGGATGTTCAGTGTTTGTGTGCTTGAGAGAGACTTTTACTTGGGGTTGTTGTTGTCTTGTAATGGTGTGCTGTCATTAAAGACCCCCAGGAAGGCAAAGCTTGTACTGGAGAGATGTTCTGTGGCTGGTGTGAACACCTTCCTTTTTCTTTAAAGAAAGTAAAGCGGTGCTCAGCCTGGAGCCTGCTCTCGTTAGGGTAAGCAAGAGAGAGCTTTAATCCCCTTTGCTGCAGGAATTGACACACCTTGCTGACGTGACAGACAAAACATGATTCATAAGCCACCAGTCTGGCACTCCATGGCTGCTGGAAAATCCCAGTTTAAAAGATTTACATGTTCCTGAAACAAAGCAGTCTGTCACACCTCTGGAGCTGCTCAGAATTGATTTGTATTTCTTTGTGTTTGACATACAAAGGGGCAATTTGAACCTCAGCTCCTCCTGATGTTCAGGTTGTTTCTCCAAAGCCTGCAGGTGTGCCGGGTGTTTGGTCTGAGAGACGTGTACCTGCAATAGGCTTCAAGCAAACAGAGCCTGCGGACGGGGGTCACGAGCAAGCAGAGCTCCTCATGTGCTGTGCATGAGGCAGAACCCTTACACTGGCAAATGCACAGAATGGTTGGCTTAAACCATATCCCCATGAGCTGGCTGGCTCTGTGATTTGCCTGACAAATTTTCTGTGCCTTTCCCTGCTCGTTTTTCCTTAAGAAACCTCCAAGCCTTTTTGTACACCCTGACAGGCCACGGGGAGATGTGCTTGTGATTGCAGCCCAGCAGCAATACCAGCGATCATGGTCAGTGTCAGATGAATGCTATATCCATGCTGAGCCCAGCATCCCCAGCCTCCTCGGACCTGCTTCCCTGTGTTATCCCCTTGGCCAGGCAAGAACCACCCAGGCCGCCGTGGCCCTGGGTATCATGGATGCATGCTCTGCTCTCAGCACCCTGCTTGAGTCAGTGCAAAATGCAGCAGGACCTCGAAGCCTTACCGAGTAATGGGGCTGGTTTAGGATTTGGTGCCTCATGTGTGTGGCTAAGGAAGTGACTTATGTGCTTGTGATTGGATTTTCCTTGCAGGTTTATGCTGGCAGGCAAGAGTGAAATGCGTCTGATGCCTCAGGCTTGCATGCAGCTTGCTGGCACTTGCCCAGCCACAGGTGGCCAGAATTGGGGTAGGCAGGAGGGCAGATGCTCATAGCAGCAGCCTGATGGTGTTTTGGGAGGGTAGAGCTGTGCATTGGCTGTGGGGAGAAAAGAGTCTCAGCATCTCCATCCTTGACATATGCTCCTGATGCAAGGCTAGACCTGTCACAGGCTCAACAAACAGAGCTAGAAGAGTAATCCGGTGCTAAATGGTTGCTGGAAGTGTCAGGCCTCTTGGAAAATCCTTGCTGATCCACAGCTGTCAGTGTTGTGTTGTGATGGAGTAAGTCGGCAGACCGAATGGGCCAAAACATAGTAAAACACACTTTTCAGGTTCCTGGCTTTCAGCAGGAATTTGATTCAAGAAGCTTTTCAGGTTTTGTCCAGTGGCCTTAGTGTGATTACCTGGAAGTCAAAATATTTAGTCTTCTTTCTCCTGTGTTGCTCCTTTTGTCTTTGGAAATGTGGTTTAGATCTTAACAAACACTTTCAAGGTAGGATGAGGATACCTTCTGATAGATATCTAGATCTCTTCTGATACCTAGAAAATTAATTAAAAAAAAATATGTGCTGTGTGCATATACCACTTCTGCTTAGTCATGTGCACTTCTATAGCCTTCTAACACATGCTTTGGCTGCTGGGACAAGCACCCCTCGATGTCCCTATGTCACTTTGCAACCTCCCTGGGCAGCAGTGGTGATGTTGTTGCTGAAGGCTCAGCACATTTCTCGCCAAGATGTGCAGGTCTGCCCGGAGCCCCCAGGCCCTGGTAGCACAGAGGGATGGGATGGCCAGACAGGCTCTGCAGAGAGAGGAGAGGGCCACAGCAGTGCACCCCGACGTTCAAGTGTCAGGGGAGAGCAGCTCTCAGGCAAA
The DNA here is from genome assembly GCA_026212715.1 of Elanus axillaris. Classification (NCBI taxonomy): domain Eukaryota; kingdom Metazoa; phylum Chordata; class Aves; order Accipitriformes; family Accipitridae; genus Elanus; species Elanus axillaris. The sequence continues at coordinate 24,870,977 of JANZLQ010000007.1, read as the reverse complement.
TGGGTATGGCTCCCCTGTGGTCATTGCCAGTCCAGCCTTGTTTCACTTCCCCTGAGCTACATACAATGCGAGGAGTTTGCTTGTGCGAGGTTGTTGCCTGCTTTTGCCCAGTGGTTTATTCAGCCATGCCGACTGTGCTGCAGGGTCTTTTCTTATGGATGGAGGCCAGAGTATTTACTTGTAAATTCCTCCAGTGACTTAGGAAAATAAGACAGGAAGAAGCTGATATTTTTTTAAGGTACATTGGCTCAGAAAGATTTATAGTAATGACTGTTGAGCCCAGATACAAACAAGTTCACTAAGTATGTTATACCTACCTATACTCGTGAGGCTTTCCACTGACAGAATGTAATTTTTCATTTTTGTTTAATGATTGACCTTGTTTGGAGGGCAGGGGGAAGTAAACCATTTGTTATTTCAGTCCTCTATTTCCGTCTTGGATTATACGTTTTGCATGTGGGGACACGTTGCAGGGAATTACCCATCTGGGTAAAATGACCTCTGGCCAGGAGGTGCCTTACCACTGCTTTCCTAGGCTGTCACCATGCAGCCACATTCGTGCTACACTCCATTTGTCTCAACAGTTCCTGGGGCTCAGCTGTCTAAGTGTTTAAATGCTTTGCCACCTCAAGAGCAATTGCAAATATACAGTGGAATGTGAAAATGGTCCTATGTTTGGTCAAGCTCTTCCATGGTTAGGAAATGCTTTTGCAGAGTAAAGTTTGACTCATTTCTTGGACTTTGAAGGAATATTCCACACCTTTGTGTGAGCTGTGTATGAGAAAGTATATGTATCAGGTTTGTCAGAACCAAATATTTCTATGTAAGTTTTAATATTACTTGAGATCAGAACAGGATTTGCTGTGTCAAACAGGATCAAAAAGCCTATGCATGTTGTAGCATATGTTCGGTCTTTGGAAAACTGCATTTATAGATTGGGGGAAACAAGTTGCTTTCGGTGAGCTAACCATCATTATAGGTTACGGCAGCCCTTCCCAGACCACTGGTTTAAACAGGAAGGGAGAGAGACATCTGCCCTGTCTTCAGTTTGACAAACCAAACTCGTCACAGTATTTTGATGCACAAACCATTGCCCAAAATAACCCCATTCTTGTGCTTCGGTTTATATTTGCAATTATACTTTGCAACAGGAAGAAAACTATGTTAATTACATTTCACAGAAGAAACGTTTCTCTTGTGCTTTCCTAGAATGTTCTGTGGGGAGATGACTATGTTGAAATAAAAAACCCAAACAAATAAACCAGTAGCTGTTTTCATTGGAGAGCCTAATTTCCACCTTGCTGCTCATTAGAGTAGGGCTTACGCCGATGAAGAGATTTCCTGGAGTGTAATAGCTGAATAATCTGCACAAAGAATTGCTCCTGCTGGGCACAGGCCCTGCATGATGCCAACATACAGAAGTGTTGGTAGAACCAGCATAACAGATGCTGACCCTACCAGGCCCTCAGCGAGAAGGGCCGTATGCATGGGTGAGACTCCAGAGGTGGGCACCTTGCACAGAGCAGTTGGGTTACACCACGTTGAGTAACCTGAAAAGCTGTTGCTTCCTACATACAGGCATGATGAATAGGTGTCAGGCAGGAAGGATCCTCCACTTGGGGATTTCCTTCACACTTCTGATTTAATTCCATCAAATCCAGAAAAGTTATTCCTCTGGATTTCTATGACAGTGGAGTGGGATAAAAAGACAGTGGACATCAGGGAGTTTGTATTGCATTGAGAAAGGAATGGAGAGATACTGTCACTGGTCACTTCCAGAGCTAATTTATAATTTTTTTTTTTAATATCTGCGTGTTTCTAATCCCTTTTCCATCAGTGGCTCAGCTACTTTGACCATCTTGCTGTCTTTCAGAGCTGATCACTAGGAGGAGAAATTTTATTTCCAGAGAGTCAGCAAATGTGCGTGCAGTCTAATGGAGTTGGGGGAGCTCCTGTTTCCTGAGAGGGCACAGACCTGTTTGCTCTACAGCAAAGCAAAGACTTCTTGGGCAGCAAAGTCTGAAACTGGAGCAGGGTGAGAAGCCAGTGCTCCGGGGAGGCTTTCTCAACTGTGAGCAGAAGGGTGCTGGGAAAAACCTCACCAGCATTGCCTTCAGGGTTCTCTCTGTTAAAACCAGAATATGACTTGTTAATACCAGTACTGGAGGGGCTGGAATACAACTGATAATTGTGAGCCAGGCTGCTGTGTTTATACATGGCTGAATTGTGTAAATGGCAAAAATAATCCCTCGCCCACAAAAAACAATGGGAAAGCTTGTGCATAATTTAATTCTTAGAGTTACGGGTGGGGGTGTAGTTAGTACTCATCAATGTGACTTTATGTAAAGGGCTTATGTAATCCCAATTCAGGAGGAATAAGTGTCTTTGGCCAAATGCAAACTGGTAAGCTCAGTAGTATCTGGAGTTGGTCCTTCAGTCTGACTTGCGCAGAGGGTTAAAGTAGACAATGGTCTGGTTTAGTTTAAAAATCCACAAATCCTCACCCTCTGGTACGCATAATCTGTACACTGTGGTAATTGACCCTTTTAGTCTGTCCACATTACAAATTCAGGCCTGGTGGAGTTGCTGGCTTTCCAGGAAAGATCATCTGGGTATTGACCTGGACCCCCTGGTTAGCCCAAGCAGCTGTTCCAACACATAACAAGGGAGCGCACAGGCTTGTCTTCGCTCCCGTTAATTGCTGTGCAGGGATAGGATAGGGAAGAAGAGTAGCCCAAGCAGACAGGTTAATTGTCAGCAGGCCATACCGTGGTGAAACAGGAATGGCCCTGCTGTCTTAATCTTCAATTTGCAGTGTCTGCGTAGCCCACGTTATAAAAAAAGCTGCTCTCTTCCCCTGCCTCCAATGCACAATCTGTGTATATGCGAACATAGCTGTTTTCCACTGAAGTCTATGGGGAAGGCTTCCTCTTAAAGTTATTTAAAACCTACACCCAGAGAATGCAATTACTTGGCCAGGTTAATTTATTATTATTTTTTTCTGTATTGTTCTTTGCTTTCCATGACAATCATGATGGGAAATCAATGTGTTAAGAGAAAAGCTAGCATTAATTGTGAGTGCAGAGTGGTATTTTTAGTATCTCAGGCATCTATGCCTTGTCTGATGTGTGAGCTGTATTGAGCCAGGAGCTGATAAACAAAATGGGCTAATTATTATTGCATCAAGTCTTATAGTTGCCTCTGTTTTTAAAATATAGTCTTTACCCAATAACTGGACCCAATAACTATATGATCAATAAGAGAAAGCTTGTGCCCATACAGTAGCTTCGCAAGATCAGAGCCATAATGAATATTATTTTTACTGAAAATTATTTAAGTCACATGCTATAACATCAGCGTGGGAAGGACAGGTATGGTAGACTTGAAGTTAAATGAAAGGCTATTTCAAAAAAATCTTGCCATAGCAGTTTGCATTTCTTATTATTTTGATGCTACTGTTTTTTTAGTTATCATTGGAAAATCTATGTTATTCCTATCATCTTAAGACCCCAGACAAGCCAGCCTTGTAACTTGCCTGTAAAAGCAGCAGTGTTATATCTCAGCATTGACATTCATGGCACTGGCCAAAAAAAGCCAAAGTGAGTGTTCCCTGGACAGCCCACCTCCTCTTACCCTTGCTCTGAGACTCAGTCCTGCATTTCCTCTTGTAGGAAGCCGTGTCAAATGTGACCACTGCTGTGTTACACTGCTCCCTCTCATGATAGCAGCCACCTAGCAAAGAGGTAGGATGAATGAATCAACTGATCTGAAAGATTGGAAGGTACACCTAAAAATGCCCAGTGCGTCAGCCTGGCTTCTTTGCCTGAGGCAGAGGCAAAGGAGTCATCCATGGCCGTGAGTATTTGTTGAAATTAAGCCCTCCTCTTTCCATCTTTACTCAAGCCTGAAACAGGGGGCTCGGACTTGCTCTCACTGGGACTTGCTCTGGTCCAGCGCTCTCTTTTGCTGTTGATTTTGTGGGTTTTGTTTTATGTCCATGTGACTCAGAACTCCAGAATTTCATTTGGTCCAGAAAGTGGAATTTAAAATATTACCTATATGCGTGTATGTATGTTAGTATATGTGTGTGTGTGTGTTGCTGTGGCTGAGCCAAAGCGAAGCAATGCTGTGGAAAGCCTGCTCTCATCAGACTTTCAGCCTGGGATGTAATTATGCATCCAATTTTTAATCAGTAAAATTCTAGCCACCTTGTACATGGAGGCAAAAACTAGGGTGTCTCTCCATACCAAAGCCTGTCCTGGGGGAAGCTAGCTTCTTTTTTGCAAAAGGTCAATATAGAAGAACACATTCTGCAGAAGTCATTTATCTAAGCAGCTTTTCTAGCTGAATGCTGACCTGCAGCCAGCTCTGGTTTTTGTTGTAGCCACCACATTATTTCTTTTCCTCTGTTTAGCACACCTGAGGAGCCCAGGTAGCATAGCTGAGACAATATGTAGTTGACTGCACTATTAGGGTAGTCCAGGAGTAGGACGTGTCAGGGATGAGGGCAGTGGCGTGGTCCTGCAGGGCTGAAACAGATTCCTGTGGGCTGTGACTGCGTTGGTGCCAATGAAGGTATAAGTGACAGAGTTTCTATAGTGCTTCCTTCAGGGACTGGGTGCCATAATAAATGCTTTTCAGCAGCCTGCTGAGGGCACAGAGTTATCTGTTGACAACCTGCCTCCTTAGATCTGCCATTTCCAGTCTGGCTTAGCCCATCTGCCTCTGCCCTGTTACTGCCCTGCGGCCTGAGGTGAGACCAACACAGCTCCAACAAGCAGTTGTGCTTCCTCATTTTTTCTAATCAATTGCTTAGATGAGATTTAGTCTGTGTTTCAACATCAGTTATTTTTGGTATAGCAGATCAAGTTTCTCCATACAGAACGGATGTCGCTTCCCAAAATTGCTTGTCATCCTCTGTGTTCACATTTTCCATGGGTGAGGAGAAGTCATCTGACTTCTTTGTGATAAACAAGACTCAGTGAGCAAAACAGCAGTTCTGGCTTATTATTTATTGACTGGTAATGTTCTTCCTAATGCAAAAAGCCCTAATGCTGCATATGCTCCTCAAGAGTTAGTTGCCCCATCAGCTGCCCCTTCTTACTGTTTACTTCAGAGCCTGCTGATAAACCCAGTTTCTTAGGCTTTCCTTTCTTCTAGTTAATGTATAGCTTTTTGGACGTTTGCTTCCTGCTTTGCATCCATATGCCAACCACAGTTTGCCATTTATTCTGCCAAATTTATAGCTACATGCTCAACCAATAATCTGTCTAGGTAGCCAGTATGAATTATGTGCAAAATGTTATTTCCTAAATCTGGATGTGATTATCTCTCAACTGTGTATTTCCAAAAAAAGCACCTCCCTTCCAAAGAGAGCTGGTAAGCAAGGAAGGAGAGCAGAGCCTTGCCAAAAGTGTCTGTGCTGCTGTGTTCTCATACCTAGCAGGCTGTCTGTCCTCCTGGCTAGCCAAGCTCAGAGTGCCTCTGGGCAGTTCCCTTGTATCGCAGGCTGCTGGGCTCCTGGTCCTCTGTGCTGGGCAGGGTCAGGGACTGGCTGTTCCAAGGAGATGACAAATCTGGGCACTAAGGGCACCTGCCCCATGTATATAAGCTGCCAGTTCAGCAGGTAGTATACAGGTACTCTACAAAACACAATATTTTTGCATTCCAGTCCTGCTAAAAGGGAGGCCACGAAGGAAAAGAAAACTGACTGAATGAGAGAGGAGTGGGGTGGGGGGAGGGAGGGAGAGGTACATTTGTAATGAAAAGAAACCTTTTTACTTTTTCCCAGACACTTGTATTACCCATCATCTGATGGTATTAATTCATCCTATTTACTTGAAAAATTATACAATTAAGAAAATTAACATCTATTTTGACTTGCTGGTGGTAGTACCTGTCAGGTGTGAGTTGCTACTTCCCATTCCATTTTATAAAAAGCCCATTTTTAAAAATTGGAAGGATCAATAAAATTTTAATATGCAAAACACAAGGAGAAATTGCTGGGTCTGAGTGATGTTCTCTACTGGCACATTGATTGCTGCTTGTGCAAGAGGTTGCAACCCCAACACCAATTAAGATGAAGTATCCTGACATGCAGGAGATGTCTGGCCTTTCCAAGCCAGAACAAAAATGATCCATTGTGGCAGTGAAGCCTGGTTCCTGCAGAGCTTCTGCCTGGATGGGCTTCGAGGGAAAACAGCTTCATCACCTCCAAGCCTGAGCAAGCTGTAGGGAATCTCTCTGTGACTCAGTCGAGACAGCAGAGGCCTTGACCCTGCCTGCTGGTTTTTTATTTCCCCCACTGAATCAAATCAGCTTCTTGGCCAAACAACTTCCTCCCCAAATCCAGTCCCCAACTCTTTCATTTCCCTTCATCAGGCCCACAGATGGGTTTTTCCTCCCACTCCGCCGGCAGGGGCTCCACACCCTGGCACACAGTGCCTGGGAGATGTTTGCTTTCACACTGACTCAAGTTCTGCATCCGTCCCACCTCAGACCACAGCAGCCCTAGGCCAAGATAAGAAAACTGCTCACAACAAAATCTGAAGCCACGTGAAATCGGAAGGGTTTCTGGTGGGTAGCCCAGCCTGGGTCTGAGTGTACAGCACATGCTTCACCTTTCCCAGACCTTCTAGAGATGGAAAAGTCAGGGCAGGCTGCAGATGCCTTGTGTACAGATAACCACAGATATGCAGACTGCAATCCTGTATTGCGTAATGCCCGGCACCTCTCCAAATTATCTGTTTTGTACTGGCTCCTTCCAGGAGGTGGTCAGAAAGTATGCCTTGTAAAAGGTTTGTCTCTGCGATTGGTAGAAGCCATTTTTGGACTCTCTGCTCCTCATGCTGCGAGCCCTGTGTGGTTGTGTGTGGAAGTGTGACGTGAACTCAACATGGTGTATGTGGAATGCAAAGTCAAGCCTGCTGTGTGATAAGAATTACCAGGGCACAGTTAGGACTCTCTCCCTGTTGTGTGATATAGGGTTGCAGTGTTCATCTCAGTTACGCACAGAAACAGTGCACGGGTGACTGTGGAGGAGGAGTTGGCCCATCATCTTCCCTGTCCACCTCTTCTTTGTCATGCTGTGCTGTAATCTGTTCTGTTTCTTGCAGTGAGGAGGTGGCTGTTTGTGCTTTGCCAGCAGACCCTAGTGAAGATGTGAGCGGAGGGGTGCTGGGTGTGCAGAATCTGCCAAAAGTCCCTGCACTAGGTGGAACAAGCATCTTGTGACTTTCCAACAGTTTCACAATGCAGAGCAAGAAGATGCTGTTCTTTCCATACTCATTCTGCATATTCAGTTGTTTCCATTAGTGTCCTTTCTCACTGGGAGGAGAAAATTCTGCAGTAGGACAGGAAACAGGGAACTGAGATAGCAGGGGGGAGAGAGGGAAACAACTTGTCACAAAGTTTTTGCAATGTTTGTCCAAAAAGCAATCTTCTGTGAAGCTATTTCCTACCATAAAATTCCCCTCAGTACTCAGACTGTTAGCCCTGACCTGGCAAACTGATGGTTATTTTCTTATGAGCATATAGAGGATTTAATCACACACACCTTGTGTGCTTTCCTTCATCCTGGAGTGTTATCTCTGCAGCAGAGTTCAGGCTTCAGAGCCAGAACCTTAAGACAGCAGACAGCTCAGCTCCCACTGAGATGCTGAAAGTCTCATCATCCTGTTCTCAAACAACTGCTTTTTGAGGGTTACTTACATTACAAAATGGCACAGTCAGGAAAGCATGATGTATACCATAAATACTTCCGCTGCTTGCTTTTGTTTCTAACAGTAGTTCAAACTATTATTGTGTTTATTAAATTTTCCAACTGAAACAAATTAAATTCTTTTTCTGTCAATTCAGACCTGAGACGCGGCCACAAAACCAGCACTGGAATATCTGGTGTTTTACTCTTCACACTGGTAACTAAAATGACCTGAAAATAACAATGTTTCTGTGCTGGTTTAATTCCTGCTGCTGCTCCATGGACTTCAGTATTAAAATACATTAATTTCAACAGGAAAAAAAGATCGGGAAAATTTGTTTTTTTCTATCTGGCTGTAAAAGTCAAGGGAGGAAACATCAGTAGGGCTCCATTTTAGGAAGCTACAGACAGCTGGACCGTTTTTATGCTGTAGTAGGAGCAGCCACTCCGCTCTGTGAAAGCTGAGATCTGACTGAGACTGTTCAGCCTCCAGGATTCGTGGGCCACAGCTGTATGGCAGTCTCTCAAATATTCATTTTTTTTCTTCTTCAGTTTCCAAAGCTGTTCCTAAAAAGGCATTTAAAAATGTGAACAGGTAGCAACTAGTCTCAGAAGTCAGTGACAAGCAAGTGGGCTCTTTTTGTGCACAGGGAGATAAGGACAGACCAAAAGACTGTGCTATCTGTCAAACACTGGCACTTTCTAATGTGCTGGCTGCTCACGGTGGGTTTGTTTCCCAGAAAGTCTCTGTTCTGTCCCCATTAATCACCTACTGCAGCTCTAGGTTGGTGTTGTGCTTAATTCTACAATTCCCCCCAGGAACAGCTAGGACCTGCTCTGGGAAAGTACGATACCATAACCCCCTTCATTGCCTGAATGAGGGTTAAATAGAGCTCACCTTGCCAACCTACTCATCTGAGCTGCATTGCAGATCAGAAGTGGCAGGGAGGCTGGAAGGTCTTGGACGCCACATTGCTCTGAACTGCCCTGTCACTCCACAAGCAGTTTTGCTTGGGAGAAACTCGCTGCTCTTTGTTCGATTGCTGATCTGTTCTGGAAATGCTCTAAGTGGTGCAAAGCAAAAGATACAGTTGTGCTGCACGCAGCATGCTTTATTGGGGTGCCCTGCTTACACATGTAAGAAGTAAATCTCTGTTGCAATTGCTTTACTGAATGGGTCTGATACCCGTATCCCTTCTGCCTAGCGAGTATTCTCCTAGGCCTGGACACAAGCGCTGTGGTGGTCTGTGTAGTCTATTTAAGAGGCAGAAGGTGTTTTGAAGCCTACCAACTGCTGAATGTAAGCTTTCCCCACTTTTGAAGCTTTAATTGGGAAAATTTAAGGGCTTTGGGGGATATATTATATTGGCTGACATGATGAGTTTCCAAGGTACTTTTCAGGAGTATTTTATGGTAGCAATGCAAGAAAGTTTTGGTTTTCATCTGTTTTTCACAGAAACCACTGTTTACGAAGTCTGCTTTTCTTTGGGACATTCTAGTTGTAAACCAGTTTTTTCTAAGAACACTGCCAAGCTTGGGTTTCTTGGGGCTTTTACTTGACAGCACTCTTAATGCTGCTGAAGAAATGAATCTCTCTCTCCCAGTCTTAGTCTTTGCCACCTAGAAGATGCTGCTCTAGTCTCTCTAAGACTTAACAAATCTAAACAAAAGCCAGCTTCCCTTAAAGACTGGGCATTACAGATCACTGCAGGCAGGCTGGGATTTCCCACACTGGCCAGAGGTATCACTAGGTATTGAGCTAATGTCTCAGCTCTGGATCTTAGGTACATGTCGGAGGTTGCACAGGGAGGCACCGATAGCACTTCTTAATGACACGAAACGGCAGCCTAACCACATGTTCCTAACGCAGCCCAAGATGGAAGAAATTGTGGTCAAAAGCTTTGTTTGACAGGATAGCCAAGTACAAAATGTCACTGAAGTGCAAAAAATTACAGCCTGTCACTGTCATGCTCTGCACAGACCCTGACAGCTCTTGAGAGCTGAAATCATGTACCATCCCACTTGTACAAATTCAAGCAAATTGCTTCTGCTGTGCCACCACCAGCCAAGTGCTCTCTCCAGAATTAAGCATTTTAATGTGGGAAGTGAAAATGGTGAAAGTTCCCCCCTTTCTGCCCTGCTTGTTCCTTATCTCTGAGAGGACAAGAAGCACTACCTCCTACCAAGGCAAAGGATTTCTCAGCTAGACAAAATGATTTACAGGATGAATAACCACATAATGACAGGCATGAGACAAGTGCTATATTTACTACAGCTCTCTACGGGCTGATCTTGCATAAAATGAAGACATTGAGTAGTAACAGTCACTTCACGTCCTGCTTCTGGATTACTGCAAAACATCACTGTTTTTCCTTAGTTCTTACAAAATCAACCATATAGCTTTGGCAATGGTACTCAGAAATGCTGCACACTGTTTGCCAGAAACAACTCCCTGGGGGTCACATAGTGTCTCTGATGGGAGACAAGTGTTCCAGGTAGTTGCAAAACATTTGCCTTGAGAAGCCACAGTGATAAGTGACCTATACAGGAAGGTCTTTAACAAACTGCAGGAAGACTGTGTTTCTAATGGCTCTGGGCTTTTCCATCAGCATGACTGATAACTGCTGCTGAACTTGGTGAAACAGGTTGTTTACAAATCCTGACGTAATATGTATTTTCCTGAAAGTCTGATAGACAGTAATATGCCATTATGCAGATTGTGGGTGCTGGAAGGTTCTTGTTTTGGCCAGACAACAGCTCTAGGGGATCTTTCAGTATAATGTTGTTTTTTCAGTTCTGTGTCTCTTGATGAATGGGCTGGTAGAGAAAGTAGGTTTTTGCAGACTTAAAATTTGATCCAATGTGTGGATAGGAGAGCAGAACCCAGCATACCCAGTCCCACACTCAGCACTATGAGCCACTGAGCTTTCTGTCTCAGTTTCTCACTCTGTCAGATGGAAGTAGGTTTTTCTTATCAGTCGGGGGAGCTGCAAGTCACACGATTCATTTATATTGGTGTTTGGGATCAAAGGTACTCGGCTACCTAAGCACCTGGTTTGGGGTTCCCTGGAGTCAACAACAGTGGCCTTTTGAAGCAGTCCTAGTTACTACGTAGTGGTGATGTATTATAATCTGGGTGTATCAGCTACTACATAATGCTTAAGCTGAAACTTCTAAATAGCACCCGCTCACAGCTTGAGTCCTGCATCTGCATTCAAGAGCTTCAGTAAACTGTCTGGTTTCCAGAAGCACTGAGCTGCAAATATGATGGGAGGTGATACAAGCTACCTAAATCTGCAGAAGATCATACTGCTGAAATCCTAGTTACTGAAGGCTTTTTTGCTTGAAAAGTCTTTCCTGAGTTAGTAAATGATAATGATCACATAGCTCTAAAAATAAAAGGCAGGATAGTCCTCATTCAGGTGGATGCACACATGGGTTTATGGACATGCAGAACTGTTAATGATATACTATCTTTTTATCCAATTCTTCTCCTAGGATATTAGAATACTCTAGTAAGCAGATTAAGTTAAACTTCTCACTCTTGCTGATCTCAGCTCAGAAATATAATTAGATAGGTCTGTATGATGTGATGGGCAGTTGCTGAGCTAACTTGGGTATGTTTCTCATGGTGTTTCTAAACATGCCACAGAAGTGTTAGTAAGCACCAGATAATTGGTAACATGGGCTGGGACAACAGGGCATCTATTTCATTGCTGCTTGACTAAGGACACATCAGACTTTAGCTGGGTGTCAGAAATAAGGAGAAAGATAACCACTTTGAAACAGTTATAAATATCCTGCCTTCTAAAACGGCTGTTAGCAATGTTTTCCTGTCTTTGAATGATACCTCGTTGTCATTTTAAAGAAACACTGAATGGAAGAGGGTCTGAGAATCTTTCTTACAGCACATCACAGATGAGGCAGCATCTATCCAAAGCTATGGCTGTCCAAGCAAGGCACTGCCAGAATAGATCTGTTGCCCATCAGCAGGGCTGATGCACTGCTCTGTAGCCATGGAATTTCATCCCATGATGTCCCTTGCTTCCCAATGCTAGTCGTGGCACATCTCATACTGGAGCTATAGCTTCTATATTTTCTTCCTATTTCTTTTTTTAGCTTGAAAAATATCTAGCATCTGCTCCCTGAAAAAGGTTCTGGAGCAGGTTTGGTGCAGCAGACAGCTGTAGCATGTAACTCAACTGAACCACCTAAGAGAGTGAATGGAAACAGAAAGGACCCAGAAGGGATACAAAAGAATAGAAAGGGACTGAGAATTTCTGATAATGGTGCACAAACCCGTTTTCATTAGACTTTCAGTGGCTCCTGCATACCTTTACAAACAAGTTTCCAGATGCAGAATGCCTGCTGAGACACACTAATTTTTATTTTTTTTACCTAGGTCAGAACAAAAAGGCAAAAGGCCATATTCTGTACCCTGTCTTTCCAATTCTCATTACAGTATGTATACACTGGAGAGCAAATCTATAACTCTGTGGAAGCATTAACACCTTTTGGGGGAGTTTCATGTTCAGATCTCTTTCTTCCTGCACACATTACATATTCCTAACCCCTATGGAAGAGGGCATGAAAGGTTTCTGGCAAACTGGGCACTGCCTTTTCACAAAAGGAGGACAGACATGCCCTGAAGTCCTCCTACACGATACCAAATGCTGTGCATTCAACAGACCTGCTGGTTAATGATCTTGCCCATAAGTAATGTTTTAACCATAGAGTAGCTTTTGTTTGCTTCAAAAGCCACAAAGCCAAAGAGGAAGTGTAGGAGAACGTGGGCAGGACGGTGGCCAGGAGCCTCATGACTTCATCTTTTTCCGCCACATGGGGATTGGTGGCTGTGCCTGGGACAGGGTTTAAATTCCCCAAGGTCGGAGATGTCAGGCAGTCAGGGGATGAGGGGAGAAAGCCAGATCTGCTGGTAGCCAACTGTCTGGAGCTGCTGCTGGGATCACAAAGAGGGCTCTTGTTGCAGCTGACTCCTCCAGCACCAGAGAAGGTAATATTTTGCTTTTTTACCTGACACGTGCCATTCTGTCTGCAGCTTTAGTCAAGGAAGTGTTGGGCAGGAGATCTTTGAAAACTGCGTCATTGGACAGGGACATTTGATGTTTCTCTGTGGAAAAAGGTGTGCTTTGATAGGAGCAACGTTGCTTTAGTGATGCAAGGTATTATACATAGTCACAATTTTAAACCTGTGCACTGATAGATGCCAGGAGGAGTTTACTGGAAATGCTGCCACTAAATCAAGTGCTGGAAACTCAAAGCTGGTGCTTGAATGCAGAAAGCTTCATCCCTCATGTAACCATTGCCTGGCAGTGTCCCTGTTTTTCCTGGCAGGCTTGCAGTTTGTGCTGCACACTACTGAATGGATGGGACACACACCCTTCTCTCTGTTAACTCTTGAAACTGCAGTACCTCTAATAGAGTGTCCTGCCTCAGGGCCAGCATTACTGATGTATTTTAAATGTGCCCTTACTAACCTTTTTTTTCTGCTATGATTTACTAAAGTTTTAAATGCCTTTTGTTCATCAGTAAATTGGTTTAATTTCTCAGGAATGTTCCTTATGCTGGGAATTGGTCTGTCAGCACCAAAATTTACTGTAGCTCAGCACTCTCCTAATTTCAGCAGGAATCACTCATTTATTAAATTTCTAAAATGGCAGTGTGGGCAGATATTTTACTTCATCTCTCACTTGGAAACACAGGTTATTCTGTTCAGACTTCCTGAGGGGGAAGTAAAGGTCTATCCATAAAAGCAGTTTATATTCATATGAACTGAGTTTACTCACAGCGACTCCAGTTAATAACCCTGAAAACTAGTTTTGAAATAACTGAAAAGATAATCCAAGCTGAGTTTGTCTTGTCCTGTCTCTTCTGACAAAATATTAAAGGAAAGAAGATAAACCAAAGCTAATCTTTATAGCACTTTGTTTTTCACAAAGCTTTTCCTTCACCAGTACAAGTCAGTAGATGACAGGAGTCTGCTCGCCTTCTCACTGTGGCTACTCTCACTGTGGCTACTCTCACCACTGCTCAGCGCTTCTCAGTACCTGGTTTTAAAATTCTTGTAGCTTTTGAGTTACAAAACAAGCTGGGTGTGGGGCGGTGGTGGAGGACAGAAGAAAGAGATCGGCATGGGCAGGATGAATCCTTAGCAGATTTTCTTAGCAGAGAGCTGGTCTTGGCACGGTGAAGGACACTAGGAGAAAGAAAAAGCCTATGGCATTTTTGTGGTATTTCACTTTGTCGACTCACTGTTCCAAAATATTTTCTAGGTAAAACATCACAATGAAGGTGGCAGTTCTGTGTTTATACCTTATCAGCCTCACCGCTGCATGGCCAGTGAGTAAATCGCAAATACATATCAGCAATCACTTGCATATTTTCTTTGCATATTAGCAAGAAATTAATGCTGACAAATGCTTTTTCTCCTTTCTCCCTTCAAGGTGAGTAAATCCAAGCAGCATGCCATTTCTGCCAGCTCCGAAGAAAAACATGTAAGCTCCTTTTGTCTTTCTATTAATTTTCTTTAATAAATCCTTTTTTTTTTCCTCTAATACACATTGTCTGATACTTGTTCTATGATTGTAGCTGCTTGCAGAATGTGTCCTCACTTGGCTGTTAGAGACAGTTTCTCAGGCAGCCAAAGCAGAGAGCCACAGATGTCCATAGACTTTTGCCATGTTAGGCATCCTGGTTGTGGACTTCCATTAGCTGTGTCTCTGGACTAGCACTGTAAACTTCTTTTCTAAATGAAAAATGTGTAAGCTGTCGGTTAAAAAGAGAAAAGGACTGTAGCATGGCACAACTACTATAACCTACATTCATTAGTGTGCATCAGATGACAATACTTGGTGTTGAAAGAGCACTTTAATTCCCATGATTTTTTTAAGTGGTGTGAGTGAACTGTATTAGTCTTGTATACAGCTGTTTGATTTATACTCTACCAGATACCAACCATGTAAAAAATTCTTTGCTCTGAGAATCAGCTACTGCATTTAGTTTAGAGTTTTCATGATGTGGGAGATAAATGACTCTTGGGAAAAGGACCTGAGAATTAGCAGAATGGTCATTAGATAGAACTCCAAATTTCACTCAATAAAAACCATCTGGAGAAATTGATCTGAAATTCCCCAGGCTCTGCCAGTGGAAGAGGCACATCTTCTATATTATATTGTTGGGGTATAAAGTTCATTTGTGATCACGGCTTGTTCTGAGTCCTCTTACTACGGCAATGAATTGCTGAGGACACATGCTGTACAAAGGGAGTATGTACTACAGATGCCACACCTGCATGCAGACAAAGGTTGTGATGCAGGCAGCTTTGCCTGCTCCTATATGCTCCTTTGTGCATTTAACCCCCCCCCCCCCTTTTTTTTCTCTTGAAGGACTCCAGGGGCCATCGCTCACACAGATATCACCACCGCCAGGTGAATTCTCAGTCTTGGGAGAGTCTGCAGCACACACAGAATGACCTGATGTCACCTCAGCAGGTATGGGCAACTAACGGGAAGAGAAAGCAGAGAGCACCTTTCAATGCCAAGATTTGCAAGTTAGGATTAAGTGCTTAAAGAACAGTCAACATGCTGATCAGCTCTGCTGTATATGCCTTAGTGTGCTAACAGTGAGTTCTATTCTATGTTGTTTTCAGACTCTTTACTCTTCAGAAGAAAGCGTGGATGTCCCAGTACAACCGGTAAGTGTTTTGAACAGCAAAATGTCAGTTGAGTGCTGCGGGGCAGCCAGTGTGTAGCAGCACTTATTTTCCTCAATCAAAAGCTTCAGGCAGGGTGAGGCGAGTTCAGAGCAATTAGTGCACATAGCTCCTCAACAGTGCATAAGCCCTGGGTGAGTGGGACAGACACCAGTCTGCACAGCTCATATATATATATGTTCACCTGCCTGATGCATAATAAATGTTTTTCAGCACTTTCCTGATGTGTCAAGCAAGAGCCATGAAGATGTGGATGATGACAATGATGATAATGATTCCAACGACACGGATGAATCTGATGAGGTTGTCACGAGTTTTCCCACAGACATTCCAGTAACTGTACCCTTCCCTCCTTTTCCTTTCACCCGGGGAGACAATGCCGGCAGAGGCGACAGCGTGGCCTACAGGGTCAGGGCAAAAGCCACAGTGGTGAAGTCTAGCAAACTCAGCAAAGCTGCAAAAAAGGTAAATAGCTCTGAGCAACGGTACCAAGGTTGTTGGAAAAGGGTAGGGAACTTGAAAATGGACATGTTATTTTATGGGTGTCAGTTTTGAAAAGGATTCGTAAGGGGAAAGTAGGCATAAAGTGAAGGAATGTATTTCTTTTCTCTGGATACCCCAACCCGGGGGTTATCAATGGCTGTCCGTGTGCCGAGGCAGGAGTGCTGCCTGCTTCTGTTAGCTATGCAATACTGCAATTTGCACTATCGTGATATACTTGCACAAATGAAATGTGAGGCCAGAATCAAACTCCAGTTTCCTGTAACGTGAAATTCTCATGTAACTCAATAAAAAAACACAGTGTCTCCAGGCAGGGATGCGTCATGCAGGCTTTGAGTGTCCCCGCAGCCTATGCAGCTTGCTTTGGTGCAGTACGGCAACACCTGTTGCAAGATCAGTTTCTCAGGAGTGACAGTGGCTCTTTCTTATTTTGCTTTCTAACACAGCTCATTGCATATGATGCCACTGAGGAGGATGAGAGTGCCCTGGATGCAGACAGCCAGCAAACGGGGCTCTCCCAGGAGGGTCCCGCTGCCCACCGCTCCCTGGGGAAGCATGCCGTCAGCAGGGAATGGGCTGACAAGAGCCACGGGCAGGACAGCAGCGAGCTGGACAGCAAGCAGCGTGACCGGAGCATGGAAAACGACAGCCGGCAGAAATTCGACAGCCATGAGGTGGAAGGAGATGATAGCAAGGCTGGTGTCAGAGGGGATAGCTACCAGACCATGGAAAGCAGGGAGAGCCAGGTCCGCGTTTCAGCTGAGATCCCCGATGACAGCAGCAATCAAACTTTCGAGAGTGCCGAGGATGCTCGAGACCGTCACAGCATCGAAAATAACGAAGTCACCCTTTAAAGGGAGACAAATGTAACATTTCCCTTCTTTTTCAATTCCTACCTAAGGGGAGGGGGGAGTAGCTTCATTTCGGGTAACTGTAAGCGTAGAGCGCGTGGTGACTTTTGGGGTTTGGGGCAGCTTCTTCACCCGGTGGCCTCCCCTCGGCTGCCAGCAGTGCCAGGCCTCCGCGCTCGCAGGATGCCGTCGGCCGGCCAAGGTGTGGGGAAGCGAGAGGAACACCCTTGGACACGGCAGAGCGAGCATTACCTCTCTGGCATGCTGCTGTCTGAACTGCCAGCCTGTATTTTGCTGTAACCAGGTTTAAATAAAAACCACAAAACCCTGTACCTGTGGGCTCCATTACTGTTTGATCGGGTGGGGGGGGGGG
>JANZLQ010000007.1:24825310-24846272 GCA_026212715.1 Elanus axillaris | reverse complement strand
CCTCCCCCTCCTTCTGCACTGACCTGGGGTCTGCAGGGTTGTTTCTCTTACATGTTCTCACTCCTCTCTCCAGCTGCAGTTTCTGTGCCCCAGCAACTTTTTTTCCTTCTTAAATATGTTTTCCCAGAGCACTACCACCATCACTGATGGGCTCGGCCTTGGCTGGCGGCGGGTCCATCTTAGAGCCGGCTGGCATTGGCTCTATCAGACATGGGGGAAGCTTCCAGCAGTTTCTCACAGAAACCACCCCTGTAGCCCCCCCCGCTACCAAAACCTTGCCACACAAACCCAATACAAATAGGAAGCTAGTAACAGGCAGAAATAGTTAACTCAGCTAATACAATTGCCAACTTTGACAGCTAGATGGCAGTTGCTCATTTAGGACGCTGCTGATGTTTCAATGATAACAAAAATTGTGTAGAAATACTCACCAAGATCCCTGCTGTGTGTCTGTTGGACTTGCCTATTTCAGAGAGGAAGGTTATGATTTGTGTCCTTTAAAAATATGTTTGACTGATGCGTCCTCCTTCCAGGCAGGAAGTTAGTTAAGACTACTATTAAAGATTAGGTACTGAATGTGCATTTTCATTCATCTAATGATGCTTTTCGTATTTTAAAAAAACCCAACACTGCACTTCATTTTTTGAAGGATAGCTGTCTGTGCATGTCTTAGTATACTTGCATCTGTTTTCATGCCATGTGGCTTTAAGTGACAGCATTTCTGGCAAATATTCAGTAGATACTGTTAGATTTCTGCCGAGCTGCTACTAAATTACTGTGGTATCTCATGAATAGCTAATAACTGCCTTGGGCCCCTTTCAGCCTACGGAAGAAGTTGTTCTTGCTTAAATTTAGATCGGTTTAAAATCTGTAGAAGAACCTGAAGCAGACATGACATAGGTTAAGCTTTCAAACCCACTTAACTTATTATGTCACTTCTGTGTCTAGTATCAGACATCATTGTATCTGTACATCATTATATCTGATTTCCTTTTAAGGTCTGTGGGGGACGAGGCTCATGGAAGAAAGCAACACCAGCAGAGAACGATACCTAAAAAGCGTTTTGCGAGAGTTGGTTACGTACATGATTTTCCTTGTGGTCTTGTGTGTCCGTAAGTACTGTTCAGCACTAATGCATCCTGTTCTGTACTATCTGCTTGCTCTCACTGATTCCAGAATGAAGGTTGTTTTGGTGATGTGGGAGAAGAATTAATGGGCAGGTGTGTGGGCAAATATTTGGAATTAAATCTTTCTCTTGTTTCGTGCATGGGTTGTTGCTTGAGGTGGAAAATACTGCAACTTTCTTTGCCTTAACAAGCTTTGAACATTTAAGCAGGATATACTTATTCTTTTTTTTTAGGGAGCATTTTTTTTAATGTAGCACCACATTGCAGTGCAATGCTTCTGCTACACATTTTGAAATCACTGAACAGAACTGTTAAATGTGAAGAGTAAGAGTCATCTAGGACAAAAAATTAAATTAAATCACCGAGTTTCAAATTTATCATCAAGGTTATGTACAGATCATTCTAAGAATCAAAATTCTTGATAATAGGTGGAAAGGCAGAGATAATGCTAGCTACTTAAAAATATCTGATAATCTGTGTTTGCATTATGCTGGACATTTTAAATGCATCTGGGGCTTATGTATACTCAGGGGTATATGAATCACAGCTGGAGACTTCCATGATTTAAGTGTAATCTGTTTTGTTGTCTATGATATCCTATGAATTATCATAACACTATAGAACACAGAACAGTGTAACAGTCAACCTACTTTTTTTTTTTAATTTTGTTTGGCTTTTAAGTAGGTGACTACTTTGAGGTAGATGCTCTAGAATCAACACTGAAGACAATATTAGCAGCTTCTATTAAATACAGTCTTAGTACAGAGGTGAGACGCTTGATGGATCTCCAGCCTCATACACAACAATATTGCTGGACCCAAATGGAGTTTAAGTTTAAACTCAGCCTGAACTGAGTTTGCAGTTCTTTTCTCAGGGTGAGGAACCGTATTGATGCTGGAGCACAGGTAGTACAGGATGTTTGTCACATGCCTCCCACAGCACCTTGAAGAGTTGTGGCTGATGTAGTGTAACAGTTCTGAGAGCAGTCCTCTTTTCTGGCCTTGGGAACTTGAAGCCCTTATACAATTCTGTTTCAAGATTTCTAGGGTTTTGTAAGTTAATAGTCAAACCAAGGCACGTTCAATTATTTGCATAAAAATTAGCAAGACAATGCAAAATAGAACTTAACTATGGAGTTGTGAAATAGGTATTTTATTTGGTTACTTAAGCTGTCATTTATGATCAGTTGTAATAGAGGGAGGTGATGGTTTACTTTTTTGTGAAAGAGAATCTTGGAGTGGAAAAGAAAATGCAAAACTACATTGGTAGACGGGCTCTGAGAGCAAGTCTGTCTTGCTTGTCTGGAGTAGAATTACCAAAAAACCCCAACCCCCCAAACTTTATACTGTTGAAACAACTGATTTTGGTGGTGTACTGCAAGCATGGTTATATATTAAATACTGTGGCTGTTCCCTTTCCAAGTCCTTTAAGATTGCTTAGTGCAGGTTTATGGACAAAGTTGTGTAAGACTGCTTGTGGCTGGTAGCTGTACCACCAGGAGAGGTGTAGCAGCGAGGGACCTGAATTAAAGTGAAATTGGTTTCAGCGGGAAAAGTTTGACTGCAGGCTGTTAACAATTTGTTTTGCTATAGAAAAAGTTTTTTGTTAACAGAATAAAGAAGTATATGGTGTTAAATACCTACAGATATTGCTAACTCAGTGGTGTTTTTAAGTACTATCCTTTTTAATTTTACATGTAAGCAATAACTATGGGACAGACAGGTCTGCGGTTTGGCATGCCCTAGGGGTGAGCTTTCTGGTGCAGGCTAAATGCTATGGGCATTTCTTGTACTTTTGTATTTTTAAGAGTATGTATTTAGAGAGAAACCAGATATTGCACAGTCATGTGATACATTCTATGTGCCACAGCAGGAGTCTATTAAAAATAGTTCTTGTTCTCTGGTTGCTAAAGAAAACACATTCTTTTCCCTGTGATGAAATATTTTTATAAAATTGTCAAAACTGATGGAGATTGTTCAGTGTAGACTTAATCTTTCAGGCTTGTCTGAGTTTTAGCCATAAAATGGTTTTAAGTATTTATAGGGAGTAACAGTATCAGTGCCAGAGACTGTTCTCTCAAGCCATCTTGGCTTTGTGTGTCCTTTTTTAGTTTATGCTCTGTGGTCCTCAGCCAAATGCTTGGCCCAGTGTGAGGAAAAGTAACATGCAGTCATTTATTTTCTGTGGGGAGATTCTCTTAGAAGTGTTTTCTGAAAGTCGGATTTGTTACT
Organism: Elanus axillaris; assembly: GCA_026212715.1. Taxonomy (NCBI): domain Eukaryota; kingdom Metazoa; phylum Chordata; class Aves; order Accipitriformes; family Accipitridae; genus Elanus; species Elanus axillaris. The sequence goes on along the minus strand of JANZLQ010000007.1, from coordinate 24,842,914 downwards.
CCGTGTGCATCAAGCCAAAAATCACATACTCGGAAGAGAAATTATTTATTTAATATTTGCACAAAGATGGGTGCTACGTGGTAATTCCACAAAGTTAGCACACCCTACAGTTAAACAAACAAGCAATTTACACAGTTTTGGATTCACCCATTTAGTTTCCAAACTCCTTCCTCAAAATCATTATTGGTAGTCACTAGTCTGTCACCATTTCTATTGGGCTAAGGTTTCTCTCCTTTGAATTAAAAGTACAATGTTCTTTTATTCTACAGCGTATGCTCAAGGAGTGCGTGTGGGGTAAGTCTTTTTGGTCTTGAATTGAGTCGGTGGTCGTGATTTCGCCTGCCGCCTTTACCTTTCCCCTAGTTACCGCAGATGTCCACTGACTTCATGCCCATTATCAATCACTCAACTTTCAGCGCTTTCTAGGGCAGGATGTTTCCTTCTTATCGGTCTTTTAATTCTTTTTTTGAGGTACTTCAACGCCCAGTTACTCCAGGATGTCCTTGTTAAAGAATGCTAGCTGTTTTCTTTTCTGATTACAAATGATGTGATGAAGTGTCTTTAGAATGTCATCTTAATATACATACAAATAGCATCTTGCATAGAAAGAACAGAACATTTCACATTTTTAGGTTAACCTTCAACAGAAGCACTGCACATCTTGAGTGTAGTTTTGTTGTCTAACCATAGGTGGCTAATGTCATTCACAGTGCCCTGCGATATCCCACTTGGCATAGTTCTCCTGAGGTCTTGTGCCACCCATGCCAGCTCTCTGTGGATGCCTTGGGTAGCACAAGTGACCTAAAAAGGCACTAGCTGCCTCTCTTCACATTGTTGAATTGTGCCTTTGTTATTCTTGAAGTTGGCTTTTGTAGAAGCAGTAATAATAGAATGAGGTGTAGCAGAGAGAACTAAGTATTTTTTTAAACTGATTGATCAGTCTATTCTTCACTGCTTTTTGTATTTTAATCACAGACAAGTGCTGCTTGGTGTGGATTTTGTTTTGTTCTGAAGCTTAAACTTTTCAGTGCAAAATCTATATAAATACAGCCTGATGTATTCAAAACAAGCAAAGTCCTCTTTTTTTTCTTTTTTTTTCCTTGTTTTTTTTCCTTTTTTTCTCTTCTCTTTCCCCCGTGCCTTTACCCCTCACTCCTTACCAAATCTTTTGCAGTGACTTATGGGACAGTGAGTTCCAGCATGTACTATTACACCAGGGTTATGTCACAGCTCTTCCTGGAAACACCTGTATCAAAAATGGAGAAAACTGATTTCAAAACTTTGTCCACAATGGATGACTTCTGGAAGGTAATCTAAAACCAATTTTTTTTATCTCTCTGTTGCTGTGGTTTGCTTGTCCTGTCATGGCCTGTAAATTTGTTCTGCAGGATCTTTTTTCTAATGCGGTAGGGGTTGTGCATGAAGATCTATGCGCACAATGTCAAAGCTATGGAACAAAGTAGACCTTTAATATATGAAAGTTTAGAACCCAGGTAATGCTAGTGGGGCAAGGTAGGGCAAGCTTGTGGAATGTGTTTGGAGGACAGGTAACAGTAAGGTCTTATGTCAGAAAAATTATCAACTGCAATTCTGACACATCCATAGAATGAAGATCTATAAAAACAGTGCTGGCAACATGCAAACTAGAATTCTGTCTTCCTCCCCAGTTCACAGAAGGCCCTTTGCTGGATGGTCTTTACTGGGAGATGTGGTACAACAACAAAACCATGGCAGAAAACAAAAGCTTTATTTATTATGAGAACCTGCTCCTAGGGGTGCCTCGCATTCGACAGCTGAAAGTGAGAAATGGTTCATGCTCAATACCTGAAGATTTAAAGGATGAAATCAAAGATTGCTATGATGTCTATTCTGTAGCTAATGAAGATACCGCTCCTTTTGGACTTCGAAATGGAACAGCGTATGTAGTATTCCTGTGGACGCTTTTTTTTTTGTTTTCTCTCCTGACCTGGGTTATGCTTAATTACACAATAAGTCACTTGGCAGAGGCAGCTCTGCGTTTGCTGTATGTTCTGTCTGTAAAGCCAGGTAAATCCAGAGCAGCTGTGAGTTCTGCTTGTGGAGAGACCTTACTCAACTTGGAGAGGACTGTGCTATTGATACATTTGAGCTTAGGTGCTATCACTGTGCCATTGGTAGCTGTTACGCATGGGAGACACGCTGTGGTCTGAGTGCAGCACTGCAACTCATGAGCACTTGTTCTGTAATTCTGGACTGTATTACTGCAGTGGGTTTCACTGAGTTGTTGTCCCTGGCTAAAAATAGGAACAGCACTGCCTGTCTTGGGACGATGTGTGCGTTGAACTGTGAAAGGTTTTGGAGGTGGAATGTAACTATGTAAATGCCAATTTTCTTTCTTTCATTGAGGATGGAAACTCTGTGTGAGTAGATTGATGTGTTCTTTTCACAATTAATATACTTGTGACCCATCTTCCTATCTTAATTTTGTTGTGTTAGTCAAAGGAACTTTGTAAGCTCTTTCTCCAGGGTACATCAAAACTTTCTACAAGTACTACAAGTACGTCTTAAGTGAAAGCAGATACCTTTCTTTGGTCAGGTTTTGTTGGTGTCTGTTTTGTTGATTGTAAATTGAAAGACAAACATGCTCTGTTTCATTTACTTCTGAAATAGCTGGACATACACCAATGAGAAAGACTTGAATGGGAGCAGCCACTGGGGCTTGATTGCCACATACAGTGGGGCTGGTTATTACCAAGACCTCTCAAGGACCAGAGAAGTGACAGCTGTGCAGATTGCTAGCCTTAAGAAGAACCTGTGGCTGGACAGAGGGACCAGAGCAGCTTTCATTGATTTCTCCGTATACAATGCAAATATCAACCTATTCTGCGTTGTCAGGTATGAACAGAACCATGACAGTGTTCAAATTGCACGCTGTAGGTTGTAGACTTGAGGTTTTCTTCTGATTGCTTTGTCTTGAGGACATGGGTAAGCATATGTTTTGTATAAAGGAGACCGACAACTGAAGTGGCATGCCTCCCTGTCAAAGAAGTGGGACTCTACATGGTGGCTGCACTCACCGTCTGGAGGGAGTTCTGACTTTCCCGATGCCGCAGTGGCTTGGGTGCAGTTTGCAGGTGACTCCTCTAGCAAGTTGGCTTATTGAAGTAAATGTGTGGATGTACAACATCACTCTTCAGACTGATGAAACAGGTGCAGATGAAGACAGGTCTTTCCGTCTCGGTTTTCTCATTGTTCCTGAAATGCTTTGGGTTTTAGTCAAAATTGAGTGTGGTCAGGTTTATACCTTCTGTTCTGTGTAGCGTCTTCTCTGAATCATATGTGGGCTTTTGCCTGTTTTAATTATTTAAATAATTATTTAAATAAAACCATGTATCTTTTAGAAGTGCTTTTCATCAGCACTTTGTAAATGAATTTTTTTTTTTCTTTGCCTTTTTTTAAATGCAGGCTGTTGGTGGAGTTTCCAGCGACTGGAGGCCTTGTTACATCTTGGCAGTTTCAGCCAGTGAGGCTGATTCACTACATCTCCACTTTTGATTTTTTCCTGGCAGCCTGTGAAATGGCATTTTGTCTTTTTGTTCTTTATTATATGGTGGAAGAGATCTTAGAAATTCACATTCATAGACTGCACTACTTCAGAAGTCTCTGGAATTGCCTTGATATCCTTATCATTGTGGTAAGTAATCTTTATAATAAGGCTAAAATTGCTTTCTGAAATGCTCTTTGTGGGAGATGTTAATGACTCAGTATTCCTATTGTGGGTTTAAGGGATAGGGCCATCATTAGGAAGGATACTTACAGACTATTATTGGGCTACTCAGTCTGAATAAGACAATTTTAGTCTGTGTTGTAATGTTGGTGTGTTTTGCAAACTTGCTTGTTCTGTGTTCGGTGGTTTCAACCTTCACGTCTGTTGTGGTTTGACCCCAGTCAGCAACTAAGCCCCCCACGGCCACTCGCTCACTTCCTGCCCCCTGTGGCATGGGGGAGAGAATCAGAAGATTAAAAGTAAGAAAACTCGTGGCTTGAGATCAAGACAGTTTAATAAGTAAAACAAAAGCCACGCACGCAAGCAAAGCAAACCGAGGAATTCATTCACCACTTCCCATGGGCAGGCAGGTGTTCAGCCGTCTCCAGGACAGCAGGGCTCCATCACGCTTTTGTATTTGGGGGAATGGGACTGGGATGTGAATGCTTGCAAATGACCACAAAGAGATTTAATGCAGTATTAAAATACCAGCTAACACTAAGTTTGAAGAAGTGTCTCAAAATTGTAGAGTGTTAGCAGCTGTCAGGGCTGCTTTCTTGGTTAAGTGGACACTATCTTGGTTTAGCAAAAAACCTGAGCTTTGAATTTAAAGCTACATAATACAGTTCTCTCTGAACTTAGATCAAGCTGTGATTACCAAAAGTACACAAAGCTGGCAGTGCTGAAACAGTTCCAGTCCCATGCTTGTTTTGTATCTTCAGGCTTGGATGAATTAGAGGTTTAGAGTCTTGAAGTTAGTATCTGTAATCTAGAGAAATCATACTTGCATCACAGTGCTTTGTAAGTGAAGGACTATTTAGGAGGTTGTTTACACGGACTGTGTGCTGTTTGTTATAGTTTACAGCAGGGGGGAATAAGATGCTGTGCTGTTACTGTCAGTGAAGTGTATTCAAGTGTGAGTATAAAATTTAGTTCACACAAAAGGTCAAAATTCTGTGTTTATACCTTGTCTGAGGGACATTGTTTAAATTTAGGATTATGTACTTTATGACTGCATATACATGGTGAAGTGTTCACTTACACTAATAAAAAACACATTTGCAGAGGTCAAAGCAAGAACCTTACCTGTATGGTAAAACTATAGCTTCTCTTCTGTTTCTCTGTACGTCAGAGAAACTCTAGTACCTTTTTGGCTACTGCTGTCTTTCTGGTCTTTACTCTTTTTTACCTTTGTCTTTTTGAGTTGTCATCTTTCTTTCCTTATTTTTCTTTCTCTGTGACAGCTTCATTTTTCTGAGCCTGCTAGCCTTCACCCTCATCTTGTTCTTCAACTGTGGCAAGGAAAAGATTTCTAAATCTTCTTACTTCCAGGCTATTTGTGTGTAGTCTAGGATTATAGTGGCTTTGTTGTGAAATGCATTTCCTGATATGTCCAGAAATTCTAGTTTGGATCCTACCTCAAACAGCAGCTACTGGGCTGTTAAATTAAATCCTGAGTGAGAAGTGGTGAAACCTGGCCCCCTCCAGCCCCCACAGCGGCCTGGCCCTAAGCACTAATGTGATCAGTGACCAGCAGGGTTAACCCTGAAGGACTGCGAAAAGCTTATATGTACTGATTTTTTATTTTACTTTTTTTCCTAGGCTCTGTGCAATCCCTAGTTGTTACTTTCCTGTTTGAAACTTTAGCTTTGTAGTCAGGACACCTTGAAAACAGTGTATTTGCTTTTACTTAAAGCTCGCATTATGGTAGTGCTATAAATAACATGAAGTTCCTCATATCTTAACTTTATCTGATGTATGTGACTAAACCAAGTTGTTTTAAAATTCTAATCACCTTTCATAAATTTGTGCATTTCTTTTGTACTCAGCTCTCTGTGGCAGCTATAGGAATTAGCATCTATAGAACATCAACTGTTGATACGCTCCTGAAGAAGCTGCTGGAAGATCAGAACTCATTCCCCAATTTTGAACCTTTGGCATATTGGCAAATGCAATTTAACAACATTGCTGCAGTTACTGTGTTTTTTGTCTGGATTAAGGTAACTCCAAGGCACAAATCCATACTTATTCTAACATTGGAATGCAAGCAGTATTCTGAGTTTTGCATGATATATTATATGAGGTTTAGTCATTTCCCCTAAAATTGGTCATGTGAGAAGGAGCACGGGTAATTTCTGGGACATTAAAAGCAAGATTGTAATTTGCCACAGGTTTAGTCAGCCCTTGTTTAAGTCTAGAAGATGTAGTCAGTGCTAGTGCTTTGTCACAGCAGACATGTAAATAAAAGTTTCTATTATTCCTGAATTGACAAGTCAGTAATTCTTACTGGGTACTGCTTTTTCCTAACCTGGTTTAGCTGTGCCCATTTTATCTATTCAAAACTTCTGAATCGTTAGAAGGGTTGGTAAAGCTAGTCCAACTCATTTGAAAACTAGATATATTACTTTAGTTATTAGGTTAATATAAACTTAATTTCTCCATTTTACTGCCTCCTTTCTAGTGATACTTCTTCCCGTGTTCATTATCATTTTCCTGTCCTCTGTATGTATAAAGTTGCAGAGGAACATTTAGTTAATAAACTGTCTAACAGGGGAAAATGTAAGACCAATGATAAGTGAATTTCCACTCTGATACTCCAAACTGATACTTAGGTTTATCAATCAAGTTAGCAAATCTCATACTGTTTTATAAGACAAAAGTTGCATCTAATTTTTGCGTCATGGTTTAAGCAATAAAGTGGCTCATTGTAAGAAATAATGGTAAACTGCAGAGTAACAGAATAATGCACATTGGAGGAGACCTTGGTAAGTCTCTAGTCCAACCACTTGCTCAGAGCAAAGTCAGCTGTGAGATCTTGTTTTCTTGAATTTTACTACTTCATAGCTAACATCTTCATTGAAGATAAATAAATAAGCTTTTAGAAGCATTTTGGTTACACTGCTTTGAAGCCAGGGCGCCAAACAGAGGAGTGAAACAACACACAAGCAAACAAAACCCCACACCCAAACAAGAAGTTGGTGTTCTCACAGAATTTTCTTCACATTTCAAGCCTCAGTGGTGTTTAGTAAGTGATGTATTTCTAAGTGTAAATTAACTGACTTTGTCTCCAGTCAAATTCAGTAAGATATCTCATGTGTAAAAGGCTGGAGAGCGATTGTGTTAAGAAATTGTCTTTCTTGTCTTTACAGTTGTTGTTTTTTGTTTGTTTTTCTTTTAACAGCTTTTCAAATTTGTTAACTTCAACAGAACAATGAGTCAGTTATCCACTACCATGTCTCGCTGCGTCAAAGATGTCATTGGCTTTGCTATTATGTTTTTTATTATTTTCTTAGCATATGCTCAGTTGGCCTATCTTGTCTTTGGCACTCAAATCGATGACTTCAGCACTTTCCAGGACTGCATGTAAGTACAAGAATAAAAAATACAAAGAATTTATCTTTACATTGGTAAATGGATTTGGTTGCCTTAGTGGAGACCAGACAAATCCTACAACATCCATTTAAATGGATAAGCTGCAGACATATCACTGTTGATGTAGTTCGGTAGCAAATGCATTTTTTATAACATTTTTACTTCAAAAACTGTCTTTGCTGTGAGATTAAAAATATGCTATAGTTAGATCAGTGAGCTAAAAATGGCAGGTTTTGATTAGTGGAAGTGACATGTTTTTTATAACAGTTGGTCACATTCCGATGTTCCTGACAGTGTATGTAGTTGGTTGACTCAGAAATAGAGTCCATCTTAGCAACTAGTAAATTTGTAAGTATCTGCTGGAATTGAGACGAGAGATAGGACTTGATAGAGTGTTGTTAATCAGTTTTTCCTTTATCGATTTGATACAACATAACTTGATTCTGAGGTAATTACCAGGTTGTTCAGTTATCAGTTTCCCCCGACCCCTTACACTGGGGTAGTGTTGCAATCAGTTTCTTGTAGGGAAGTGGAGGAACTTGAAATACGCTGATGGTGCTGTACAGTGCCAAGCCTCTTCCAGCCTTGGCCCCATACAGACAGCTTTAGAGGGAGAGGGTTGGGGCTGTATGTGTGTGGGAGGCAGAAGGAGTAGGAGAGGGGTCAGAGTGAGTCTTAAAGCTTCACAATGGTAATCACTGTTTTGCTCTGCTTCCTTTTGTCCCCATTATCAGTTGTGATTGAAAGTCAGAAGTAACCACTCTAGTTTTGTTCTGTGTGTGTGGCACCTGACTGCATAACTTTGGTTATGCCTAGAGATGGGCTTGAAGAATTGACTATTTCAGTGCCTGATAAAGTATTACAGTAGTGCAGACTGCTGCCCATCAGTCAGACTAATAGGGTAAAATAGTTTGGGAATTCTTGCACAGCTCCAAAAGTGTTTTTTTTTCAACTCCTCGATCTGTTTTGTTTTTTAAGATTTACTCAGTTCCGCATCATTTTGGGAGACTTCAACTTCACAGAGGTTGAAGAAGCTAATCGAATTTTGGGACCAATTTATTTCACTACATTTGTGTTCTTTATGTTCTTCATTCTTTTGGTATGTATGCCTTTTTTTATGTGGGGTGGGTAAGTGGCCGGTTTTGCATCTCTTGTTCTTTGATTCCTGCTGCTGCCTGGGTTATTTTTTGATAGTGGTGATAGTGCAGTTCATGTAGGGGTCTGACTGTTAGGTAGATGGTCACAGCACACTTTCATTTTTTTTTCTTCATTTAAAATAGATTTGCATTGTATGCTTGTTGTCATTCCTATATAGTGCTCCATGTTGTGTTTTTGTAAACTTTTTTTTTTAAATTATTATTATAATTAATTTTTTATTTCTAAAGTCTGAATAGTGCCTGGTTGGCATACACAGCAAGCCTGTATCTTTTGGTAAAAAGTAGCTTTAATGTTCCATACAGACTCTTAGTTTATAAAGTGCTCTAATGCATGGCTGGCTGTGTTTACAACAGCCTAGTTCATGCATGTGACACACAGCTTGTCTGCTAGAAGAGCCTAATTCATCAGCAGTGCAGCAGCTTTCAGATATGCAGGTTTGCCTGCAAAGGCCTCTTTCCTATCCTCTTTTCCTTCCCCAGGGCAGAGTTGGGCCCTGCCTTTCTCACCTTCCTAGTGCAGATTGCCTGTACACTTTTTGACAAACAGTATTATAAGAAGCTCAGCCTATCTGAGAGGCAGTATGTAGACATGATTCTCTGACAAATAGATACAAACAGTGAGTATATTGTGAGCAAGTACTCATCTTTTGTATACTCTCCAGTTGTAGAGAGTTGTAGAGATTGTACAGTACTAGTACAGAATCCGTATTACAGTCTTACTAATAATTTATATGACGAAGTGAGGGAGGAGACCTCTCTCTTGGAAGTCTAGGAGACCAAGTAAATTAATTTTTTATGTCGATATAAGTGAAAAGCCCTGGTATCTTCTACCTGGATATAGTTTTCAGTTAGTTTGATACTAACATTAATATATAGTAATTTTGTTTCTGATGATATCACCAACGGAAGCTGTTATCTAAGCAAGAAATCCACAGATTATTCCTCAAACTGTATCTTTTGATGATTTCATAAGGTGGCAAGCATTAAAGCAGGATTTTACTAACCTTAAAATGGTACAGCAGTCCTGTATCATCATAACTTTTAGAGTTATTTAATGACCCTTGTAGTTAATGAGGCTTTTTATTATTCTTTGAGATGAGGAGAAATGACATTCAGGTATTATTTGTGGGAGAAGACTTCATCTTGGCTATTCACTGGTAAGGAAGTGGAGACTCTTAAGCGTTCAGTGAGACGGAGCAGTAGTCTATTGCAAAAGAACATACAGGTCACTCTGGCCAAAGCACATGAAGTGGGTTTCGTATTTGTTTTGAAGCACCTCACAAACTCCAGAGGCTATTGTCCAGTAAGGGAAAGAAATATTTTTATCTAAGGGGTAGCAGAAAGCACTGGAGTGTGAAGGCACAGCAGGTTATCCAAAATACTTGCTATTTGTGTGCTTATTAATACCTGTCCATCCTGTCATTTGGCTGGAGTGAAATGTTCTCGTAAGCTCTCTGAGACCACTCGGCGACCTGGAAACCAAGTTAGGGAAGATGGGCAGAAAGCACCAGCTCTTAATGTTGGGCAGCTGAAAGCAAAATAGATAGTAGTCAAGTTACCTTTTACTTCTCTGGTGTTGGGCAAGAATGCATGAAGGTACAGCATTGGAAGATTGTTCTCCTAAAGCAATTTTTTAAGTCCATGAGGAAATAGAGGTTAACACTGCCTTTCTGCATGAGAGTGGGACACTGAACGTGCCAGTAAATGAGTAATTCTTTCTGAACTTGAATGTCCAGCTTGCAATTCAGTCATGTTTCCTCCATGTTCAGCAGGACCCTTTCAGTAATGACAGCATAGCTCAAGTGTATTATATGCTTGGCACAGGGTTAGTGAGACCAATATTTTCTCTTTTGTTTGAACAAGTGACCGAACTCTTTTTGGAGTTGGTGGCATACATGCCAAAGTGTCTGATTTTAAGCTTTTTTTGTTTTTATCTTCAGTCTGAAATACAAGTAGAGCTGTAGCTAGGTAAGAACCTTGTGTTTTGTGCTGGTTATTATGCGATAAGTGGTTAACTTGATTCCTCAGACATTTTTGTTACCAGCTGTGTTGCCTAGATTAGCTGTTACCTGTGTAAGTTTGGCCTTGCAGGTAGAAGGCCAAACTTACATGTATAACGTTAAACAGGCATGGTTTATTGCCACTGCTGTCTGTAGGCATGAACCCTCTCTGGAAAATAATTCTCCTGTTATGTTAATAACTAGTAGTCTTGATTAAAAATTGTTATACTGCAGTGCATCATATTTCAATATCTCAAGCTCTTAATGTTAGTGCTTTTTAAACAGCCCACTATTTTCTACTGGCCCTTTTTAAAAAATTCATGTATAGGTCTGCATGTGAAGGTCATAGGAGTGGTAGGGCTCAGACTTGTTGACATTTTTAAAGTGGGCTTTCTCATTTCTTTCATGAACAGAACATGTTTTTGGCCATTATCAATGATACATACTCTGAAGTCAAATCAGATATGGCACAACAGAAGGCAGAAATGGAACTGTCTGACCTTATCAGAAAGGTAAAAGTAACGTTTTGTTTGACACCTCATTCCTCACATCTGACCTTACTCTGTAAAATGTTATCTAAACCATACAAAGTAAAGCTGGCAGCAGGTGATGAAAATACACATCTCTTAGTTAAAATAAATTAATCTGAGCTGAGTGTAAATTAAATGAATGAAAACTTTCTGTCACAATGTATTTTAGTCATCTGAGATTCTGTGTTGAATTATCAGCCTACTGAATACAACTCAGGATTTGTGTGTCTAGGATGTACAGAAATATTGAACTGATGAAGCTAAACTGCTATTTGGTTTGGTCATGGAATTCAGAATTACCTCATTTCAGGCAATAAGATGAGGCAAGTCTTGGATAATGGGTTGGGAGCTCCCAGGGGCAGCTGCCATTGAGGTTGTTGAACAGTTAAGAGCTTGGCCTGAATCCCAGTTTAGGAAAAACATATGCACGTGTGTGCACTCTGGCATGGATGCAGTGCTGAAAGTTGGTCAGAAATGTCTAAACACATACTCAGCATTGCCAGTAACTCAGAGTGTAAAACTTGGAAATTGGTTATTGAAACAGCAGAGAAAAATTAAAAGTGCTGCTTTGTTGGGATGAGGACTTTATCTAAAAGTAATTCCTACAACTGAAGAATGAGACATAAGCAAAACGACTGCAGGAAGTTGTACCTGTTTTGTCAGCTTTATTTAAAACTGTCACTTAACTGTCAGTAACTCCCAAAGGTGTCTTACTGGGACAAAATACTCCATTCCTACTGACCTGCAGTGCAAATTGAAGGATGAAAGCCTTACCTCTAACTGCGAAGGCATTTGTGTGTTGCCCCTTTAAACACTGAAATAAAAGATGGATAAACTGGAGGAAAAGACAGATTCTTGCAGGGCTTTTAGAGCACAATGAATGACAGTATATACTAGCTGATTTTTGTAATTGGAGAAGTTATAAGAAATCAAGTGTTAACATTAATGACAAGTAAAACATGAAATACCACTTTTTCTTTTAGGGCTACAACAAAGCCATGATCAAACTTAAACTGAAGAAAACTACTGTTGATGACATTTCAGAAAGTCTGAGACAAGGTGGAGGAAAACTAAATTTTGATGAACTCCGGCAAGATCTAAAAGGGTAAGGAAGCTGTTACTTCTTATCTTGAATAGTATCCCCAGACACATGTGATGTTACGTCTTTGATGTGAGTTACTTGGCACATCACAGAAGAGGGAAAGCTAATGTGAATAAAGACAACACAGCGGAGTACTCCTCTTTTGGTTGGTGGGTAACAAAGCCTGTGCTTTTCCTGCATCTGGTGGAAGGTATATGTAAACAAACAGATGTGTACAGGTAAACAATCTTTGCATATGGGTCTGCAGGTATTGCACAAAAGAAAATTCAAACTGCGGCATGGAACTGCGGAAGAGGGCAGTAGGAAAAGAGTGGTCAGTTTGAGGTGGAAGAGAAGCCTTAACTAAGGGAGGTCTGCTGCGCTCTAGCCCCTGGAGTCTGCACTATCGCTGGTGTTGCTGCAGAGGGGCAGCATTGCACACTGGAGGAACATTTGGTGTTCTGGGGCCCAACCTCCTTGAGTTGCTATGTTGTGGGGTAGAAAGGGTCGGACCAAGGAGAGATTGAAGGCCTTTGAGGAAACAGTAGTGCTTCTGTCGGAGCCACTGCAGGAGTTTGTGAACAGGCAGGAATCCAAGGAAAGGGAACAAATCAAGGAGGTATAAAAGGGATGGCTATGAAGGAGGGGGGTACAGTCTAGGGGAGATTCGTGCTATTAACTAATGAAAGGTGAGGGCTGAGCTTTTTGTTATCAGTGTTGGGAATTTATAGGCAGCATTTGGATCAGTCATGTCTTTGGCTTGGAGATGAAAGTCTGTTTGGAGTGAAGTGTTTTTCTAATACTTGAAGTTTGTTTAGCATCTGCAAAATGGAAAGTAAGGGAACTCTTTACTGCCTTTTCAGGAAGGGGCACACAGATGCAGAGATTGAAGCAATATTTACCAAATATGACCAGGATGGGGACCAGGAATTGACAGAGCATGAACATCAGCAGATGAGAGATGACCTGGAGAAAGAGAGGGTGAGCTCAGCATTAGAAGTGGTATGGCACTAGTGCTGTCTGCCAGTCTTCTCCCCATGCTGGTTTGTTGCCTCAGAAGAATCCTCTTGTTTCCCTTCACATTTGCTCTCATCCCTGGCTGTCTGAGCAGAACTGTAAAAAGGCAAGGGGGAGCTGGTGGAGGGCAGGAGGTCTTTGACCTTGACACCCCTATCCCCCATGTACATGTGAAAGTCTTTACATCTTCTCTGTCTGTGGCTTGTGTTTTCACAAAGGAGGATCTGGACCTGGATAGGAGCTCTCTGCCACGTCCTCTGAGCAGCCGCAGCTTCCCCCGGAGCTTGGATGACTCTGAGGAGGATGAGGATGAAGACAGCGGGCACAGCTCCAGAAGGAGGGGCAGCAGCTCTAGTGGGGTTTCCTATGAAGAGTTCCAAGTGTAAGTTTATCCTTATGAGGGGGACAAATCTGCATGGTGGTTTGTTTCAGGGTTGGGTTGTGGTTTTTTTTTTTCCTTGTGGGTTTTCTTCTTTCAGTTATATAGTAGTCTCTCCTATAACTCTGAATATTAATCAAGTTATTCATAAAAGTAAATATTATGTTTTTAAGATGCTTAAGTCACTCCTTTTAGTAGCTTTCAAATAATATCTGAACTGGAAGTACTTTAGAGAGACTCATAGGAATCGGTTAGAAAACCAGAACCAAATCAAACCAAGCAAACACAAAAACCTGAACAAACCCCATCCTGTCCTTAAAACCTGGTCATTGAAAAGACAGAGAAAATGGCCATCCTACAATAATGGTAGTAGACTTTTCTGATTTTGTTTTGGTAGTAAAACCTTGAGGTGGTTTTAGGTTCAGTGAGAACTTCAGCTGTTTTTGGTAAGTTGAAGTTACTTGTGTCTATTTTGTCTAAAATGATAGATCTCAATATTAATTATAGTAACGCTAGCTGAATGAAGAATTTGAGTAACTAGAACTAAAATATTTTGCTAAGGATGACTTAAAAGCAGGGAAGACACAGTGGAATATGTACTTTTTTCCCATCTGCTTTACCCCTTGTTATCTTCTTGTTCTTATGTACTTTGTCTCTTTCTGGACAGTAGGACTCATTTGTGGAAAGTCACATGTGTGCTTGAATTAAAATGCTGTCTCATCCTTATCTGCTCTGTGTGTTGACATGCTGGAACAATACTGGCTCAGAATTGTCACTGAAGCTCACACTTGTTGCCCTCAGACTTATGAGGCGGGTCGATCGCATGGAGCATTCTATCGGCAGTATTGTCTCCAAGATTGATGCAGTTATTGTGAAGCTTGAAGCAATGGAGAGAGCCAAACTAAAAAGGAGAGATGTGTTGGGAAGACTGTTAGATGGAGTGACAGAGGTAAGAAGCCTGCTCTCTCCTGTCTGGTCACAACCTGCATAGCTTGCCTGCTGTTAGCACTTCTTTGCTTAGGAGGGTTGAGAGAGTGGTGGTAAAGATGAGGTGGGTGCTTTGGCAGTGGCCAAGTGATTTCAGTTTTGTGTTAGGAAAACATGAAATTTAAAAGATGAAATGTTAGGGACATGATGCAAGTTTCAAATACAACAACCCATCTTATAGCAGGTCTGTGTCACACTGAGGCAACAGAGCACCATTTAAATCCCTGAACTGGACAGCGGTGGTGTTCAGTAGTTGCTGAAGCAGCTTGTTTATCCCTTGGCGTCTATTGGGGTTAATACAAAGCTTTTTATGGACTAGTCTGTTAAAGAGTGTGGGGGATCCAGCCTAGCAGAACTGTGCAGCCTGCTCTTCTTCTCCCATGTTGCTTCTGGGATTGCCTGTGGCAGGTGGAAGCAGGTCCATTCTGTCACCAAGTATATCTAGCTTCTATTGCTTCCTCTCCCCCCTTCTCTTTCTTGAGGGCCCTTTGGAAGTGGCCTGTGGGACAAATGTTATTTCTGTGGATGCTAAAACCTATCAGCTTCCTGATGGGGCAAGAACAGTCAGAACAGGACTGTTAAGAGGTGGGTGAGAAGGACTGTCTTTGCGGATTATATAGGTCAGACTTGCAGCTGCCCTGTCACACATAACGGTGTTCCTGGCTATTACTGTTGTTCCAGTCAATAATTCTGCTTGATTCTTGCGATGGGGCATCCTTGTGGTTGTGCTTTTGTCAGTATATTTTACATTTCTGGAGGTGGATTTAAATATTAGAAACTTTAATATAAATTGTGCTTTCGTAAGTGACAACCTGGGTGTTACATCACTGGAAAGAAAACAGTTTACTGCAATACCTGCATTTCTCCACTAGCCTGAGGAAATATTTGAGTGGTATAATAATTTTCCATGTTTGTATTGGGTTTTGCTTAGACTGCAGTATGGAAGCTGCACTTCCAGCTTGTGTCTTTTAATCTGTTTAGGATGAAAGACTGGGTCGTGACAGTGAAATCCACAGGGAACAAATGGAGCGACTTGTGCGAGAGGAGTTGGAGCGATGGGAATCAGATGATACGGCATCCCAAATGAGCCATCGGTTGGGAACACCACTAGGACTGAATGGCCAGCCTCGGTCGAGGAACTCTCGACCATCTTCCTCCCAGTCGGATGGTATTGATGCGGGAGGAGGAAATGGTGGGAATAACGTACATGTGTAGGATTAACTATGTAGATGATTCCAAATGTTTCAGGTCAGTATTAAGCCAGCAAATATGCTCCTTCACTGTTTCCCAGTATGAGGTGATCATCCCGATCAGACCACTAAGGATAATTTTCACTGATGGGCAAAAGTAAATATTCTCTTCATAAGGCTTTTTCAGACCTATGCAAGCCATGTGTCACGTTCAATTACGAACAGTGAGACTGTCAGCCTTGGAAACAAAAATGGAGGAGACAGAATGGAAGCCAGGTGTGACAAAATCTACTTAGACAGAATTTTGGTTCCATACATGTATTATGGGGAACACTTTCATGAGGACAGCAAGCTTCAGACAAAATAATGTGCTGTGGCTAAAACACTCAAATGAAAGGCTGTGTGTTTTCTGCTTTCTATTACAAAATAGGATGTGTAAATGCTTTTTTTAAAGCAGTTTTTAAAAGGAGATGGCATCAGTTTATTGTCTTGTTCATTATAACAGCTGACACTTTTCAAAGAGATAAAACAGCACTTTTTTTAAAAAATTTTGAGTTTCTACCTATTTTTCTGGGTTATTCTCAGTGTACTAACATTTTGATTAAATTAAATGTTTGTTTTGAGGAATACTATGTTTCTTTAAACAGAAGAAAGTGCACTTAGTTTGTACAACTGTAAATCATGTTATTCCCTAATGGAAACTATGCATTATGCGGTTTTGCATTTCATTAGCATTTCAGAAGTAATATTTGAGAACTGCCTCTTCACACCCAACTAACGTAATCGTTTTCAGCTTTGTTGCAAAGTGCCCATATTTTAATGCTATGTTTTCATGATCTCAGTGTTCCTGGGATAAACATTCCACAGGTTTTTAGTTAAATATGGTTACTTTGCTGAAAATGCATTATTTAAAAGCACACAAAATTGAAGAACACTAACTCTTCCTTGTGTGTGACAGGGAAGGGGGCAGAGAAGTTGATGACAGTTGGGGAAATCTGATCTCTTGCTCTATCAAGTTCTAATCATGTTTCGACTATGTAGTCTGTATTTACATTTAACAGAACTGCTTGTAAAATTACCAGGTATATTTCTACACGTGCTTTTCTACTGAGGTGTAACGTGATTCCTTTGGAAAGGTGTTTGTAGTATAATCAATGACTTCTAGCATTTAATTTTCTCTGCTTTCCATGTCATAGAAGCTTTGCTTTTGAAAGAAGATGCAACACTGAAATTACATTGGCTTCCTATAGAAAGCACTGAGGCATAGTGTTTGTAGTGTTGCCTAGCAACATTCCCTATGTGGAATGCCAGTTTAGGAGGGAGGTGGTCAATTGTGCATTTTTCCTGAAGATGGCACTTGTCTTGTATTTAAAGACTGCGGGTGTAAATGAAAATGGAAAGCTACATAGTCGAACACATATTAGCTGTTAGTAGGGTATATAGAGGAAAAAATGCCTATTTAAAAGTATAAGTAACGTGTATGTTATGTTGGTGCCTTTTGTTTCAGAAAGCAGTTGTTGCTGGGGGGTTAGCACCTCATTCTTGTGGTAGTACTGCTTAGGCAAAGCTTACATCTTCCGTATGTTCTTAGAACAGCATTGCCTGGGTGTACAATGACCCAGAATGCCTTCCCTCTAACCGGAGAATTTGCTAAAACTAAATAGACTTCGTGCCTTTCCTATTTTAAGTTTACAAGAAACCGTAGGCCCAGAAACTTAATTAATGTAAGGTGGAACAGGAGGAAGTCCAAGGTGGATGTCATGGTTTAACCCCAGCCAGAAACTAAGCATCACACAGCTGTTCACTCACTTCCCCCCCACCCAGTGGGATGGGGGAGAGAATTGGGAAAAAAAAAGTAAAACTTGTTGGTTAAAATAAGAGCAGTTTAATAGGACAGAAAGAAAGAAAAAAAATAGTGATAATAATAACAATCAGAATATACAAAACAAGTGATGCACAGTGCGTACTACTCACCAACCAATGCCATGTTAGTTCCCAAGTAGTGATCCACACCCCCAGGCCACCCCCCCCCCCAGTTTCTATACTGGCCATGACGTCCCATGGTATGGAATAACCCGTTGGCCAGTTTGGGTCACTGCCCTGGCTGTGTCCCCTCCCAACTCCTTGTGCCCCTCCAGCCTTCTGG
>JANZLQ010000007.1:24776203-24825281 GCA_026212715.1 Elanus axillaris | reverse complement strand
CTGAAAAATCCTGGACTTTAGACTAAACATGACTTAGGAACAACTGAAAACATCAGTGTGTTACCAGCATTCTTCTCATACATGAACCCAAATCATAACACTATACCAGCTACTAGGAAGAAAATTAACTCTATCCCAGCCAAAACCAGGACAGTGGACATTGGTATTTCTTAGTAGCTTTGGCTTGAGAACAGAATGAAGTGGGAAAACAGGCTGTGATTCTTGTGAAGTATTTTTCCTTTCTGTGGGTTTTGTCCTGTACTAGGAAGAAATTCATACTGTTTTGCAAGAGATCCTGTCAACTTCTGAAAACGGCACACAGCAGAAATGGTTAGGGCATTTATGTGAAACAAGAGACACTCCGACTAAGCTCTGTCTTGCCTCGACTGAAAGTTTTTGGACCTTACAGACCTTCCTGAGGAAAGCTTTTCCGTGTTGAACTGGCATTTCTGACTTCAAACAAACAAATTAAAAAAAAATCTAGCTGTACACGTGGCCAGATGGTGTGCAAGGAAAACATAAAATACAATATAAAGCAATTTAAATATACATAGCCTTGTCTTTATATTGATATCCAAAATGTGTAGTGTGTCGGTACATCACATGATTTACAGCTTAAACTGAGGCATGCCAGCTAATTACATGTGTGTAACATGTAACTGATGTTGGGTTTCTAGGGTCAAGGGTTACCTAAATGCTAAGATAGTATTTAAATAATCATGTACTTAAAATCAGTGACTTTGGCCAAAATGACCCAGCTTGAGTTCTCCAGCAGTGAGCTGGAACCTTACTAAGAATACCTTGTGTTATGGTTGTGCCTGTGGCCTGTAAAGCCTGTGGCATACCAAAGCTTATGGCAGCAGGAACCGGGGAGTATGCAGGAGTGATCCAGTGGTCACCTGTTGGTGAGACAGGGCCTTCCTGAGGGGAAAGAAAGCAAACCTAAACCAATCAGTATGGTTTTAAATAGGTTTCCTGTAAAAATGTATCTTTCAAAATTTAAATTCAATTAGGCAGTTCATCTTTTATCTGTAGTATATGTTTATTATGAAAATATTTGCATTCATAGCTGTATTTGTTGGGGTATATTTCTGTAACGTGTCGTTACTTAATAACAAACTTCATCTTGAAGTGCAGTAAGTTTTCATGGGGTACCCGTGTGTGTTGACAATTGGCCTTGCAGTAAGTGCATTGCCACTTGACAAATGTTACAAACATTTTATTATTTCATTTTTCAACTTTAGATTATAATATCATTTGTCACTTATTACAAAGTTAAATTTTTTGCATAGTAATTTACAGTGTTTGGCCTTATTAGGAAGGTGTTAATTATGCAAGTCTTCTACAGTGATCAAGAATGTATTGATCTGTAAAACTGAGCACTTTACTTCCTAATAAACATTTTACATAATCTACAAAGCAAACATTGTGCCATACAGTTGGTTTGTTTATAACTAATCCTACATTTTATTTGTGTGTGTTACTTCTATCCCATACCTTATTCTCAGATTACCTAATAATGTAAAAAGGGAGTGCAGGGTGTAAATGAACAAAGAGGACTGGGCTGATCCTCCTGCTTCATTGACCAAACAATACTTTTTTTAACACTTTGTTTCACATTTGCGTTTGTGCAAATGCACAGGTCTGTTTTCTGCTGTTTCAGGTAGCAGCTCTGACTGCTAGTAACTGTCCCTTTATTACTTCACAGTTGCTGTGTAAGTGAATTTCTCTATTCTTTTTCTCTATTCCACTTTATTTTTTCACTTTGTTTCAGAGAATCCTACAGCATCTGGAGGGTTGAATGGTCCTTGGAAATCCCAGGCTCACCTATAAGCCCTATAGTTCTGTCTGGGCAGCTGTCTCACCATGTCAAAATTACACCATATTAATGAAAATTGAATGCTTAATGTAAATCTGTCTCAGTAGTGAAATACATACATACTGAGTTTATTAAATATATGAAGCCTTTAGTCAGTGCCCTATAAAAGTCACAGTGTGTGGGAAGTGGGAACCTTTTTTTAATACTGTGTGTATGCTATAGTGTTGCTGACTTTTTGAAATTTCTTCAGGAAGTGCAGTTTCAGATGCATGTTTGGCATAAGAGCCACATAATTCTTCCATATCCCATGGGCATCACTTGGATGATTTCTGTGTTCAAATACTCTTCTCCAGTAAATCTAAACAGGAGAAAAACCTGAGTAAAAGGGAAAAAAGTTAACATTATGATAAAACATCTGCAAGTAATTTTTATTTGTATATTTAGGCACCCATGGGGCTTTTTTGCTTCCTCATTTATATAGAACATGCAGTGTGCGTGAAGAGGATAGCAGCTGGAGGTGCAGGAATCCTTCTCCAGGGTCTGTTCGCAAGCACTCCTTCAGGAGAAGGTTTGTGCTATTTGCGTCCCTGGCCCCTCCCCATACATCTTGTCTGGTCCTGCTGGGGTCCCCAGGGCAGCAACAAGCCCCCTAGAAACACAGGTAATTGGTGGCAGGAAGATGCATAAGCAGCACTGCTTTCAAGACAGAATGCAGAGACTAACATTTCAGAGACACTTAAGTCATGTCAGTCTTTCTTCTGAACTGAATTGCTGAAAATCTGATGCTTGCAAACCATTCCTCCCTTTCTGCACACAAACTGAATTAATTCAGAAGCACAGTTGTCTTCTGTTTTGCTAAAAATGTTTTTTAGTAGTAACTCAGATTATGCCCTATTTTTACCTGAAAGATGCTGTGGATGACTGGAAGAAAAATCAGTTCTCAATTGCTAGCAAACAAATAATGATATATAATTTACTAAAGCACGCTAAATAGAAGAAAACATCACTGCTATATACCCCTTCAGTAAGAGTTTAGTTTGTGCTCTGGGTCTTCTAGAAAAGATGGAACATTCTATTTCAAAAGAAAACAAACCAGTCTTCTACAATGGCGAAATGCAAAAAAGCTGTCAAACTTTTTTCCCTTTGTGCAATCTTAACAAAAATACTAGCTTGGGTTCTGACTTGTCAGGAATGTAGGAGCGCATTAAAAGATTTCTGATTCTAATTTCACAGTAAGTCTGTGTACCTCCTGGGCCATAATGGTCCTTCTGTGTTTTAATCACTGATCATGCAAAATAGGTACAGAAAGGCAGAGGGACAGCTTAATGATTTGGGTGGTAAACTGACATTCAAAAGAGTTATTTCTCTTTTATATGTGTTCCCTCACCCTGATGCAGTAATACACAAATTCAACTGGTCCCAGCTTAGTTCAAAAAAGGACTGTCACAGATGTGCTGGTGCTTAAGTGTCAGTAATTCTAAAACAGCAGTGGGATCACAAAGAAGTTTTCCTTGTGTTGTTCGAAAAGTGGATTCATTACCTGTTGTGCAGCGAGCCAATAATCATGCACTCAGGAGAGACATTATTTCATATTTGTGCAAAGATAAGTGCTAGGTGGTAATTCCACAAAGCTAGTCTTTCCACCAAAAAACCCCAATGTATTTATTCTGTTACATCCTTATTAAAAGCCCACCTAAATTTACATTCATAGGTTAGTCACCATCTCAATCTACTATTGGCCGGTTATATTTAAATTGGCCTCACTTGCTGTGTAGATTAGCATGCACGCTCCTTGCTGCTGGGGGGAGGGAGGGGCAAGTTCTTCCAGCCTGGAATTGAGTTGGAGGCCACGCTCTTCCCCTCCCACCTTTAACTTTCCCCCAGTTTGTGCTTCTTTGGCAACCATCTGGCCTTTGGCGCCTTTTGGGGCAGGATGTTTCCTTTTATCAGTCACTTCCGACATTTCTTAGGTCCAATTATCCTTAACGTTTCTTTTCTCTCTGATCGACCTTGAGTATTCTTGCCAAGTTGGCAATGCACACGAAGCATCCTCAGAACATCAAGGCCTAATTGTTCCAGGGTGTCCTTACTCTATGAATGCCAAAGATGTGCCTTTCTGATTACAGCCTTACTTGTTGATTTGATATATACAAAATACACCTTGCACAAAATAGTCAGACCATTCTAAATCTCTGACTTACTCTTCCGTGCTTGGACTGGACATTTCTGGCAGCTCCTCTGCTTTGCTTCTACTCCAAGGAATGCTCGGGGAGACTGAAACTGCATCCCAGGAAGCAAAGAGCAGGCCTAAAGGCAGAAAACTTGGACCTTTTGTAACAGACCTGAATTTGGACTTAATAGCCAGGTCTTCAGGTATTTTGGAGCAGGCCTATCAGTAGTGGGGTGCTAGGAAGAGGGCAAGAAGTTTATGAGACTTAGGGACTGTACTGGGTTTGTGTGGCTCTCAAGAAGCTCTTGGTAATAAATGCAATACTTAGATTGCCAAAGGACTGATGGTGACAATTTGCATCAGCCGCAGTTTTGCTGGTGACGTTTTGACAAAAGTGTAGACAAGTGAATTCACTCGTGCAAAGCCTTGAAATGAGTAAAAAAAGATTAGCAGATATTCTCAAGGACTAAGTGCTCATTGAAAGACCATGCAAAAAAAAAAATCAACAATATTGAACTGTACAGAGCTAGAATTTGTTTAATTGCTGCTCGAATTTTGAGACTGCTGCTTTTGAAAAAAAATCCTTCTACTGAGAAGAGTTGGGCTTTGTTTTCAGGTAAGTCGCATTTGAGGTATTTTTTGAAATAATTTTAACAGTGCCTTGGCTGCCAGAAATGCCTGAGTGTGCCTGCACAGACTGCTGCCTTTTGCTGTCACATGGAGAGCGGCACAATGAAAACCCGAAGAAACACTCAAAAAAATGCTCCTTTCAGGCTAAACTTGCAATTACCAGTTCATTCCAATGTCAGAGGTTAGCACGCTTTTGTGCTGCGATCAGCTTTTCCTGCAGCTGAGATGGCCACTGTAAGACCAAGTTCCCTGACTCCCCAGTTGCAGAAGGCTGTATGCCAAGAGGTGCTGTTGTGAGAAACCTTAAGCTCCAGGAAGGCAGACCTGGCAAGTGTTGGAGTCACTCAGCATTTAGATGCCAGGGGCCGCAGCTGGAGACTCCCAGGCAGTCTCCAGCCTCAGCTGGCAGCACTCAGCCTCTTCGCTCCCTCCAAACCACTTGCTGATGCAAGAGGAGACAGCCCCAGATCTGAAAAGCTCTTGATTGAAGTAGGTTTTCATATTTACCAGATAGAAAAGGCATGCAGCTGTTCTGGGTTTAAAACTTGTATGTTAGTGAGTTTTGAATACTGTTATTGTAAAGATACTAGCCGTGCTTGGCCCATTAGTCCTGCTAAACCAGGTAAATGTCAAGAGAAGGAGATTCCTTTAGCAGGAATTGCTTTCCCAGCGTGATCCATTTCATCATAGTAGCACTTACCAAGGGCAGAGGTGGATTTACTGAAGCATGGCTTTAGGAACTTGAGCACAGATAATTTGCCTAAAATCTGTGACACTTCTCCCCTTTTTTCTAGACAGGCAGCAAGTGCCCTTGCAAGAACCTCCAACTTCCATTTTGGAAAAAATGATTGCTTTGTCATTGCAACCCCCCAGAAAGCAGGGAAGGAATCCTTGCATGAGTAACGCATTTCTCCCAGTGAGAAATGTCCATTTCTTTCAATGTTCTTGTGATGTTAGAGCTGTGTAATAAAGGCCAGTTGGGTTTCCTGGTTTAGTCGTTTAAAACAATTAAGTGAAGAAACAAGTTTGGCACGGGTTTTAACTGTCTAACTGGCTGTTAATTCATGCCCAGCAAGCAATTCAAGGGAGGCTCAGACTGGGAGAGAAAAAGCATTTATGTTATATTCAGAAGACTTTTCTCTTTTTTGATAGCGAGCAGTCAGGTGAATGTAAGGTCTATCTGACAGAAGGAGAAGTCATTTAAAATAGGAGGGAAATATTTAGATTGAAAGAAGTTGTTCATGCCTGTAAGAACCATAATTCCACCACAGACACGGATTATTTAGAAAATGGAAGTGTGTCACATGGAAGATACAGGGGAGCAACTCCAGGAGTCTTTGTTGGCATTGCTGCTATTTACATTATCAGATTGTACTCTCTCATCCTGTGCTATACCTTTTGTGTAAAAATACACAGCTAAACACAAAGTGAGTGATTGTACTTCACTGAATGTTCAAGAGACAGCAAGTTGATGGTCACGAAAATAGCATTTACCAGTTAATATTAGAAAACTGTTGCCCTTCTTTTTTCCAAATTACATGGTGGTCTCTTTTGGAAGATTATTTGAATAAAATGTGCAGAAAAGCTAGCACTACTAGGCTGTAGCAAGGAATATTGACTTTTTTCATCCAGGAAAGAAAAATTTGAATACTTGTAAAATTTATCAGCATTTCAGAGAAAAATCTGCAAACAGAAAATATGTAACTACAAATCCATAATAGGGATTGTTTGGAGATGTTTGACTCACCTTGGACTGACGCCAGTTTGTGTCTAGAAACAATTTTCATCACATTACCTGAGGTGCCTGTCTGCAATCATCCAGAGCAGGGTATTGCATCCCAAGCACCTGACTCTGTGCCCACTAGGTCAATGGAAATATAATCAGTGCCTTACAGGAGGCAGATGGCTATTTCATAATACTGGAGAGTGAGGGAATAATTGCAGTGTTGTGCTCTTTGAAGAAGAAGGGTGCCTAGAATATTGGCAAGGCAGCTTTCTTGAGAATGAAATGGTCTGCTTAGACAGTGTGACTCAAAACCCTATGGAGGCAAAGATTATTTCTCTCAAAGTATGAAGGATATACATAAGACTGGAGAAGTACAATTTACTTATTTTAACAGGCTAGGTTAGTGATGTTTGGATTTCTGCAGCAAGAATGCAGTCAAAAATGGAGGCTAGAACTGATAGAAAGTGTCTGGGTCTATGAACACATTTTGACCTGCTTGTTCTTGGGTTCATGAGCTGTATGGGTTAATCAGTACGTCTGATGACTTCTTTTACCATCATTTTGTGATTATTTTGATTCCATGTAATGTCTTTATCATTTTGGATAAGGAATGTTTTCAAAAGTATGGCAGCACTTCAAAAATTGCACAGCCTTGGTGATACAGTTGTGAAGTGCTTGCATCAAAGGTCTAAGTGTAAAATAACAGAGACTGCAGAGGCAGTAACCAGGCCCAAGCATCAAATACAAGTTTTCTTCTGCATAATGCACCTGTGCCCTTTCGACACACTCTTTTTCAAGTATTATAGGCATCAGGTTTGCAGTGTAGTAAACATGACAGCATTGTCAGGCATTGTTCCAAATAATACTGTAAACATACTGCAAATTTCCAGGGGGTTGCACTGAGTTGTTTTAAAGTGTATGTTAGAAATTATTTTTTCAAGTAATCTAATTGTGTGTCATATCAAAGATACAGGGAAAGAAACTGAAAAATCTTTAGCACTCACAATCATAAAAACAAAGTAAATGTTTATCAGGAAATTAGCAACACTCACTGCATTTTGTCCAGATACTTTTGCTAGAGCCATCAAACTGGCTGTATAGGTGCTAGGATGAGCGTAATCACCATGGTGAGGAAGTCTGCAACTTTGGCTTGAAACCTTTAAAATAAAAACATTGGTTGGTCTTTCACCAGGCCAGAGCTTTCTCATTTGGCTGGCAGTATTGCATTTTTTTTGTTGTTGTTTACACTCAAAACATTATTTTTAATTGAAGCTTGTAGAGAGAAGATAAAAATGGGAGGAGGGCTGCTTCTGTGTACGGAACGGTAATTAGAATAGTGTGTGGTTGCACAAAATTGTCTGCTGGGTAGGTAAGGATTATACTGATGCATTTTACTTTTGCAGAATATTTGTCTATTGTGAAATAATTTATCCATGTGAAGATGATTCTTGGCAAAGTCCTGTGGGGTATTAAATCAGTATTTTAGAGAAGAAATAAGTAGCCACTCTGTAATATCCACATATATACTTATGTCTAGAACACAAAAATAATCATGTTAGGATCATATTTCAGCAGCAAAGTAAGTACACTAAACACACAAGGACAGTGATTCTTGAAGAAACAGAATTATCTGAATCCTAAAACGTTTTTTTAAATTACAGTAACTATATCAAAAACTTGTTAAAAGAACTGCTGAGACTGATCCTACCAGCTAAGCATAAAAATTAATTTATATTAATAATAATTCTGCTTAATAAATACATTGGGACTAAATCATCCCAGTCTGTTCAGTTTATTGGTATATCTCATAGCCATTCCATGCCTCAAATTCTATTGTTGCTCTTGCACTTTTCAAACTGTGTATTTGTTTTCAGTCCTTCTTTTAGCCATCTGTTGAGGCACTACATTGCCTTTTTCAATTTTTAATTTCCCTTGTAACCTCCTGTGGAATGCCTTGAAAATAAGTCATTTCAACTACTTTTTCAAGCCAAGAATTTGTTGATACAGAATCAGACAATCACAGAAGAGTCTGGGTTGGAAGGGACCCATGGTTAAGGAATTCTGAAGAACTGGACAGAGATGCTTTTCCTCTACAAGGCTGGTTTGGACTTACTAATGTTTTAGACTCTAGAGCATACTACATTCATTCAGTTGAAAAAAGGTTTCACTGATCTGTCATTTCCAGAAACGGTGTAACTTCTGGTTTAGATATCCGTGCATCTCCATTATCTGACTCTTCCTCTCGTCTTCTGGCTTTTGATAGTAGTCTACACATTCCGTACTTCAAAATGCTTACCTGACAATATCTAGTGGAGACTACTTGCTGCCCTTGAATTTACCCATCTATTCCCACATATAAAGAAATGGTGTCATTTTGAGCTCTTAATCTGTAACTATTTAGTTGCTGTGATGAAAAGAGAGAGACATATGTTAATTAATTATTTTTTGTGTGTGATGTTGCTATCTTAATGAATTCTTTTCTTTCTTTATTCTCCAGTGGATGTATTAATTAACTTTATTGGCTGTCAACATCAAGCATCTACCTGACATAAATTCTTTGTGGCTTTTATGATTTTTATTTTTTTTTTTTTTTTTAAATCCTTTCTCTGTGCTGGAACAACCTCCTGAATTGCGAATCTCTTTACTGATTTATTTTTTGGATAAGCATACACTCACTGGTAGTAAGAAAGAATAAAGCACTGGTTCTAAAGAAAGAACAATTAAAAGCCACAAATCAGTTGTGCAGGTTTGTATTTTTTAATTACCGAGGCAGAAGATATTGCAGTGGGACATGTTTACAGTGGAATAAAATACAAGAGGTAACTGTACTGATAACAAAAAGACCTTTTTGTCTTGTGCTAAAAATGTGTCTCTATCCTGAAACCAGACAGAAGCCAGCTAACTAGTTCTGTACCTTGTGTTCAGATTTGGCTTCAGTGGCTTACATGCTTCCTCATAGTCCAAATTCCTTGCAGAATGTGTTGTCATTCTCTGCCTCAGTAGGATGCTACTCTACAATGATTCCCTCGATGCCTCCCAGAAAACCCAAATTAAACAGGTTTCTTTCCTCACAGGTAGTGAATATACGGCCTACAAGGTTTTTATTGTATCTACCAGCACAGAAGTAAAGAAAGAAGATGACACTTCTTATGCAGCCCAAGGCAGCCAGCCAGTAGTAGTGACTTCATCAGCAAAACACGTAAGTCTGTAGCAAGAAAAATAAGACCCAATCCCTGAGTC
This sequence comes from Elanus axillaris, assembly GCA_026212715.1. Classification (NCBI taxonomy): domain Eukaryota; kingdom Metazoa; phylum Chordata; class Aves; order Accipitriformes; family Accipitridae; genus Elanus; species Elanus axillaris. The sequence goes on along the minus strand of JANZLQ010000007.1, from coordinate 24,815,696 downwards.
AGTGTGGCTCACAGGCCTTTTAGACATGTCATTTGAAAAGTCAATAGTGTATATCATGTAGTTGTCCAACTACTTGTAAATATTTTACAGAATCAATTAAGTAACTCACTTGCTAACATCAGTTTTGAAAACAAGACAGCAATTCTGAGAATGAAATTTGCTTTCTGTAGTGTCTAGCCTCCTGCTTACTTCATCAAAAACCATTCAAATTGTTTGACTGCCAGGCTTACTAACCTGATTCAAATTCCACTGGAATAAGCCTTTATTCCAGCAAAATTGCTGCAACAATTGATATTATTGATTATTAAATATTTTTTAGCTACAGAGAAGTAGCTAAAAAAGTGAAAAATGTGTTCTTTGTTAAAGGAAATATCTTGCTGAAAGCTATAATAACCACAATATAAGACAAACATAAAGACAAATACAAACTAGCAAGCGATAAAAAGGGATTTATGAAATTCCAATTTTTTTCAACCTTGGAGGTTAATTAGTAACATAACAGTGTAATCTTAAGGTAAGTCACTCTTCAATGAGTCTTAGACACAGATGATTTGCATAGTCTATGAAGGCTGTTTGTCTCTATTTAATTATTTGTAATTAGGACAAAGTGTTTTCAAATCAATAAGCCTCTTTCCTTTGTAACAAACCAAAACAAAAGTACACAGTAACCCCGTTAAGTGCTTTGGGTTTGGTATTGGTAGTATATTGAAGTTTCATGTATTTCCTAGGTTTTAAGAACTAAAATTGTGATAAGTCAGTCTGAACTTCTACACAGCACTAACCACAGGCTAGAACATGGTAAATCCTTAACAAAGTTTGCTAATCTGTTATAAATAGAATGCAGTTGTTTCAGAAACATATCCAAACTTGATGTCTAAATTTCAGGGCAATGGGAAAACCATCAGATCTGTAGTTACTTCTATAGTTACTGTAGTCAGTTTTCATTTTTGTTGTTTTTTTTTTTAAATTGTGTTTATTTCCAAATTGGATACCAATGTATTGGATTTCAGTTTTGTCAGTGGCCTGCATATTAAAAGCTCTTAATTAAAACAGGTTTTCTCCTTAGGCTGCTATCAGCACTTAGGTTACCTTTTATTTTTTTCCTCTTAATAAAAAAACATACAGCTATTTCAGGCTATGCCAAAGTAAGGCATTTGGAACCTGTATAAGTTTTAAATATTTTTCCTAAAACATGAACACTTTAATTGGATGATGTATGCTAACACTGACTAATGGTTTCATTTTTGGGGGATTTCTTCTGTAAATGTTCTTAAGGATTATGAAGGCCATTTACACCTTCTGATGAGTGAATGGCAAGACTAGACCCTGATGGAATCAAATGATAATTCTGTTGAGAACTGTGTATCAAATCTGTCACTTGTAATCTATTTAGTAGGTGCTGTAATTGCACCTATTCTTTAACTGCAACAAGGCCATAGAAGTGACAACTCTGATTCTAGACTTAGTATATTGAACCTACCTTTATTGAGAAATGCATACACTTGTCAAATACTTCTTCGAATTCACTTGAAAAGATGCAGTTTTCAATTAAAAAAAACCACAAACTAATTGGAATTGGATGTATTCCCTATAATTATTTATTACTTTGAAAACTGGACTTCAGTCAATTACTTCTTGTAAAGTAAGTCAAAGAGGAGGAAGTTGCTTCCGAAGCAGCACTGGGGCAGCATGCTTGGAGGTGTTAGCTGCATCTAGCCAGTTTAATATCTGTTCTTGCCTGTTATGTAGCAATAACATCAGGTGCTTGCTAGTAACAGAATTTATGGCTGGGAGATTGTAACAACTGATCAAAAAGATGGAAAAGTTGTAATTTAGGCAATGAATGAAAAGAATGCTCATACCGAGCAAGTCAGAAATGACTACCTCACATGACATAGGCAGGTGTTTGGGAGAAAAACACTTCCCACTAGATCCCTGGTTTGCTGAGGAGGAACAAGTGTTAGTAAAAACAAAAAAACCCTGCTACTTAGCAACACTATGCTATTAATTACAGCAAATGGAGCATTCATTACAAGGAACAGGGAATTACTTTCAGTTACTGGCACTGAAAATGTAAAACCCCCTTACTTTCTGTACTGAAAGCAATAAAATTTAAAAGCGGTAGCTTGTAAGATTATTGTTATCATAAAGCTTCCTTCAAACTAATAAATTCAAATTAATTATAGTACTTCTTTAGAAAGTAACAACCTTCAGCTTGTGCTTTATCTGTAATTATTTTAGTGTAGTTCAGACAGAGGATTTAAAAGAAAAACCTTCAACCTGACTGAATAATTTCATATAAAACCTAAACATAAGTAACTCTTTTAAAGTTTCCTATAGTCCAGATTAAATTACTTCCTGTTAAATGTAAGCAAACTGAAACAGCAATTTTCAGACAGAAACCCACCTTTTCAATCAACTCAGTGATATAATCAGAATGATTAAATTCTGTACATCATAATTGTTTAAGACTAAGTTCAAATGACAAAAATCTTCGGAAAACAATGGTATCAGGCAGTTCTGTCACTTTTAAACCCAAGCAATGCATGAGTCTTAACACTATAAACCACTTGATCTATAGTACCCTATAACTAAGATCCTGCCGAAAGGAGCAAATGTCAGGGATAATTCAGCTCCTCAGCCAATCGCGGTGGAAAGTGGGGATCATATCAAGACCAATTTGGAGCAGATTAATGAAAAAAAGGCTTAATGAGCCGTGTACCTCTCAAAGAATGCTTGTAAAATCCATCCCTAATGAGGGTGGGGAGATAGAAAAGATTGTGAGAAACAAATCAGGACCATTAACCTTGGGGTATTACGAGATCCTTGGGAGTGTAATTCTTGTCACAAGGTCAAGCTTTTACAAAGCAATTATTAAGGATCTCCATAGTATCAACATACAGACACACACACACATACTCAAAGCCTTTTAACCTCAGGGATTCTGGACTGATTTCCCTTCTACTAATCACTTTTTTTTCCTCTGCTTTCCTTGTTCATAAAGGTACATGTTACAGTACCTGCACAGATGATGTATCTCCTGGCTTGTGCAAGTGATCTAATTGTACCAGTCAGTGCTCAAACAAAAGGGGAGAACCAAGTTTTATTTATTATTTCACTTCTACCTTTCTCTCAGCTTGATTTGTGTGCCTCTCCATTGGAATGAAGAAAGAAATGAAAAGTCTCATCTCTGCCTTAGTGGGCCTGCTTCTAAGTTTAATTTTGAATAAGAACAGATTGGCATTAGTGCCCATGCCAATTTGAATTTTTCCAAAGTACAACAAAATAGTCTGACATGAGTGATCAATTTCAAGCAATTTATTAGTCCTATCTTCTTCTGATCCATATATATATATGGAAAGTATGGATAAAAAGAGAAAAATAGATCTTCAAAAAAAAAAAAGCTTATAGTGTGACAGTGAAGTCTGACATGACTACTACTATAATTTCTGCTCGTGCAACTAAGGTATAGACTTTTATAAATCTCATTACGGAGTTGTGAAGTTCAGCTAACAGTTTGACAATTAGATTGTGCTGCTGTCAGTTCATTAGTGTGTGGGTATTCTCATTAAATTTTCTGGGAGAAAATAAGCTAAAAAGTAAAGCACTTAGGAGTAGCAGAATCTGTCTTTTCATTGAGATGAATAGGAATTCTTTCTGGGCAACAACTCTGGGTTTTGCTCTGGTCACATGGGTTACTTAAATGGAAATGAAGTCATACAGGCAGTATGTTAACTTCTCTGCAGAGTGAAATACAGAGTTAAGTACTGGACAGTGCAGGAAGAAACATTTGTTTCATGTAAATCCATTCTTATACATGGCCAACTGCTAAAATGAGTAGTATAAAGCAAGAAAAGTTTAGGAGTTTCTTAGTAAATACTATCTGTGCAATACTGTGTCAAACTCTGTTCAAAATGTGAGCAGTTTAACTTAATTTGATTATTTCCTTTCTCAGAAGCTACTGTTGTATATTGAAATTCATTTTATTTTCAGATTGGAACACAGTCTGTGTGATCACACTTACAACTCTTTAAACATTCAAATGTTAAGGACCAGCTTACAACTACCTGGGCTGTAGACTTCTACAGTTTTAAATCTGGGCTGATTTTTTTTTTCTCTTCAAAGACAGCTTCTCTAATTCCACTTTTATTTCTGTCTAGTACAAGGACCTGGAGTACTGTTTCTGACGATTTCTTTGCAACAACCACATCACTGTTATCTCCTCATTGTTTCCTCCTTCTTAAAGAGGAAAAATGTATAAGTAAACTAAAGGTAAAGAACACTTTCTGCCAATTTTTATACTCTGAAGCTTTCATTTTCTCCAGCAGCACTGCATCTTACCATCAAAGAAATACAATAATTAGTGATTAGATCAGCAAGAATCCTGAATTCATATGTATCAAAATGTTAAGTTTAGAACATACTGTGAGCTGTCCAAAAGCTTAGATCCTCTCATTTACTTGTAAGTAGCATCCTAGCTCTGAATGTTATGGAAAGATAAAATCTGAATTGAAATTGAATATCAATCAAATCTATAAAAACAAAAGACAGCTGAAAGAGTTGAACAGATTTATATTTTACAATCAGAATTTTACCACCAATAATGATGTTGCATTCTTGGAGGTACGTGTTTCAGCATTGAACCACATATTCTAACTAATTCCATTCTCAAGAAAACAGTCATGATGGAAGATTGTATTCCTGAACGCTCTGTTATCTTTCTTGATTAGCATCTCTGTAGCCTTCTGCACAAAGGAAGGAATCAAAGTTGAAATTCATACCGGGACAATTCCATGAGACAGGCTTAAATGAGGCAGGAATAAGGAATTCATAAAGCCACATTACCTTCACTGTATGCCTCAGCATTTTGTGATTATTGCAACTACCAAGGAAGCTGCACAGGTAAGAAATGAAGTGTTTTTATTTAACACAGCACATATTTCTCTTGGGTATCATCTCTAATTATATTGGATGTAGTTGATAGGATGAACACTGTGATTCAGCTTCCAAAAATTTAACGGAGGACTTCTTATGTTCAGGATGTGAAGAAGTTCCTCTGAGTTCTTTAGGAGGTTAAAATACAGTACTATGTTACAGTTTTAGCAGCTCTGAACCAAGCAGTCAAGCCTTAATTGTATCTACAAGTACTCATGGATGTAAACTGTGAAATGTAAGCTTGAATATCTGCTTCACTTTAATTCTTTTAATAATGATTGACCCAATTCTTGAATTGGTCATCATGTTTTAATATTTTGAAATATTGTGCAGTATTTCCGTGGGATACAGGAATGGCAAGGTGAAGATTTTTTCAAAATTTTTAATAAAAATGTTGGGGTTTTGAAGAGAATACAAATACAAAATGTCAAAACATTTCAAATTTCAAATGCAATTTTTTTCTTTTTTTCATGAGAAAGATAGCAGAAGCTGACATGCTGGAAGGCTTTTAAACACTTGCAAACATAAAGGAGAAGAGACATCTTCAAAAAGAATTCTGTAATAGGTCTCATCTTATTATGTATGACACCTGTCTGCTGTGACAGTTTGTTTACAGCTGTCTATATAAATCTCATGCAGATTTTTAGAAGTATCCTCTAAATTTGCATTAAAACTAACCTAGCTTCATAAATTTTTAACAAAATATTGATTATTATAATTCTATGGGAAATAGATTACCATCTTGGAAATAACATACTGTTGTTGCTTATCTTCAAGCTGTGAAATGTTCTTTTGTCGTAAAGGAACCATTTTGTCATACCAGAAGGACCATCACGTGCATTTTTCAATGCCACAGCAGTTGAGTCTTCAGTAGTAATACTCAGAAAAAAAATCAGGTTTGTTGTATGGCTCACATTCATAACCTGCAAAAACCTGAAACAATACTGGGCATCAGAAATGTCTAAAGCAAGATTTAAGAAAAGGGTACAGAATGCTCAAAGACTAATGCTATGAAAAGTCTTAAAAGAGCAGTAACGCAGGTACTATTGATAACAAAACAAAAAAGCCCTGGCACTGCCTGAACTGTCATCTTTCTAACTTTCCATCTTTCTAATGGAATGAACTAACATGCTGAAACTATTTATGAACTTTAGATCCAATCCTGACCTGAAGACTTTGGCCCTTGACTCAGAAACTGAACTATCAATACAATGAATTACATCCCTGCAAATATGTGTTCCCAATAGCTGCAACTCACTTAGGTGCTTTGGCCGTTAATTCTGACTAGGATGCTAGTGAATCTTGGAAGAATGCAGGCAGGCCATTCTAACTGCAAAGCACTATTCACCGGACCTTTCCTACCCCAGGGAATCAGTGAGCAAATACCTGAATATTTAGGTAAACTGCTTCCTGCAAACCATTTCATAATAGAGCTGGACTATCTGAATTAAATGAACAAAAAGTATGTTGTCACTTAAATCCAGAGTACTGCCTCATTTTAATGAAAGCAGTGACATCTCATACCCTGTATGGGAAGGTTTTGTCTTGGGGACAGGCATTTTACACAGCAGCGTAACACCTCAAACCTTACTGTAAGAGGGAGCTATGGCTCATTTAAGTAATATTTATTTTGTATAACCAAATGGGCTCTAATGAAAATTTAGTTTTTTTGTCTTTACAAACACAATCAACATAGTGCAAAGTGAAAGGCTTATGTCTGTTTTAGTCAGTGCTTGTCACCGTGACCAGAACCCCCAGTTGTTGAAAGCCCACCAACCTATCTGAAGTACTGTAAAGCATTAGGGGCAGGGCCACAGTATACCTGGCCTGCTATGAAACACTCTGAATATGGAATAGTGAGTGGATGAATGGAAAGGAGGATTGTCCTCCCTTGCCTCGACATCCTGAATGTAAAAAAAACCCCAGAACTGGCATTCAGCTTCTGCATTTATCCTTCCCCCCCTCCCTTCTGTGACAAATTGTGCTGTGATGAATAACTAATAACACACACATGTGCAAATCTGCGTAGTATGAATCATGTCGTTTTGAATCCTGATGACCTTTTCCGTGTTTAAATAGCTTTTATGAAATATTTTGCCATTGACTTTAAATGCTTATGTAAAATGTGGGCAAAAGAGTAGGTTAGGATTTAGTGCTCACATGATATTTCTTGAGGGTAAATTCTTCTCCTTTCAAGTAACTAAATAAAATTTGAATCTGTTGATTGTTTGATTGCTAAAATAACATTATAAATATTGTGCCAAGAAAGACTTGTAGAAAATACTGCTTAGTCTCAGTATTTTTCCTTTCCAGAAATATTTGTGATCTCTTTGTTAAAAAATCATATGTATTATTTACAAAATATAAAGGTGTAAATGAAGCAGGTAAAAACAGAGATTGGGGTAGGGTCACATCTCACAGAACAAGGTAATGCTATGACTATTCTCCCCAGTCTCAAACAGAAAAGACACTCTGAAGAAAGAGCAAATAAGCAACAACTTCAAGATATATCTAAACCAGTGAGGCTGTCCTAAATGATGTGTTGTTTAAGCCTAAACAAAATACTTTCCACTGAATTATGGGATGGGAGATAGAGCAACAATTCCAGGTACATAAATTATCCATATATCAATATATGGAAATATATTCAATATATATTCATATGTTAATACTGATATATGAAAACTAGTATACAGAGGATTTGTCACAGTAAGCTTGCTACCTGACATCTGAGTGCAAGTCTGCACGGAATGACTCAGTTCATTTTAATGCAGAGTATGTCGCTTAGGGGTCAGAAACAGCAAAGGCAGTTATTTACCTCCAGTGCATATCCAGAGGTACATTTATCAAAATGTTTCCAAAGAGCCCATGTGCATCCTCCTGTGCAGAGAAAATATCTACGAGCCTAAGAAGAAACAAAACCATTCTGAAAGAAATCTGGAGAAGGAACCGAGATGGATTAAAAGCAAAGTAAAAATTGGCTTGCCTATGTAGTTAACAGATACTTCCAGTTTCTATGCTGAGTATAAAGCGGAATTCTCTCCAAATTAAAAATTCATTCAGTCACTAAGTACAGCTGGAACAGCCATTTTGAGATACCTGGTTTTCATTTTGCCAGTCTCTTCAAACTTTGTATTATCTTGCCAAAGTCTTGAACTTATATGTATACTACAAATAGTATTTCTACTCTACAAATCATGTCACTGAACATCAAAGTGCCTAATTTGAGCAAAGAAGTGCCACAAAGATGGAATGTATGTGTCCCAAATTCTGGGCTTGAACAGGAGCAATGTAGAATGCTTAGGGTTATTACATCTATTCACCCGTAGCAAAATCGTATAGTCATATGGTGCTTGCTGACCTGTCCATAGATGGTAAATACAGCTGATGTGGAACAAATCTTTTGCTTAAATACTTAGGAACATTTGCCACGCCAGTGCATCCCAAGATTGTGTTAAGGCTGGGTCTCATAATCCCACTGCAGAACAAACCCCCAGATTACTCTATATATGTATTCATTTTGTTAATTTGAATGAACGTACATTTTGATATATTGTAAAATGAAAATCTGTCAAGAACTAACAGAAGGCCTGAGTACTACAAAACTATGATTTCATTCATATTTTGTTCTAATTGTTAGTTATATGCATAGAAATATGTTAGGTCAGACTTACAGTTCAGCCAAACCAGTCTAAATGTAGAGAATCTGTCTGTTAGTATAGTTTTAAGGTGACCATTTCCTGATAATCTAAGAAGACGTTTTAATTTCAGAAACTTAAGGTATTTTACCAAAGTATAAATTAACAGCAAACTATTTTGTAATGCAAGAGTCAGGTAAACAGATTTTAAACCTTAACAGGGTCATAACCAGTTTTCTGAAAACTGAGTACATTCAAATAACTAAATACAGAAATATTAATGACTGAGCAAGTTCTTTACTCTTCTCAGTTTTTCAGGGCTCTTTGTAAGGTTGGGGATCTCTTGTGTGTGTGTTATTCCATTTGTGCCTGTGTTCTTAAAGTCACATGCATTTTTTTCCCTAAAATTCAGCTCTATGTCTACACCTTTCTGTACAAGAACCCCTTCTAGCTAAACTGGAAATTGAAAATTTAACCTAGTGTGTGCTATTATGTCTGTGAATCTGTAATTTTATCTGTATTAGACTATTTAATCTTTTACTTTTCAATTCATTTGCTGTATGCTTATGCAGAGCTGTGGCAAAGCTGAATGAAAAAGGGTACAAAACATAATGTTTTTAAAAACACCTACTTGATATCTATTGAAATATCAGCTATTTTTTGACAAAATCAAATGCCACTCCACAATCCTGTAGCAGATGTTGTGGAAAGTAACAGTGGCTTCTGCAGAAACCCTGTGTCTGACTACAGAAAACAGACTTGTGGGAAAGCTCTCGGTGCCAAGTTCCAACAACTGGCCGCTGTGGTGGAGCTGCTTCTGTGTCACAGCTGAGGGCAGCCACTGCTGGCTACAACAAAAACCTGTGAGAGTAGGAGTTAACTTCACTCAGAGCAAGGACCTCACTGCAAGGACACGTCTTTGTCAACAAAACTCAACTTGCGGTTATATTTGGGATGCTGTTCTGCAGCTGTCTGTTTCCTCTCATGCAGTTCAACTGTGAAGAACAGTGTTTGATTAACATGTTTTTCCACAGGACCTGTGTCACTTGTTTCAAAACTCACAGAGAAATGTTTCAGAGCATAGCTACAGGTTACTGTTGTAGAAAGCCTCATTCCATGGTACTCCTGGCAAGGCTTGCAAAGGGAGGCTGGAGAACAATGTAGATTTTTTCCTATTCTCTGTCACCCTCACTCCTCTGCCCCATGTCATTGCCCCAGGTCTGCACTACTGCTTCCACACTAGGTGTTTCTGACAGAAAAGGAGAGTGTGCACTCACACTGCTTCTCCAGTTCTATGTCTCTGCCTTCAATAATTTTTGAACCAGACATAAAACTACAACCATCCTGGAAGGAGTGGCTTAAGTCTCTTGGAGAAATAAGGTCTTGTAAGTTTCTTGAAATTCTGGTTGAGGAAAAATATTAAAAGTACCGAAATGCAGGGTGTGAGAGACTGAACTGTTATCTTGAGCTGTTTGTCTCAAAGATTGCTAGGTGTAAGAGACTGACTGGACTGTCGTCTCAAACCATTCATCTCAAGGATTGTTAGGTGTGAGAACAGAACTATTTATCTCAAGACATTTGTCTCTGGGATGGCCTGTTTAAGCAGGACACTCCTCTGTCCATAAGGATGATTACCAGGCCATTGAGGCATCCAGGGGAAGAAACCGGCCAGAGCCGACAAAGCATGGAGGAATGTGGAGACTACCATTCTCATGGAAAAAGATACTGGTTTCTGGTGTTGATCACGCGAACGTCATGTGATAGACAAAATCTGCAGCAGGTGAACAGTGCATGAACAGTACGCGTGTGTGTGTGCATGCATCATTGAGCTATGCCGTATAAAAAAACATGGGGAAGACAAGCGGTGGTGGTGTGCACCCCCCACCGAAGAATTGAAGACTGAGGACCAACTGGATGCCGCTGGATCCATGGTGGTGACTATCCTTGCAACTCTATCCTAACTGCTCGCTTGATTTCTGCCTTTTCTTCCATTCTATCCTATCGCTACTATTTTCTACTTTTGATACTTTTGATAATAAAAGCTCTTTTGGGTATATGACATTTGACCTCATTTGTGTCTTAATCTCGCTCTTGGGATCATATTGAAAGCTTCCCCGACTTTGGCTCAGGACACAGGGAGAAGGTGGCAGAAGGAACTTGGCTACTCCTGGTGTGTGACAGCAGCTTGTCCTAGCGTACCTACAGTGCTCGCTGCCTTCTGCAGAAGCTGAGCTCCCTCATGTTTTGCACAGGGAGAAAATGTGCGGGAAAATTGGCAGAAGTCAGAAGGACACCACACTTCACTGGGGAGTAACTTATTTTAATACACTGTAATTTAAATGCAATGCTAATAAATTTGGAGATAGAAAAGTGTAACAGTAATTTGTATTATGGTCAACTTTATGTTTTCTGTTAGCAGAAGACCTGGTCCAGTTAAAACCAGTTGGTATAAAAAACTAACAAAAGCTAGACAGCACTAAGAAATTTCCAAATGTGACCATGTACGACCCATACAAACTAGGGCAAACATCGCAGAAGCAGCAGTAACAGCCCAAGAAAGAGCTGTAAAGTTGTCTTCTATGCATTTTTATGTGCGTTTACTTTATGCCTAACTCGGCAGCTAAAATCCTTTGCCTCAGCCCAGCCGAGGACCCCCGGCGAGAGCCCCTTCCTCGCCTTCCCGCCTATTCTCCTCAGAGGAGCGGGCGGGGCGGCAGGCGGTGGGCGGGGCGGGGTGGAGCGTCCCGGGCGGGCGACCAGCGGTGATTGGTGGAGTGGGAGGGGGGGCGGTGCGCGGCTGCCGGCTAACGGTTAACGGCTGTTGGCTGACGGTTGACGGTTAACGGCTGCCGGTTAACGGTTAACGACTGGCCAGGCGCTAACGCCTCTCGGCCCTTGGGTAGCGCCTTGTAACCGAGAGCCGGGGGATGGTGTGGGCGGGGGAGCGGGCGTCGCTGGTGTCGTTCTGCTGCACTGCAGAGGCTGCGTACAAGGACAAAGCCGGTCAGCTACAAGTCAGAGGAAAAGCCGTGGGAGGGGGTTGGTGGAAGATGGCAGGTACGCTGGTGAAGTGGTACAGCTGGGCGAGGGTTCGGCCATAATGTTATTGTACTGCACATGCGTCTCCTAAATAAACTCAAGAGGAGGAATGACTGGTAAGGAGTCCCTTAGACCACGGCCAAAAGTAAGCAACAGGTCTTTAAAATAGAGCAAATTTTATTGCATGAAATAATAATGGGGAGCGATAAGGGCAGAGATCCTTGTTGGAAGTGCTGCTGCATCTGTACCATACAAAAGGAGACAAGCTACCATTGCCACGTATGGCCAGGAGAAACAAACGCTGGCTGGCCAGGAAAGGGTCACTGTGATCTGCAGACTCCTACAAATGTGGTTCCATCCTGATTAGCTGTACAGTTGAAATTGGTCACCATAAAAAAAGACTAAAAACTCACGATAGCAGCAATAACAGAACAGTGAAGATGACTTAGAGTTGCACAGAGAAAATGCAAATTCTGTTACAAGGATTATGCAAACTGGCAGAGCAAGAAAGTACATGGTCATCTTTATTTAAAAAAGTGTTTCTATCACTTGAGCTTGGTAAGAAAAAACTTGATGGCCTCAATCAGGTACACTCTGGAGCAGTAATGATTCCCAAATAGCAAAGGGCACGAGACATGCACTGGGAGGGAGAGGGTGATTTTTTTTTGCTGTCTCATGTAGACTGACCCCATTAGCAGTTGAGACTGCACTGGTGTCCTGATAAGCATCCCTTTGGACTGAATTACTTGCCAGTGAATGTAGGTGCTAATTAAAGTATGGAACCTTTTTTTTTTTCTCCTGAGGTTAAGCCATTAAATATTAGTTTCATTGTTTAACAAGTTCATAGCTAGAACACACAGAAGGACTGAATAGTCTCTTGAAGAAATGAATAGTTGTATACTTTTTATGGCAGAGAACTGAGGCATGCTAGACATTTCATAAGTACATTAATACTAAGTATTTGATACATAAGGATGGCATTCACATTGTTGACTTGTGTAACCATAATCAAAAATACAAAGGAAGGTCTCTTCAAAGAAAATCAAGTCAGTTGCACAGTCAGTTTATCAAACTACTGAACAGTGAGAATTGCGTTTTTCATTCTGGTTTTAAGAGAACTTCTTCATGAAGTGCAGTTTCAGGTATGCAATGGTAAGGAATATTACCGTCATGCAGGCGAGAGCCAGGTGGTTCTGCCACAGGCCCCACCTACTTGCATCAATGCCTTGATTTTTCAGATATTCATCTCCTGTACACCACCTACGGATAAATACACACACATTTATAAACTTAGTCAGTTTGAAGTATCTAGGAAGATACCTAGAAGTTGTAGTGTGATTTCATGTCTACAGTAGGCCAGGCAAAGGCCAGCTAATATGTCACTATTTTATTTTCTATTTATAAATTTATTTTTCTTGTAGCTACAATCAATTTATTGGAGGAAGCTGAAATGGATTTTGTGAAGCTGTATAATTGTAGTGCCTGTGTGTGTGTTATAGTAAACACAGTTTAAAGAAAAGTGAGAAGCATAACACCAGATATTTCTAGTGCTATAAATACTAAATGTGACAATAAGATAAATGTTCTCTGCAGACAGAATGCAAAAACCCAGTCAAAACTTCATTTCTGATATAAAAACTCACAGATTCTGCTGGTCGTCAGTGAGCATCTCACAAACAGACTAATGCTTTAGGACTTTGTAACTTACCTAGTGGTGGGATTTGTTTTAATGTACCAAAATACTTACGGCTGGCTTAGCTGTCGATAGTTATCATTGCTGATTAAATTTGTGTTGTTACTGCTGCTACAAAAGTTCAGACCAGTCAATTCATTGATTTGTAAAGCCTTTTAAAATAAAAGAAACAATGACAACAGAAATTAGTAGGTAAAGGAATGGTACATTAACAAGATCAGATATAATTTAATTCAAATTTATTCTAAAAACGTGGTGGTATCTCTATTATGTTGCTCAAATCCTCATTTTTTTTAACTGAGCAACACGGTTGTTTTTCTTTTAAGAGAGGAATGTATGCAGTCCACATCCTGTAATGCATGCATGTCACTAGGCTTTAACACCTCCCCCAGGCTAGACTATTTCTGCACAGGCATATTAAAGCCCAGATTTCTCTGTGAAACATCACCCTGGCTAAAATTTATAAAAAATTAGGATAAAAGTTTTAACTTGACAAGTTTTTGTTTGATTGATGGAAAAGAGAACTGTTTTTTAGGGATAACATTGTTCTTTACTCTGTACCATTTTTGTCCAACTGCATTCCAGTGGATGTAGTTGTTTAGTGACTCTTTCATATGAGGTGTTTCCAGGTTACAGAAATGAGCTCTTCTAAACAGCAGTGGGTGCTGGTTGATGAGAAGCCTTTGTTGTTTGAAGATACTGCAGTATGTTCTGAGGTTGCTGTATTTAATTAGCTTACCTTTTGCTCATTAGCCCGTAAAGTTTGGAGTTTTCTTTGTCATGAGTAAAGACATTTCTTTCTAGCAAATCTTTTCCAAGTCTGTACCCAGGAAAATACAGCACTTACTGTCATTCCATATCGAGGGATGCTAAAGTATTTGAGCCAGGAGAGCCAGGACATGATGCTTGTGAGATTGACCAGCAACCCAGAGAAAATCTAGAGGCAAGGATTACAAAAAAGCCCCAACAACAACAACAACAACAAAACCAAATTAGAAATTACATATTACATGCTGTTACCATGTGTTCTTTTCTAGCTCTTGACTTTGCTTCTTCAGATTAAAAACAAGTAGGAATGCATTGCTAAAGGAAGAAACTCTTCTGGTGGAAAAACAGGGGAGAGAGAAGGAATGATTTCTGTTACCCAGCTTTGGGCCATAACCCCATGTGGTCCTTCTCCTGAAATGAGTAATGGGGAATACTTTCACCCATGCATTAAACCCAGATGCTTCCTGTCTGTGGCTCCCACATGGGTTCACATGAACTGTCTGCTGTTACTCAGGTGTGTGGAGATGCTGGATGTGTGCTCTCGGTTTTTCCTTGTGTTCCCTGAGTCTGAGGCAACGTGGGTTTGGGCTGTTGGTTCAGCACTGCCTTATTATTTATGGTACCTGTCTTCTAACTGTAGCTGCTTGTGTGTTGTCCAGTTCTAACATGCCTGATGGTTGGCTCTGCAGCTAAGGAGGGTGACTACGGTAGTGGTCTCGGAGCAGGAGGCTGCAGGTCATGTCCTCAGCCAGCCATATTTGTCTTTGGCCAAAGCTAAAGGCAAGTGAACGAAATGTAGCTCTAAGCCGCTCTTCTGCTTTCCAAGCAGTATGCTAGCTGCCAGTGCCTCAGAGAAGAGGGCTGAGGAACCACTCTCCCTCCCTCTCACACCCAGCTCCCCGGTCCTTGTTAGTTAAAAGGACAAATCAGAATATTCAACCCCACAGTATCAGAATATTCAAATCAGACAAATCAGGATATTTCACATCCTCAGCCCCACAGGTTTTTTGCAGAATTCAGCTGAACTCTGTGCTGGTAAGATTCCTAGATTTCAGCATTTCTAGGATTTCAGGATTTGGTCTAGAAAACTGAATAATGTTACTCACAATCATAAAAACAAATGTGATAGTCATGAGCAGGTTTGCTACAGCGACCACGCTCTGTCCTGCTGCAATGGCTAATGCCATAGAAGTGGCTGTGTAGGACACCATCATAAGGGTAAACATCATTGTAAAGAAGGCTTCTACTGTTGGTTTCAAACCTTAAAGATCAAAACAAGAAGAGTTTCAGTATGATCCTGCCAAAAGCTCTACCATAACCTGAACAGTGTCCTGACTTAGTGTACCCTGCCTATAGAATACATTTTGTCTGACAACATAGGCTATATCACTAAGACCTAAGACTGCAGTGGGACTTGTTACAGCCCATATGTGTATGCCCTGTTAACAGAGGACAGGCTAAATGAGTAGTATACCTGTAACTGCAGTAACACTGGTGATAGCAGAATGGGTAGAAGTTACAGTACTGTACTCCACACAGTCCAAGATGAAGGCTTCGCTGTGTCTTCAAGTTGTCTATCAAAGGAGAAATTTCTAGAGCACTTCTGTGAGCAGCAGTTATACAGCATTTCACTTGTTTCCAGCAGAGAGCTCTCATAATGGACCTAGTGGCCTTTGGGTGGCTATGGATTTGGTAGCAAGGTCTATCTCACTCCAGTTTTGCAGTCTGAGAGCCTCTTGCTGATGCAGCTATGTTTCCTATTCCTTAGGGGGAAAAACTCAGACCAAAGCGAACTGTGATTATTTTAATTTTTGCTTGCTCTTTCCAGCTTTTGGGACATCCCAAAAGGATGTTGTGATCTGAAACCTTACCCTAGGAAAATGGTCTGCTTGGGATGTGTTTTGAGGATGATGTTTGAAGGCAGTCTAGAGTTGTAAAAGTTGGTGCCGGCTATTTTCTAAGTCTGCTCACTAACCAGAAGGCATTTCACCAAAAAGAACAAGCAGATATTAAGCTCTTAAACCAAAACTTTTTCTTTGATAGATGTTCTTGCAGGGATGGAAAAAGTTTCTTGAAAAAGTCATCAGAAGCTAAGATGGCCATAAATGAGAAGGAACAAATCAAACCTATGTAGAAATGGTTATGGCACACTTCCTTCCAGGGACAGTGGAGATGAGACATGTCACGGATTCTGACACGAATACTTAAATCTTTGAAAGTGTGTCTTTTCTGTAAAAAGCATGGTATGCTAAAAGCAAGCATGGTAACCACTGCTGTGCCAATGTAGTGCTTTAGCCTATATAAATATACATGCACATATATAAAATGCGAGTGCCTTGTTGATTTATTGAGAGGGTTGTAATGGGACTGTAGGAGACCATACTTGCCTAACATGAAGTAAATTATACAGGTGAAGATGATGCTTGGTATAGTCCTCATGGGTATTAAATCAGCCATTAGCTTTGAGATGAAATATGCAGATGTTCTGTAGTACCCACTGATATATTCATGTCTGGAACAGAGAGATATATACAGCATATTACAATTTTCATCACTAAAACCTAGTAAGATTATTTTCGCCTGGAGGCAAATGAATTCTAGCTCAAACTGGAAAAAAAAAAGAGTTCTTTCATGGTTAGGCTGTAATGCAAATGTCCAGTAAGCCACATGCTGTAGTAATGGTGGCATTTTCATATGCAAATGAATATGGATACTTGTGCACATAATTTTTAGTAAGTGTGTGTGTCATGTTGTCAAAACAGAGAGAGGGTAAAGCTTAAATAATTTTTCTGTACAGTGTAATCTGCATAGCTTTAAAGAATTCAGTTAGTATTTACTGTCCTCACTAGCAAGTCACAAACTTATTAATCAATTCCTAAATTGAGTATTTGGGGGTTGAGGGGGTGGTGTGTGTTCCTATATATGTTAATAAATTAAACTCTGAGCCATTTGCAATTATAGGTATGGTTTGGCGGATTTGCAGACAACTCATGCTCAAAGAGTACATTTGCAATGAGCACTAACAGTGAAATAATTTGAAAACTCTGCACTAGGTGTACTTAAATGACAATTAGCTACAGCAGGGCAAACAAACTCTCTAACAGTAGTCCCTGATAACTTTTTTGTATGTTTTACTTACGTAAATATCTTTTTTTCCACAACAAAGAGTTCAATAGCTGAGATGCTGCTGAAACACTGGTTGGTGGTCAGAAAGAACATTGCACCCACTCTATGAAAAGAAAAACAGCAAGCTGTTATTAAAAATGTGATGCAAATGTAGTGTTTCCACTACAGCGTATGTAAATCTGACTGTAGTGCCTGGAGCTCAGCAGTATGTGACCTCCCATCCCAAATTCCACAGGAAGAGGCTTGGCTGCAAGTCTGAGTCTGTGACAAGCCTGAAGCAGACATGGTACAGGCAGCATTTGTCATTCACGTGCAAGGACAGGATGTTCTGTGGTGCAGTCAAAGGATAGAAAACAAACTGATTTTCCTTATTTTTTTAAAAATGTAATTTCCAGACATATTAAAAATTGTCAGTCTGTGAGGCATTTGTCTGATGTAAACTGTGAGGAACTGAATAAGCAGTGTGAGAAGTTGTTTTCACCTTTTCCACTAAAATTTAAGGCTTTGCTTTCACACTTTCATATCCAATTTAAAACTGGGCCATTTTTAAGTAAATGCTATGAAGTGTTTCAAGACTAAGAACCCAGAGCTTGCTTAGTTGCAAACACATTTGTTGGGTCATGTACATACAGCTGTCAAACTGATACATAGATCAGAATAATTTTAAAATCTGGCTTTACACATACCTTCTGACTTACTGCTGGTAAACTCAAGTGTGTATATAGAAGCAGTTGCAATATCAATGCTTTAGTTACCCAGGTTTATGTAGCCAAGTCTGTATATTTTAATCTTTAATCTTTTTATCTTGGGGAAATCTTTGCAGAAAAGCAGTTAAAATGCTGCCATGCTGAATTAAGACTTTTTAATAAGATGTCTGCTGTTCAGTGTTTTCAGCAACCTGACTGGCACTGAAAAACGTCATCTTACAGAAGCAGTGTGCTCAGTTCATCTGGACTGCTTGTCCAGGTTACAGCATGGGAGGGCAGAACTGCATCCCCCTCTCACTTCTGCAGGGACCTTCCTAGAGGCAGAAGAACATGCTGACTTTGAAGTAACTAATGGAGGCTTGGCCTTACCTACTAATGTGAAGGGAAGCATTTGCTTTGAAGAGGTAGGTGTATTTCACAAAGAGCTCATGGGTTCCTTCTCAGCCTCCAAGCTGTTCATTATCCTATTGCAACGATGAGGGAGCTTTATCAAATTTTTGGATATCCATTACCTAAACTGACTAACCTGTTCTGTAGTCCAGCGGAGTCCTCTTTAAGTCCAAAGAAAATGGCACCTACAACCAGTCCCAGGAAAGCTGTAACACAGAGCTGAACATCAAGAAGAAAAGTATTATTCTCATTGCTTTCAAAGCTTCGATAGTTTTTTTGAAATATGTAACATGTTAGCGTAGATTGACAGGAAGTGTTTTCAGAAAGCAGAAAAGCTATCTAAGTTGGGAAGAGACTCGATGGGGTGGTTAGCAACCTGCAGCACAGCAGTACTTTGAGTCTTGTGCCATGGTATTATTCAAGAGTTGTCTGGGAGACACAACAGCTCCCCAGTGCCACCTGCCTTTAGTGGCAACTAGCCACTGCTGCCTCATGCAGGCAAGGCGCTGGGAGGGCTAGAAAGGAGGGACGGTAGAGGAGCTTCAGCTGCTGCTTGCTCTTCTGTGGCGGCACTGGCAGGAGGCACATTCCTGCAGCAATATCACAGCTTTTCCCTGACCTCCTGCCAGGCCAGATCTATGACCTGAGGGAGCTGCTCTGGGAGTGCCAGGAGGGTGCTAACACCAGCAATGGGAGGAGGATGATAGCAGGGGCTTGGTGGGGCTGGTTAGAAAGTGGAAATAACACCTATCCCTAGAGGAACCCCAGCATCATGTGCATCTCAGCCAAGCTCCTTTCCCCCACCACTGTTTCAGCTGTTCTTGGATGTCGTGATCAAGTTAATTGGTGATGTATTGCAACATTACTCCTTTCTCCCTCCTGATGCTCTCCACCATTCATCCTCCTTGGGACAGTCAGTGACTCCTCATCTGCTGTCAGTGACAAGGGTAACTTCAGCTTTAGGGCTGACCTCAGCTCTTCAGTGCAGCGCTTCTGTTGGGGTTTCTCTGGAGCCATCTCAGTGTTACTTTGAGCTTGGCAACCAATAGCTGAAAGCAGTCTTTCCTGACTGCTGTCTTGGAGATGACAGTTCATTTTCAGGCTCCACAGTGTGTAATTGCTGGGCTCTATCACACATCTTATTCACAAGATTGTTTTTAACATGAAAGATACTATGGGCTACAGGTGTACTGATATTTGTAGTCTATAACACAATTTAAATAGTAAAGATAGCAGCTGCCTCAAGGATATAATTTAAAAGACTGAAGTATGTACATCACACTTTTTAGTGCTGAATGCAAATGACAAAAATCTCAGCAATACTGATGGTATCAGGCAGTTCTGTCATTTTTAAGTGTGAGCAATGCACAAATCATAATACCATAAACCCCTTGATCCATGGTACCCTATAACTAAGATCCTGCCGAAAGGAGCAAATGTCAGGGATAATTCAGCTCCTCAGCCAATCGCGGTGGAAAGTGGGGATCATATCAAGACCAATTTGGAGCAGATTAATGAAAAAAAGGCTTAATGAGCCGTGTACCTCTCAAAGAATGCTTGTAAAATCCATCCCTAATGAGGGTGGGGAGATAGAAAAGATTGTGAGAAACAAATCAGGACCATTAACCTTGGGGTATTACGAGATCCTTGGGAGTGTAATTCTTGTCACAAGGTCAAGCTTTTACAAAGCAATTATTAAGGATCTCCATAGTATCAACATACAGACACACACACACATACTCAAAGCCTTTTAACCTCAGGGATTCTGGACTGATTTCCCCTCCACACTGGCTGTTTGTTCACTCATTGTATAAACCATGATGAAGATAATTTATATCCCTGGCTTGGGACCAATTTTTCTATTGGTCCCTGTATAATGGCTGAGACTTGCAGTGGGGAGTTTTGCTGGTGCTGGGACTGCAGAGTTTGGCTCATGAATTAGGGGATTCCTGAGGATTAGTTATTCTGGAGAGGTCAGCCAAGCATTCTTTATTTTTGAAGGCAATGTGCAGCTTTGAATAAATCAACACTTTTGGTGTGGATACTTCTGAAAAAGCAGCGCTAACAGGGCCAGTCATGTAGAACATGCTCATCTTCTGTGGCTGGTGTTAGACCCTATTGTGGTCTTCATCACATCTTCTCCAGAAGACATCATCACCATTATGAACAGTCAAATGACCAAACAACACACACGTAAGACTGTGAAAATATTTTTACACTTGAGCCAACTGCCAGCTCTTCACTGTGTGCTGAAGTTTAATTAAGTATGCAAGTGTAGTTAATTGTACAAGTTAACTTTCCCTGGCAGGGGAGAAGATTTGAGGCCAAACCCCACAGTGCCAATCCTGGACAATTAGCGTCAAGTCTGAAGAATGTTCCTGAGCAAATGTGTGAAACTACTTGGGAGATAATCTGCTCCTGGCCCCGAGCAGCAGAATACCCTGCTGGAAAAGGTTTTGCCTCCCAAAGTCTTTCAGTAGTCCAAAATTAATTACTGAACAGTCCCTCATGCTGCTCATTTGGGAGCATTCAGGACACCTTCTAGGTAATCAGATTCCCAGACCCTGAACACTCTTTTTTTCAGATGCTTACTGCAGTCAAAATATCAAGAGGCAAAAACCCATCCTAATGACTTACCTAATACAGAAGTGGAATAAATTCAATGTATACCACAAAAGGGTAGATACAAATAGCGTTACCTGAGCTATGGAAGCTTGAGGGTTTCCTACCAGATTTTTAAATGTGCGCTTGGACACCCATTTCAGCTGATGAAGGAAGGAATTGGCATACGTGATTTGTCGGAAAACTGCTTTTGTTTTCTTTTTATTTCCCAAAGAAATAGTCTCTAATACTGCTTTTGTTTCTTGGTAGTAGGCAGAGTTGGAGTATTTTTCTGCTAACTTCTCAGCCAAGGTTTTATCATATTCAGTGCGTTCTTCAGTGCTCTCTGCTGAGAAGATTAAAAAGAAATATGACCATTTCTGTAAGGGATGGGAAGATTGTTTAGGAGTTAAGCCAGGAGAGTTATGTTGGGGTGGGAGAGTTACTAACGAACTAGAAGAATTAATATGTACATTTAGTTCCAGTGATTCACTGCACTCAGTCTCATAGCATGCAATTCAAAAGAGTTGGTATAAATGAGAACAAACCTCTGTGTTTGTCTGTGTAACCTGTCCCACAGGCAGCAGCTTCACAGCAGACTGACGAGGTAAACTCATGTCTGCCAATGAAGTTTCAAACTGGCAGCAATCTGACTTCTAATCAAAAAGTGATCCCATCCCCCCACCTCCACCCCTGCTTTCTGTAAGGAAGTGACCTGCTTTGTAGATCTGATGAGATAATCTTAGACCTCCTAGACTTTTAAGTCCAGGTAATCCTGCATGTCAGTCAAACTTTTGAGTCAGTCATAAAGACATTTCAGCTAGAGCTCCATTTTTTCCTCAACTGTAGTCCAGTGCGTGCTTTTCCAATGACAAATACAATGTGTGTTGCTAGCTATAATATTAGTCAGACCCTGAATACAGCATTTTTGTAATATGCTGGTTGCTTCTTTGGTAAAGATATAGTCAAACTGTGTGTTTGGGCACATAGCATATTCATTATTTCACTTATGTTTTCATTCATGTGGAAAGAGAGTGTGCTATTAATGAGTAGCAACAGACAGGATGAAAAAGCATGCTCCTGAACATAGGTGAGATTTGATTTCTTAGTTTGGGGATAATTTCTGCCTTACCACAACTTCAGGGGAGTATTAGGAGTACACTGGTCCCCTATCTCTGTCCCCTCTTCCCACTCTAATCAGAGGAAGGAAAACAGTAATTTCATAACAGATAAACCATTGCATTAGGTTAAAAAATACAAGTCATAACTGCATCAAATTATGTCCCTAACTGGAACAATTGTCTTGGTTTATCATCTCTGCTTCTGCAGGACTTCAGTTGGGTTGCTTTGAAGATGACAGCAGCTCTTTCTCTGTGTTGACAGGTAAGAAAACAGTTTCTTATATTCCCAGACATTTTAACTTCAACACAGGAAAATATTCTTTCACCTTTAACATCTTGTAATTTGAGTGTGACACAAAAGTATACAGGTGAGTTTATGAAGAAATGGGTAGCAATGATAAATTACTAAATACCTATTTGTGAGAGGCAAACTATTCTTGCATAGACAGGAATATTTTATATATTAGGACTGATTGTGAATTTGGTACTTATTCATGTTATGCTAATTATTTTCCATGTATAAACAAAAATTATTTAGGAATGGTGTGTTGGGTTTTTTTTTCCTTTAAAGCAACACGGGTCAGCAGTACGTAATACTCTCATGCATACAACTAACCGTACACTTGTACAACACGGTTATTGGTTGTTTGACACCTGTAAGTGATTTTTCTGTGTTGCGCTGGACACCTTCTGGCAAAATACGTTATGATAATTTCACTCAGCTCTGGGTTTCATACCTGTGTTAGTTTCATCAGTCTTGCTCATTGCCACTGCAGTGGAGTCTCCATTAATGATGTCCAGGAAAAAGTCGGCAGGGTTGTTGTATGGCTCACACTCGTAGCCTGTGGTAACAGCATTACAAGCCCTAAGTGGCAGTTGTGTGACTGGCAGAAGACTGTGTGTAGCTGTCATGAACACAGCCATGCCATTCTGCCCATTGAGCAGCCTGCACCGTAAGTGTTGCAGGCTTCAAAAGGTCTGTGCTTACCCAAGAGATGAACGGCACTGGCAGACAGCTCTGTCAGTGAAAGCAAGGTGACAGCTGGCAATGTGCCCTTCTCAACCCTAGCCTGTGCTTTGTCTAATTAAGATGCACCCAGGAACAGCTGATTAGAGGTCAGCCCTATATCCAAATCTACATATGCGTCAAGAGGTGAAACACCAAGAGAAATGCTTAGCCTGTTAAAATCCCAGACTTGCTAATACGCACTATGTCCAATTCTGATCAAATGCTATAGGCATTTTATTCAAGTTAGTGCAAACTAAAGATGTTGCTGCAGTTAGCTCTGCTGTGTGTTGTGCTCACCGATAGATTGGAAGTACTCAATGGCATGCTGAGTGGGCCCATGGTACAGCACTCTCCCCATGGCCAGCAGCGTCAGGTTGTCAAACAGTCGGAATATGGAGTACCGAGGCTGGTGGATGGAGAAGATTATTGTTTTTCCTTGTTTTGCCATCCTGAATGTGAAGTGAAGAACGACAGAGATGTTAGCTTTGCAAGTTGACTCAGCATTTAGAAAAGAGAATTTGCAAGTTCAGTTAAGCCTTGGTTAAGTTGGATTAACTTGGTGTGCCAGAGAGGGGAGGGGGAAGGTAAAAAAAAAAAACAAAACCTGAAAATATTTAGGTCATATTTATAGTGTCTGTGGGAGAAAAGAAAGTTCCCTCTTGTTGGGAATGTTGTTGGAAGGGAAGGTTCTGGGAAGATTTTGATGCAGACAGAAAGCTCTGGAGAAAGGCGTTTGAGTCCTCTTTGCTTGTAATAAATGCAAAATGATGTAAAATTTGCAAATAGAGAGTGTGCTGTGCTTGTTTTCTCCAAGATTGGCCTGATATTTTGTGATGGGGAAACAGCTAGCTGTGTTCTAACTACCATCCATATTGAAATCAATCACGTTACCAGACAGTACCACAGGCGTTTTTATCATTTTTCTGGCCCAGGAGACATGAAAATAAATGAAGCTGTCTGAGACAGCTATCACAGACAAACTGCAGTCCCGGCATGCACATGCTTTGTGCAAGGCACTTTGTGTACTGCTGTGAGCAGATGCTTTGGAGTGAGAAAGTTCATACAGCCTTTTTCATACTGTCTTTGCAGCCTTGGCTTGCTGGTAAACAATTACATCCGATTTCCCTGTTTGCTCATTCTAACTGTAATTTAAGTCAAACACAACTGAAATGTAGCAGAGTTGAATGGTAAAAACAGGAAGCTGTTTCCAAGGCCATCACCTTTTCAGTAGCAGTAGGACAGCGTTAGCAGTACTGGCATCAAGGCCTGTAGTTGGCTCATCCAAAAACAAGATGGCAGGATCCGTGATGAGCTCCATCCCGATATTGGTCCTTTTCCGCTCTCCTCCAGACACCCCACGAGTGAACTGTGTGCCAACCTGCCACAAAACAAGAAACTTGTCTCGTTTGGCCTGACAACAAGTACTTGTGTGAACAGCATCCTAATGACATGGCAGCATTTGGGAAGAGCTGTAAGAAATTTTGACCCTACTCTGAGGGACAGATGTAGATGTTACCTCACACATAGGACGTTTCTTAACATTAGCATTAATTGAGGTGTTCTCAACCACAGACTACTTTTCCCCTTCCCCCACAATGTAATAGCATATAGCAGTATCATTGCAGAGTCTGTATAGATTGCCATACATAAATGTTATTAATTATTGTATTACCGAAATAGTCTGTTTAATTTTACTTTTTGTTTTATCTGCCATGCTGAGCCATTTGGTTAATTAAATAAATCACTTAATACTTGTTCATGATTTAAGCACCATATTTACATGCCTTACCTTGGAATCTGCCACTTTGCTCAAACCCAGTTCCTTGATGATCTGATTCACTCGTTCATTTTTTTCCTGTTCCGTCACTGACTTTGGCAAACGGAGTGCTGCTGAGAACTTCAAATTTTCTCTTACAGTCAGGGTTCCCATCACCACATCATCCTTCATTTAAAAAAAAAGTAGATACTTGGTGGTCACTTAGCAATTTCTATTTTTTCCTCTGACAACTGCATCCACCTGTGTTTTATGTTGTCCTTGCATGCAGAGGGACAGTAGCAACAGCCAGGACATGCAGTAAGGTGCATCTTCAATGCCTGTGTCATAGCAGAGAGTTGATTTCATGCACATAATTATATTTGCCTTTATTCATAAAGCAACACAGTATAGGAACATCCTCCATCATGCATGATATCAAAATGCATAAATAGCAATGTATTAAAAACTATCCCTCGTGTATTCTTACCTTATTCAGTTTTTTGGAGGTGTTGAGTGAGATATGGAATGGCTAAAGGGACCTAAGGAGCAGCTACAACTCAGGTTGCTATCACTGTGCATTTGTAAATGTAGCTTCAGCCCACTGCAGGTAAGAGCAGGGGTAAGGAAGGAAAAGAGAGGTTGGGTCTGTGTGGAGTAGGTTGAAGGTTTTCTGAGCTTGTTTCAGCAGAGGAGGAAAGAGGGTAGGATTTAGGTACTAGCTGCTTGTCTTTTGCAAAAGGAATCTGTCAGATATAGGAAGTTGAGAGTTATGCGTTTCTATAACATGCTGACTGTACTTTTATAGGGAGTTTTCATGGATGCACCTCTTCAGGTCTCGATAAACTGCAAGCATGCTGTTGAGCATGGGTAGTAGGGAGGGGAAAGAAATGAAAAGAGGGATGCAGTTTTCCTTCTTTTGTCCTTCACATGTCTTTCTCCCCAGCCCACCCCAGCAGGACAAGGATTTTCTTAGAATTGGACTTAGTGACATTGTCCTGGGCAAGCGAAGGTACAAGCTGTATATTACCAGAAAGCATCTTACTTGGAAAACACTCCATATATATTGGTAGCCTACGGCTGTTCCCACAAATGCAGAACAAGGAGGGATCCAAAGCATCTGCTCCCATTGACTGTAGAGCATTAAGGAAGGAGACTCAAATAAGCAGCAGAGTCTCTTTCCCAGTGAGGGTGGACACGTGGAGGGTTGCTACTGCACCAGCCTCGATTCTTGGATAAAGCAAGGTACTTGCAACACTGCAGCAACTTCTTACAACTGCAGTCAGAAGGGGACAATGAAATCCACAGAGTGATAAAAATTACTTACCTGTACTACGTATCCAGAGGTACATTTAAAGTTGGCAGGCTGAGGAGCTCCATTGATCAAAATGTCACCGGAAAGCCCATGGGGATCCTTCCTTGCGGCCAAAATGTCGAGTAGACTAGGAGAAAAGTTGATTACTTTGTCAGATGAGCACGCAGGAGGTAAGCTCTTTGAACTACAACCCCAGCTCATGGAACAAACAGCTACATGAAAGCATTCCATGTTAAACATTTGCTATTTAGAAAACGCCTAGCAGCTTTCAAGGGCTGAGTTTCTTTTGTCCTGGTTTCCTGAGGAACTGAGATCTGTGCTATTTCATAGTGCATTTGTGTCCATTTGTTCAATAATATAAACTTAATCTAGAATGATACATAAATATTGTGTTTTAGGAAAGTGGACTAAAATTGAATTATATCTTTGTCATGTAAGCTGATTGTCTTTTTTGAATTCAGGTATTTCTCAGAAACCAGTGAGATTTGCACAGACCTAAATGAAAACAAAATCTTTCCCTGAACATGTTGTCCATTACTGCTAAATACATGCACGCTCATTTTCTCCTTTGTGTAATTTCTGTGTAGGGCAAAGAGGGCACTTACGAAGATTTGCCACTGCCAGTGGGTCCCAAAATTGCATTCAGTCCTGGTCTCATGATGCCACTGTAAGACAAAACAGATAGGTTTTACAAAATAGATGGGTTGGTTTTATCTCTTTTAGTGTTTCATCTGGTAGACTAGTGTAAATTATCTGTAGAACTACCTTCTGCATCCCATTAATTTTGGAATTAATGAAGCAAACAATATTTATGATCAGTCAAACTCCATCTTAATTTTTATTCCTAATTCAAGAAGAACTAATCTTCATATAATGAAGACAACACAGAAACTTGAGCAAAAGGTAGCAAAACCTCTGTGCATGCTTTTACCCCCTGGATCTCTAGAAGTAAAGCACACACTTGAGCCACAGTCAGTTCTAAAGGTATTACTCTCTTAGCAGAGAGAATAATGGTCCCTGTAGACAGAACATACTAGGGATTTGTCTGTACTTACAGAAACTGTCATTGATAGTTTCTCTGTATCTGACTTTAAGCCACATGAAACTCAAAAGCCAGATAGAAAAGGTTTTAAAGTATTTGAGGAAAAGACCCAATAGAAATGATACAGTATATGGAAATACTGCTGCCTTTTTTTTTTTTTAATTTTGCTGAAGCATGTGAAGGCGTTGCTGCTATTTTTCCTGACTAGCCCCTAAAATCTGTGCTCAACAAGCTTTGGTGTACACAAGAATCATGCTGCACACAGAAGTGCCTGTTTGTATGTTATGATACCAGGTTTATCTTGAACTGCAGTCTGGTACTGGTTGTTATCAGAAATCCAGGTAACAGCAGTCTGAGTAGTTGGCTGTGGGTCTGGCCCAGTACAGCTGCTCTTAGGGTCTAAGCACATGCAGCCTCGGAGGCTTGGTTTTGCTCTTCCTGATGCATATTTGTTTCCTTCAATTTCTTATTGTGGAAATGTATGGTTCTGCAGATTAAGAAGCATACATATTATACATCTGTTATGTTACGTTATATGTGATTTTAACACACACAAAAATATGTAAGAAAACAAATGTAGATGTTGCATTTTCTAAAAGGGAAAATCATTAATGTGTGTTAAACATTGGTCTTTTACAATAAGCCACAAGAGGGGTCTTCTGCTCTCATCATTGCAAATGACCAATGTCAGTCAATTAAGTTACCATAACATACAGCTCTTGAGGATAGTAGCAAAGATTTTAAGAGCTCATGTTTAGGAGGTGTGGAAATTGCATGTGCAAAGAGCAGGACAGACAGACCCACACAAAAGGGTGAATATTTATGATAGCAATTGGAGTTAGGGGAGCTGAAAGTCACGGCTGACTTGGAATGGCATGTTGTGTGAGAACTTGCCACTTAGCTTAACTACTGAACTGTGAATGGGCAAACCTGATGCATAGAATATTGAACAAAGGCCATAACAACATGATTTCTTTACTGAAGTAGTGCTCAATGTTGGGAAAAAAAAACAAAAAAAAGAGAAAACTTTACATTTCTTCAAAGTAAACCTAACCTTCATTTATATTGCTGTCTTAAACATTTTAAGTTAAACCCCCCGAAGTTAACCTTCCCGAAGGGCACTTCAGGGAAGGAGACACAAGCATTGAGGACAGGCTGTTGGTATCTCAGTTAAACACCATGGCACAGTGGGAGACTTGCCAGGTAGTGTAAAACGACCACAGCTGGCTGGTGTGCACCCATGCTGATAGCCAGGAAGGCTGTCCCTCCCTAGGGCCTGGGGAAATGGTGCCCAGCAGTGTGAGCTCTCTGTGTACAGGCTCAGCTCTAATGACTGAGGACCAGTGGGGCCTAGCAGGAAGCTTAAGCACAGTAGATAGCAAACACAAAGCAACCATACACACATATAATTTTTCTAAATCTTGATCAAATTCTGTATATTGTGCTTAGTGATTCAGTGACATGAGTGGACTCAGCTGTCCGGACAGAAATAAAACACACACATACTGTAAAGAGATGTTTAAATACATACTTGACATCTCTCAAAACTTCTTTATCGGCTGTTTTTTGACAACACAGGAATCCAGTCTTCATCTTCACGTGGTAGCAGATGTTGTGGAAAGTTAGTACACTTCCTCCCCTGCTGGCTAAGTCTGGAGAGCATTGCTTTCTGCTGGGGATGCCATTTGTATTCAAGTCTGACATCTGAATACTTAGGTGTGGCTGGCCTTCTGCCATTTTTCCTCTATAAATGAAAAAATGGGAAGGGGGAAGACTTGATTAGGTATGGAGAGAAAAGATGTGTCTGCTGGGTCCAGTCTTCAGCGCTGGACCTACTGTGGGCCTTGCAGATGTCCATCTAGGTCTCTTTCTTTCAGATAGGAAGTTTGGGTCTTGTGGGCTCAGACTTTGAGATGACACAGAGCTGATGCACAGCTGGGTCTGCCATATTGTTTCACACCACATGCAGTGTTAGGGAGATAGAAGAGTCTCCCTCCACCCTGGTGGTCTGTTGTGGTGGGTTGAACTTGGCTGGCCACCAGATGCCCACCCAGATGCCCTCTCAGGGGAATCTCTGCTCCAGTGCTGGAGCACCTCCTCCCCCTCCTTCTCCACTGATCTGGGGGTCTACAGGGCTGTTTCACCCACATTTTCTCACTCCTCTCTCAATGCTGCTGCACAGCATCTTTTACCCTTTCCTAAATAGGTTTTCAGAGAGTCACTACCAGCATTGCTGACACGCTTGGCTTTGCCTGGCGGGAGGCAGCTGCACCTGGCAGGGGCAACCCCAGGTCCTTTCTCACAGAAGCCCCCCCATCACCCCCCTGCGGCAGCACCTGGCCACGGCCACCAAATGCATCTGTTCTCCTGGTACAAGGAAGTAGGTACCTCTCACAGCGAGCACTAGCATGGCATTATGCTCTTTCTGGAGGGCTGCCCCTGGCAGAGAGGTCCGTACATAGACTGCACCCTTGTTGGAAACCATGGGCACAACAGGTGACTCACCGAAAGATCAGCTCAGAATTACTGAGGTCCAAAAGGACCTGGCCTTCTGCCCGGCCACTTCGTCAGACTTCTTTCTAGTTTTGAATGTGCTTAGTTTGCCCATTAGATACCCTTTGAAAGCGCTCCTGCGCAATGGTAACAAAATCTAAAAATTGTTGTTTTTTTTTTAAATCAAAGTAATTTTGCCAAGGGTATAGGAACATGGAAGCTGACACTACTGCCAAGTAATTCTCTTCCTTAGATTTGCTTTCCATGTAAAAACTGGAAAGTAGTTGTAGAATAATTAAAACTATCTCACCTTCCTTGTCAGCCAGGCTCCTGCCTGTGAGCCATCCACCTGCGCCATTGGGGCACCCTCAGCTGCCCCTTGTGCATGCAGACCCTCATCCACTTTGTACTTCCTAAATGGCACATGGTTGTTTAGATGGGAGGCAGGATCATGCTGACTCATCGGAGTCTAATTACTTTAATTGTCACTAGGGGAAATGTTAGTAGTTCATAAGAACTGAGAGGGGAGATGAGCAGCTAGGAGCTCTGGCACTCTGGGATCACCAATCCCATGCCTTAGCATAGTTATACTGCTTGCGGCAAGGAAGAAGGCAAACTATGAGACTGTTTCAGACACACTGAATGAATTTGAGAGCAGTTAATAAAATGAGCCTTGCAAAAAAAAAAGCTGTTTAATCTAACGCAGTCATATGGTCACTTAAAAAACCAAGGCCTTATCTTGTTGGTTTCCTAAGGTGGCTTGACATACAGCTGAACTCTCCTTTGTGGCTATCAGTGCAGTGAAACTGCTGGAAGCCCTACTGTCAGCAGCAGGCCTATCTGCATGTAAAGGCTGGTACATCTGTCTCCCAACGTTGCTATCCCAAATCTAGTCCAAGGTTGCTTCTTCTGACAAAACTGCAGTCTTCTGTGCTGGCAAAAATGTAAGGTCTTAATGTTTTAGTAATGAGTAATCTTGGCCCAATTTGCCTACAAAGAAAAGAAACGGTGTTCCAAATATAATTATAATGGGACTAGCTTTAATTTAAGCCAAAATGGATTTTGAGTAAGTTGAACATCAATTAGATGTGGAACATTGAAAGTCTGGAGGCCTTTTATTGATAAACTGCCTACACTCTTCTCTGCTTGTGCTGGAGAAGACTTATCTACCTGCAGGAAGACAGCTAATCTTATAAGGCTATTTATACAGTAGTTTCTGGGCTAATCTGGCTGGACATCAATCATTGCCATTTGAAAGGATGCTTTGGTAGGTATGTGCATTCAGAACTGCAGTGGGAACTTTTCAGTTAAAGTCTCACCATACACTGAGGAGATATTTGCTAGCATTCCAAGTAAAGTACCAAACACTCAACTGCAGAGTAAACACCACAGACAGACATTACAAAATCTCTTGAACTGTTTGATAAACAGCAGCATGATGTGAGTGCAGAATTCTTCATGTGATAGTGTGACTCTGACCTTGATATATCATTGCACCTATAAGATACCTAGATCAGTATTTTACTTGATCAGATTTTTTTTTCTCGTTTAATGTTTCAGTATTACTGATGTAATATTATGAGCAAATGAGGAAGTGTGAGGTGCAGCCTGACCTCAGGCATTATTAACAGAATAGTTAAATTCTTCTTTGTTTCATTTGGGTTTGTTGGGTTTTTTTTCCAAAGGCGAGTATAAAAACCTAACCCAGCACTTGCACTGAAGTTTCAGAAATGCTCTTTAGAAAACAAACTTTTCATTTAGGAATGAAACAGATTCAGTCTTCCAGACTGAACTTGACTGGCAGACAATAAGCACAGGATCAAAAACTATTTTCATAGATACAGGATCACACTACTTTCACAGACTTGTTGTTAAGAACAGACAGTACATCAAAGTAAGTTAAATTTAATTTACCAATCGAGTTACGATTAGATTGTACACATCTTTGCAAAGAACACTGCAGAAGCTAGATGAATCAGCTATGAGAAGGATTAGACATATCCATAGCAGACAGTCCCTCAATGGCAATTTAATACAGCTGTTGGCAGGAAAACCTCCAGTTCAGGAAGGTCTGAGCCCGACTGCCCAAATCTGCCAGAGAAAAATAGTGTTCTTTGATATTGTCCCTTGCGAAGGCATTGGTTACTGGCAGCTATGAGTAGAGGCTGGATTCAGGTCTAGCTAGACCACTGGTGTAAATCAGCATGTCCCTTCATGGCTGCTGTGTGCTTGTGCTACTTGCAGTGACAGGGTGAGATGCTGTAGGTGGAAGACATGGATTTTTCTGTGTGCTGTTCCTCCTGATGGCTGCCCCTTCAGGGAAAGGTGTATTTGTGGGCATATGCCATTTACCAAAGTAAAAAAAATTCTATTTCAGATGTTAAGTTAATACTGAAAGTAGCATTTTACACTTTCAGAGCTACTAGACTTTATTGCAGAAAGAAATTGCAGAACACTCATTTGCTTAAAACTTGGTTATTTATGAGTTGCTCTATGAAATCTGTGTTAGCCTTCTCTCTTTTCAAAGGAGCATAATGGTTGCAAGGACCCCATCACAGCAGCTCCTTGGAATGACAAAATGAGACAGAGTTCTGGACATGCTGGTGGGAAGGGGCCTTTGGAAGTCCCATAACCCAGCTTCTCCCTCCGAGTGGGACTATCGCCAACATGAGATCGGGGTGGCTGTTGTCTCTGCCTGGGTGACTCGTATAAACCTGTGAGAGTGGCTATTTGGATCTCAGCTAACAGTGTGCTGAGAGAAGATGAAGTGCTAGCAGTGAAAATAATGCCTGTGTGCTAGAGTTAGGCCTTTGATTTGCTCTTCTTTTTTGGAGAGCTTTTTTTCACTGTGGGGTAGGTACTTGCAGTGAGATAAACAGTTTGGTATTTTACAAACCAACCGTTCCATTTCTGATCTAGCTATAAACTTCACCATAGGAATACAGGGGCATGCTCCTTTAAAGCTGACATAATTGTCAGCTGTTGCAATTGCTCCAGAAAATGTTGTCAAGAAGGCAAAGTACTGGATCTTGAGATTTAACCTTTTATTAATGGGAGAATGAAACTACTTTCTTAAAAACTATCATGAACTCCCTTTGCCTGCTGTTTCGACACACAGAAAATGAAACTCTCAGTACGGTCACTTTCCTGTGTATTCTTCTGAGATTTATAAAGTACAAAGTCTCATTTTCCCTACATACACAGGGCACTAAACAAAAACATAAACCAACAACAAAAGGTACTACAGGATTCCATTGACTTAAAACTACTTGAACCACAGCAATACCATATCTGGGGTCTTTCAAGCAATTTCAGTAAACCTATTTGTATGCCTTAAGATATATTGTCTATATAAAAAGCTAAGTAGCATGCATTCCTGCCAGCCTTCCTGCAAAGCTTTTGGTATGAGAGGGTTTTGCAGTTCAAATAGAAAAAAAAAGTACCATAGGAGTAGTAGTAAAATTTTGAATGGGAAAATTCAGAAGTGCATTTTAATTGACTTTTTAAAATCCAGGCAGTTATTCAAAGTATTTCATCTCTATAGAGAATAAGCATTGAAATTACTTAAGGAGGAAGAGTTTGAGAGAGACAGGCAGCTTTCAGCAGTTTTGTAAAGGTAACTCTCTCAAACCTTTTAAAAAAATAGCCTGTTTGCTTTTTTCTGAATACTTGAACTTGGCAGAGAAACCACAATTAAGTGTGATATTATTTTTCTTTAATGGGTACAAAGTTTAGTCTTGCAACCTGAAAGCTGAAACAGTACAGTATGTACTACAAATGCGCATTTTAGAGTTTGGATACATATAAATTCACAGAATTTGTAAGTATGCCTTTTTTTCCCCTCTTTAGTCGCATGCATTTACAGGGATGTAGACTGGCCAGAGAAAGGATGTGGGCATGCAAGGAGGACAGTACAGCCAAGTACTGCCAGCCCAGGACCATACAGTCCTCTTTCACGTGTAGGAAATTAAAACCATTTGAGTAAATAAGGATAATGCGATTCAGGCAATCGGTAAGTTAATTGCCAACCGATTTACTAGGGATTTGTAACCTACCTTCTCTGAAAAGAGCCCTGTGTGTTAATTGGGGACTGAGTAAGCAGCGCAGGTATTTGCATGTGTGTTATCTGCAGTGTATTAACATGCATAGGCAAACTCCTGATTATGGTAGTTCCTGCAAAATATTCTAACTTTTCACCTTTTTACTGGTTTTACTTTAAGCCTTGAAGCTTTCGTCCCCCATTTATAAAACATATTTTCATTAATTTCTTGCCAAATTTCTCACTAAGTCCCTTGAAAAGCTGAGAAAAGGTAGGCAAGTGTTTTGCTGTGTTTTGCTTGGCTGTTGGAGGAAAACAGCCTCTAATTAGATTCTAAGGAATCTAATTTCTTAGCAATGGCAGAGTAAGCAATTCATGGATGAGGAAGCAAGCCACTACACCTAATTAAATCTATCTATCTCAGTAAAAAGGCTGAACTGCTGCTACCGACTAACTTACCAGCAGCAGGTCTGGGTCAGCACTGCAGGGCTGCTGAGGAGATGGCAGAAGCGGTGGAAGGGAAGCAGGAGCCAGGGAGAAGAGCTTGGTGTGTAGGAAGGCAGCCCCGACGGCTCGCTCAGCTTGCAGGGCAGGACTGTCCCACCCGTATCATCACGTCTGCTGCAAAACGGCAGCGAGCTGGTAGCTGGGCTCCCCACGCTCTATCACCCTGGGGAGTCTCCACCCTCTCCCTGCGCAGTGGGGAAGCCAGAGGGCTTCGTGGGGAGGGCAGGGCCAGTACGAGCCACAGCCTTAACCTTTTTTTCTTTTAGCTGAACAATTTGTACGCGAGCTGCAGCGCAGCATCTCTTCCGGAGCCGCCTCAACCCAACCGCATTGGTAGTGGTGACATTTGAATGAAGTATAGCATCTCCACCTGCCAGAGGCTCGCAGTGATGGCCAAGTCTGGCAGAGCTGGCAGGGCGTGATGAATGCCAGCATGGCACATCAGACGAAGCACAGCTGGTTGTGAAGTCTTCTTCCCCGGTGGCAAGCAGACTACCTTGGTATGTTTTCCTTCAGTTCAGAATACCTGCAATAATGCAAAGGCTGTACTGAACACGTCACAGTGGGGTTTTCCCAGTAATATGTGGGCATGTAATTGATGCTATGGAGGGAACCAAAGCTGAGGCAGCTGTTGTTATATGAGATAGGGGCATTGGTCCCTGGCACATGCTGTCTGCCTGGCTGGGCCCGCTGGGCAGCGCAGGTCACAGCTTTCCAGGAGTGGCACCAATGACAGGCACGCCACTTCTCCTGTTTGCTCCCTGACATGGTTTTGCTTGCCAGGACAGCTGTAGCTTCTGAGTCCAGTAACCCCGAAGATGAGGTCGGCCAGACTCTGAGGGATGCTGAAGGAACTCCTTCGGTTCAGCTGGGCTGCCTTGCACTTGGCCAGCATCCCAGGCACCATCCTGTGGGAGGGCTCTGCCAGCGCTTTGACAAGAGCACGAACCCATACGGTCGCAATCGTTCTTCTTGGCAGAGGGATGCAGAAAGGCATGTTACAGATGGTTTCCAGTTAAAATCATAAGCTTTATGCTCCCAATTTCCTAGCAAGACTCATCATTGATTAGTAAATACCAAGGCTGCCTGTAAGAGCTGTCTGGGTCAGAACATCACAAGGCCAGCATTTTAGCTGGCTGTAACTGAGGATGTGAAGGTATCTCTTAGTTCAGGAATCACGCTCCTGGGATCTTGCTCTTTCCTTTATCAGTAATTTTATCATAATTAACTCTGTTTATACAAGACTTATAAGCATCCTAGCAGCTAGTGAAGATGATTGCTTAGTCCCAGTAGCATTTGAGAAGGTCCACATATCACCAAATAGATGCAAAAATAATGATAACTCATTCAGGGAGCATATCTACAGTCTGGCCAAGAAACTTCAGCAGGCCGTTCGTCATATCAGATTTGGGCTATTCCCAGGCAAGTCAGCAAAAAACAGCATTTGTGCAGGATGTGGTCAGAGGTGGCTATCGCTCTCAGCATGACTGGCACTCATGCTGAAACAAACTAAAACGACAACAAAAAAATCAAGATGAAAAACTATAGTTGGTTTGTTCTCACAGATACTTGCACTACTGTTAAAACTCACTATGATTTTTTTGTTTTGTTTTGTTTTAGTTGTGGGCACAGGTATCCTTGAGATCATTTCTGAGTGGGTCAATACACAGTTGTTTCTATCTTCAGACATGGCGTAGACTATCTAAAGAAAAGACACAGCTCATGCTTGGATTACAGTCTGGAGCATTAAGTGAAAGGTATTCAGCCTGTTTTTCTGCAGTTTTGGGAGGTGGCTGGGAGTTACTTAATTTCACTGTGAAATTTTCTCTCTTAGAGCACATGTACTAGTGAAGCTGCTGGGACTGTGTTATCAACTCTGCTAGCTGCTGAGATGCTTGATAGTCTTGTATAAAGATAGTACAGAGCTATTTACATTAAAATTAGTAATAAAAGACAGACAGTGTAGGAACATGATTCCTCAGTGATAAGACTACAGATTTCATCAGGGAGAAACAGTGCAGACTCTGCCATCTCGTCAGCTTTGTCACTGCAGGGCTCCCAAGGGGATCAGGTGAACCCAGGGCTCAGGTACTGCTGAAGGGCTTGAAACCTGCACCCATGGAAGTAAGTGCAAAACTCACTAAATTCTACCCTAATAAATTAATTTTTCTCTCACTGTTTTCAAGGCCATGCCTTATTTGTCAGATGAGAATGCGTGGCACGTGTTCATAAAGCTTTCCTAATCTATCTCTGGACAAACCTGTGGCCGTATCACAAAAATACTTAATATTAGTAAATGATTGTTGTGGTTTAACCATAGCCAGCAACTAAGCACCATGCAGCCACTTGCTCACTCTCCCCCCACCCAGTGCAATGGGTAAAACTTGTGGGTTGAGATAAAGGCAGTTTAATGGGACAGAAAAAGAAGGGAAAATAATAGTAATAGAAGATATAAAACAAGTGATGCACAATACAGTTGCTCACCACCTGCTGACTGATGCCCAGCCAATCCCCAAACCACAGTGCCCATCAGCCAACTCCCCCAGTTTATATACTGGGCATGACATCATATGGTATGGAATACCCTGTTGGCTCATTTGT
Source organism: Elanus axillaris (assembly GCA_026212715.1). Classification (NCBI taxonomy): domain Eukaryota; kingdom Metazoa; phylum Chordata; class Aves; order Accipitriformes; family Accipitridae; genus Elanus; species Elanus axillaris. Next base: position 24,778,919 of record JANZLQ010000007.1, on the reverse strand, counting down.
GTCACCTTGCTTTGTCCCTGCCCAGTTTCTAGTGCACTCTCAGCCTCTGCTGGCAGGCCAGTAGGAGAAGCTGAGAAGTCCTTGACTTAGTATAAACAATGCTTAGTAACAACTAAAACATCAGTGTGTTATCAACATTCTTCTCATACTAAATCCAAAATACAGCGCTGTATCAGCTACTAAGAAGAAAATTAACTTTAGTCCAGCCAAAACCAGGTCGCTGATTAAACATGGAATTCAACCTTCCAGCCCTGTTTTGTGCTCGGATGTGTGACACACCCATATCATGCAACTGACCTTTGGTCAGTTCACAACACATAAACCCTGAGATGTTATACATATTGCAAGTATAGCCTTACCAGACGATGCTTCCAAACAACTTTAATGCATTTGCGTGTGCTGTTTAATATTAAATCTGGCAGAAGGTCACCACCCCAGCTGTCTATTAACCAGGACAGAAGCTGGAATCTCTGCAGCTGCCATGGCAGCCATGGCGATGTCCCTGGGTCTGCCCTTTCTTTGTTCAGAGGTGAAAAGGGCTCTGCATCCTCACCCCAGCACTTGGAGGCAATGTTTAAAAACTGCAATAATAATTTATTAGGAAGAGAAGAGAACACATTTTATATGAGTAATTGCTATCAAAAGACTTGAAGTGATGAATACTAGGAAGGGCTGTGAAGCGTGAATCTAATGTTGCTTGATATGATGCTCATCTGGAATTACTCCTGAGCTGCGGATCAGGCTGGCATGGTACTGTACAGTACTTACAGCTTGGTGTCAGATGCAGATATTTCAGGAGACCCTTCGGTCTGTCCCATTAGCCCTGAAAATAGCTTGATGGGCTTTTCCCCTGTAAGGCTCAACATTCACACATTAAATGATCTCATCCATGCCCCAGAAAGGTACCAGTTAAATCACCACGATGTTAACATCACACATTTTACTTGAGTGGCAGGTTTCCCAGCAGGTTCCCTGCTGCTCAGAGTGGGCTGCATTTCACTGATGTGTTCTCTTCTCCTGAATTTAGGCTCAGAGCTATACTCCTCCACAGCCCTGCCATCCTTTGTCTTGCAACTGTCTTGCCTCTACTTTGCTTTTTAGACCAAAGCCTTGCATACTTGAAAATTAACATACCTAGGAAATATTTAAGACCTCTGCTCACCATCAGTGAACAAAACAGTTCCTAGAACTGCTACCACCCATGCTGGTGAAATTGCACCTAACCACCCCGTAGGTTGTGCCAGCCCCAGCGTGCTGGTTGTGGTGGCACTTGCGGAAGGTGAGTGGGTCACAAAACTGTGCCTCCAGCAGACTATGGGTTCCTTGTGTTCACTCAGTGGCATGCATTCCCACCACCCCAAGGAGAAAAGTTCTCCAGGAATTGTCCACAGCTGAGGAGAGAAAAGAGGCGCTGAAGGGCCTAACACATGTAATCCCATTTGCTAGCCACGCTGGAAATGGTGAAGCGGGCAATATGAGCACCAGGAGAAGTTACTCTTATCTGTTGTTCTGTGTAAAAACGCTGCTCCTTTATCAGAGCAGTCTCTCCCACAAGCTCCTTCTAACAACCCTGCTCTGTGTCCGCTGTCATACTTTGCCTCCCAGCTGTCCAATTTCTTTGAGACAGCAAGGCCCAGGGAGGGAGTTGAATCACCATAGGTGGCAAGCACTGCACTGACTGTGAAATGTCACAAACACAGACGAGCAGAGGGGCAAAGACAACTTAAACACTCAGAGTTTTTACATCCATTCCTTGCTGCTCTTAATATGTACCAGGGACTGACATGTTTCCTTCCCACTGTTAAATTGCTGTGATCTTGTGCCTGTGCAGAAATGCCCTATCACGGGCGAATTGCCTGTAGGCAAGCAGCAGCAGCAGGGCGCTTCAGGAGAAGGCTTTCTCCTCTGTATGCTGGACTATTAAGCAGAGACAGAAGTGGGCCTCTTCAGTATCCTTCTTCCCTGATGCCCTCTAGTGACTGACACTCTGCTCTCCCGGCTCCTTCTGCAGAGGAGTTTTACAACACAGAGCTGCTTAGAGGCCAGGCCAAGGGGAAGAAAGTAAGCAGTATCTAGTTGTCCATTAGTAACGGTGTGGGATGTGAGACTGGGTGGTCTGGTTTAGTTTCTGGTCCTTCACGCAGGCACGCCACTGCTGCTTTGCCCCAGGTGAGACAAAAAAATGAAGGAATGGCAAAAGTGCTTCTTGAAAGCCTAGGGAATCACTCTGCAGAAGTAGGAAGACTGTTTCAGGAGAGGCTTTTATTAGCGGTGCTTTTGCTCCCATCCAGCATATTAACAGTCACAGTGCATTGGCCTTTAATTAAGAGACCGCCCCAACAGAACTGAGCCGGAGCTGCCACTCAGGGTAGTGCCTTGCGGCTTCCCTCATCCCCCGTGGGAAAGCGTTGTGCCCCACGACGGGCTGCTCTCCTCCGCCTGCACAGGGGCACCATTTGCCTGCACGCTGACTGAGGCGCTGCATTGTGAGCTGCAGCACTCCCACGTCAGGGGCCGAGGACGCTCGTCCTCCGGCACTATCTAGAAAATCCCCCCCTGTGTAGGGGGTCTGTGTGTTTGTGTGTGCATGGCGGCTCTCCAGGGTGTGAGAGACCGAAGGAGTTTATGTCTCAAATGGGGTGGTGGGGCAAGTTCTGCTTAACCAGGAACTCTGCATAACAAGGAACCCGGCCTAGCAAGGAACCACAGGTGAAAA
>JANZLQ010000007.1:24756466-24772760 GCA_026212715.1 Elanus axillaris | reverse complement strand
ACGGGGGGGGGGCTTGGGGGAGCTCCTCCTCGTTGTGCCGCCCGACGGCCCCCCCCGCCCCGCTTCCCGGTAGGGTCTCCTGCTTCGGGGTGAGCTGCTGTGCCCGAGCCTCTTCAGGTGGGCATCGGTGGGTGCTGTCGGCCACCACCCGCCTGAGCAGGGTCGGAGCTGCTCCGGAGCTCGGGTTTGTGGGGATTCCCGAAGGATCTTGTCTCTCTCGGTGGTGGCTTTGGAAATCTCATCTGAAAAGCGTTTGTGGCTCTGACAAGGCTGGGGAACGGCAGCTTTTGCACCTTACCTGTGGTGCTCTCAGTTTGAGGTGGATCTGTACCAAAATGAGTCAGCCTGCCAGACTCCCCTGGACCGGCAGTACCATGAGGAGATCTTGAAACTGGAGAAGGCTGGAGGTCGGAGGAACTATCGCATCTTCACCTACACGGATCATGACCGATTCACCAACCTAGAGGAGGTACCAGCTCTTAGTTACGCATAATCTATACAGCAGCATCTGTCAAAACCATCAAGCGTACTGTGGAGGGAACATTTGTTGGTTCTTGGTCATGCAGAAGCAAGCCAGGTATCCTGTATGCAGGGGAACGCACTGCTTCTGCAAAGCAGCTTCACATGGTGCCCCAGACCTGGGATGAATTCTTATTTCAGAATGATGGTCAGGGGCAGCTTGGAGGCACTTGGCTTTGTAGCATTGCTCTGTAGGTAACTTGCTGGGTGGAGTTCCGCTGTACTTTGCCACAAGGACAGCGAATGAGTTCTGCAGTCTTTTAGCAGTTTGTCCTTTCATGTGGGTGTGTGCATACCTGTCCCACTCCGAGAGTGGAGCTGTGTTTGGGAAAGATGTCCTGTTATAATTAAGCTAGTTCCTGTCTGTTTCTGTCTTCCAGCACTGCCAGAAGGTAACTGACTCAGATCATGAGGTACCATCGTACCTGGCAGAGAGGATGGCCAACGTGAGAAGGAGAAGACAAGACCGTAGGCCAGTGTGAGTGCAAACTGGGCTTGGAGCTTGCTAATACAGGTTTCCTGGTGCTGGTGCCCCAGCCACGGAGCCGCCTGGTCCATGGAAATTGGTGGCTTGAGCTGTGTTGTACTTGGAATCTGGCAGTTTGACTCCTCATTGTAGGGGTGTTGTGGTTTAACCCCAGCCAGCAACTAAGCACCACACAGCCACTCACTCACTTCCCCACTACCCAGTGGGATGGAGGAGAGAATTGGAAGGCAAAAAAGTAAAACTCATGAGTTGAGATAAGAACAGTTTAATAGAACAGAAAAGAAGAAACCAATAATTATAATAATAACAATAATAAAATGACAATCCTAATAAAAGGATTGGAATATACAAAACAAGTGATGCACAGTGCAATTACTCACCACTCACCGACCGATGCCCAGTTAGTTCCTGAGCAGCGATCCACTCCAGGCCAACTCCCCCCAGTTTATATGCTAGATGTGACATCCCATGGTATGGAATACCCCTTTTGCCAGTTTGGGTCAGGTGTTCTGGTTGTGTCCCCTCCCAGCATCCTGTGCCCCCACAGCCTTCTTGCTGGCTGAGCATGAGAAGCTGAAAAATACTTGACTTAGTATAAACACTGCTTAGCAACAACTGAAAACATCAGTTATCAACATTCTTCTCATACTGAATCCAAAACATAACACAATACCAGCTACTACACAGAAAATTAGCTCTATCCCAGCCGAAACCAGGACAGGGCGGGTTCAGTGCTGCCTGTGCTGGGCTGCTGAGGTGAGCTATGACTTGTGCTGCTCTATTGTTGACAGAGAAGCAAGTTTTCTGAAGTCAAAAATCATCACCTGGGAACCCTCAGAAGAATTTATAAAGAACAATCATGTGATTAACACTCCTGTCCAGACTATGTACATCATGGCGGACTTGGGACCTTATGGGAAGTAAGTAAAATCCTGAAGTGATCTTAATTTCCTAGAAGGAAACCCATCTTCCCTCCTTACTCAAATCTCCTGTTTCTTTCATTAGTTAAGGGGAGAGAATTCCAAGAGCTCAGTAACTTGGGCTGCATTTCTTTCTGCCCCTTTCCTCAGTTGGGAGGTAACTGAGTGTATCCCTCCAAAAGGCTTCTTAAACTAATGTAGGAAAGTATGGGTGTATTTGTTCGCTTCCGTACCCCCATGTGCCTTTACCAGCTCTGCTATTCCAGAGCAAGAGTGTCCATGTTCTCTATTTAAACTGTGTTCCTTGATGTCTTCCATTAGGCTTGGTCACAGGGAGTATGAACATGTTCTTTGCACAATCAAGGTGGATGGCAATGGGGTGATCACAGTGAAGCCTGACTTTACTGGCACCAAAGGAGCCTACCGGTGAGTGGGACAGGGCTAGTACCTGTTGTGGGACTGATACAGAGGGCTGAAATGACTGTTTCCTAGTCACCCTTCAGGCAGTAAATCAGCGCTTAAATCAAGGGATATTTTTTAGTTTTATTCCAGAGATTCCTAAGACAAGATTATTGTGTACTTATGTGTGGTGTCACTCTGTGTGTGATGTGTGGGGCTTTGGTGCCAGTCCCCAGGGCTACAGGTTATGCATATGCTAGACAAGCAAGTCTTCCTCTTTGAGTCCTTGATGCTGGCAGGCACTTGGGAGCGAGGAGAGGGCCGTTAGTGCCCTTGTGTTACTGCACAGGCCTGGTAGAGGGGGGACTGCTGTGTCAGGATGGCACAGTTGACGCTGTTGCTGCCTGTGCCTATTCTCTGCATAATGGGGGAGTTTTGCCCATGTGTTTTGGGTCTCTGCAGGATTGAGCTGGATGGAGAGAAGCAAGAGGTGTGGAAATACACCATTGAGAATGCATCTGTCCAAGTGCAGCCACAGGAGGAGGAACGTGAGCAGCGCGTGTTCAGAGACGTAAGGACTGGCCTCCACTGATCATATTGACTAGTTCTGATTTCACAGAGGGAGCTCAGACCTTCATGTAGATGTAATTGTTAGTGTTGTAGACACCTAAAGTTGACAAAATGAATGTCACTGGCAGTGGGTCTCATCATACCCAGCAATTTGAGAACTCCCAACAAATACTCCCTGACTGCTTCATTCCTTACTCGAGGTAGAGACCTTGTCCAATATTAGGTGTGTTGACCTCTGACTGCAGTGATCTATGTAGTGATAACTCGTGCAAGAAACCACCTAAATTTGCCTTTCTAGTGTCACCTGCCAATGGTTTTCCTTCCCTTTTGAACAGTGGGCAAACCTTTTCCTTGGTCTTTCTCTTGCTGCCTGTATACTTATTGAATGATTTCTTGCTACCCAAAATGTCCCAGGATATTTGGATCTCATTTTATGTGTTGATCTTTCTGAATTGCCCTTCTGGCTGAGGCAGATTACAGAGGTACATACCGTTTTAGCTGTTCATTTGTACGTTTCCTTACTGATTTTGTAGTCAATAAGGAAATCATGATTTCACTACACTGATCTCCCATCTGTTGATTTCATTGGAATAGTTTATGCCTGTGGTTTTAACATGTCATTTGAGATCTGATTCTTCAGAGCTGCTTTTTCCCTTAGACTGGCCTTTGACGAGGTCTTCTCTGATGCTGAAGTTCCATGCAGTGTTAGCAGTTATGCATCTTTCGGATGGGGGGGGTGGGAAAAAGATAAGATGGAAGGCTCATGGGTTGAGATAAGGACGGGGAGATCATTCACCAATTACTTGTTGTGGGCAAAACAGACTCTACTTTGGGAAAAACTAACTTGATTTATTACCAATCAAATCAGAGTAGGATAATGAGAAATAAAAACTAAATCCTAAAACACCTTCCTGCCATTCCTCACTCTTCCCCTGCTCCAGCGTGGGGTCCCTCCCACAGGAGACAGTCCTCCACGATCTTCTCCAACCTAAGTCCTTTCTGCGGGCTGCCATTCTTCACGAACCGCTCCAGTGTGGGTCCCTTCCATGGGCTGCAAGTTGTTCATGCACAGACTGCTCCAGCATAGGTTCCCCACAGGGTCACAGGTCCTGTCACCAAACCTGCTGCAGCGTGGACTTCCCACAGGGTCACAGCTTTCTTCAGGCATCCCCCTGCTCTGGCGTGGGTTCCTTCCCGGGCTGCAGGTGGATATCTGCTCCACTGTGGACCTCCCTGGGCTGCAGGGGGACAGCCTGCCTCATCATGGTCTTCCCCACGGGCTGCAGGGGAATCTGCTCCAGCACCTCTCTCTCACATAATCTTACTCCTCTTCCCAGCAGCAATTGCTTTAGTGCAGCAACTTTATCCCCTTCTTAAATCTGTTATCCCAGAGATGCTACCACCATCGCTGATGGGCTCAGCCTTGGCCAGCGGCGGGTCTGTCTTGGAGCCAGCTGGTATTGGCTCTGTTGGACATAGGGAAGCTTCTAGCAGCTTCTCACAGAAGCCACTCCTGTAGCCTCACCGCTACCTAAACCTTGCCACGAAAACCCAATACAATTCTCTGTATCTGCTATAGCAATTAAAAAAACCTGGTATGCTAAGCCTGTCAACAATTTAAACGGGTTTTAAGTTATGCCCATTACAATTTTTGCAATAAGTAAAGACATAATCAAAAAGATGCTTTTTCTAATCTGCCTGTTCCGTGTTTCCAGCTGTACGGTCGGCACAAGGAATACCTCAGTGGTCTTGTAGGCTCAGAATTTGAAATGGTGAGTACCTGCGGCACTCGGCAGGGACCTGGAGTCCTGCTGCCTTTGGGGACTGTTGACCTGGTTAGCACGACTGCCGTTTGCACCACAGTCTCCAAAAACTGTTTCATTCTGGGTGTGTGTTGGCAACTTTTACCTTGTGGCTTCCAACAGAAAATTGGTTTCCAAAGGGACAGGTTGCAATGGATATGGGACCTGCAGAGATCCATTCTGCATCTGTTGGACCAGCAGCAGAGCGTGCTGAATGCTGCAGTCTCTGTGAGACTGCATGCATTGTCTGAAGGCCTTTGACTATAATATTTTAAGAAGAAAGGAGGGTTTATATCTTTTGGGATAGTGATTGCTGTTAACTTCTTGAACGTCAAACACATCTATGTGCCACTTTGTTTAAGTAAACAGCCCCTCCCACCCTCAGACTCATGCACAGCTTCCCTTCTCACTGAATTACCCAGACTGCACTCTTTTTTGCTCAAATTTTATTTCCAAAGTGTGAAAGTTGTTGTCCTTTCTTGTACTTTGATAGAGTGTCTCAGCTCATATGCTTCTCCCCGCTCCCCCTACCTTGGGCAAGTGCAGGAACACTACAGAAGAAACAGGACTATGATTTCTGTAAATGACTTCTCACTACATTTTATAACCATCTTGACGTCTGTAAGAGAGCTAGTTACAGAATAGTAAACTCCTGTGGTCTAGGAACTTGGTTTCTCTAGACAGCCTGTCTCCAGAGAGAGAGCCTGTTCACTTGTGGAAAGTGATATGAGAAGTCATGACTCCTACCTGGCCAGCAGAGTGACTCATTCATGTACAAACATCTGTGAAATACCCATGTGAGACCTTGTTGGGAGGGGATGTATGAGGTTCCACCAGTGGTCATTGAGCTCTTTATCTTATCTGCTTGTTCTTACAGACTCTTCCTGGTACACTGCGGCTTTTTGTGAATGGAGAAATAGGTGAGTCCTCATTATAAACAGTGACTATAGGGGCAAATCTGGTTCTGCTGGGATGGCTGAGGCTATGAAGGGTCCAAGGATTCTTGGATGACAGGCCAGTCCAGAGTAGGTGATTCTCTCCCTAGAATCCTTTCCTTCCTTATTCTCCTCACGTGTTTTTGTTGATATCGTGGTTTAACCTCAGCCAGCAACTAAGCACCATGCAGCCACTTATTCACTTCACCCCCACCCAGTGGGATGGGGGAGAGAATTGGGAAAAAAAAGTAAAAGTCCTGGGTTGAGATAAGAACAGTTTAATAGAATAGAAAAGAAGAAACTAATAAAGATAATGGTAACACTAATAAAATGACGATAGTAATAATAAAAGGATTGGAATATACAAGTGATGCACAATGCAATTGCTCACAACCCACTGACCGACGCCCAGTTAGCCCCCGAGCAGCAATCCTCCCACCCCCACTCCTCCCAGTTTATATACTAAATGTGACATCCCATGGTATGGAATACCCTGTTGGCCACTTTGGGTCAGCTGTCCTGGCTGTGTCCTGTGCCAACTTCTTGTGCCCTCCAGCCGCCTTGTTGGCTGGGCATGAGAAGCTGAAAAATCCTTGACTTTAGAATAAACATTACTTAGCAACAACTGAAAATATCAGTGTATTATCGACATTCTTCTCATACCAAACTCAAAACCATAGCATTATACCAGCTACTAGGAAGACAATTATCCCAGCGGAAACCAGGACAGTGGACTAACTCCTTCAGTGGCATTTACAGATTGGAGGTTACAAATGCTGCAGCTGTTCCAGGAAGACATAGAGATCTGAAAAAAAGGAGAGCAGATTGGGAAGTTAATAGAGATTATAGCAAAGAAAGCAATTAAATATGTGACCTCCCTAATCTGGTTAGTGATAAGGGGACAGGGCTATTCTAGAGAAGGAATCTTCTCCAAGGGTCATATTCTGTTACTTTGAAGACCCTGGCTTTTCCCAGCTTCCAGCAGTAACTGCTTGTCCCTGAGGTTACTGGTGCTGGCTTTTCCAAAAGTCTACAGTGGGTGCTGGAGGAGTTCGTGTGGAAGTGAGCAGCTGAAGTTCATTCTCTCTTCTCAGTTTCAGCTCAAGGCTATGAGTATGACAACCTCTATGTTCATTTCTTCCTGGAGCTACCTAACCGTAAGCATTCACGTTTCCCACCATATCACAGCAGTTTAAGGAATGAAGCATGATCCATCAGATCAGCTCTGCTGAAAGTCAGTAAAAGTTAATGTTGGGGCTGCGATCTAGTCAGAGGTCTTCAGAGCTAAAGTTGTAGAACTCAGTTGCTAGAACTAATCTCATATCTAGGAGAAAGTAGTATCTTCCCCTCTCGTCTCTTCCAAATCAGCCTGGGACAGGTCTATTAGCTTCTCAGCCAGTGGTGATGGTATCCAGCAGTCTACCCAAAGTTCATTCCTTATACTGTGGGGGATAGCCTTCCTCTCTTCTCCAGCTCAGCAGTGACCCTGTCTGATTTCAGTGCTTACCATCATGTTCTCATGTTTTGTGCTGACACTAGCATTTTAAATTTTGACCGATAAATAAGGTTCCCAGCACTAACATGCACATCCTGCTGCATGTTTAATTCCTCTGAAGCTACAGCTCTGGCTCCCCTCTCTGGTTATATCCTGATGTTTGTCTGAAGAGGTACCACTTGTGCTACTTCAGTATATTTAGATAACGTTCTATTTTTAAGATGGAGTTGGTGCTTTGCATTGACAGTTCAGGGCATTCCAGGGAGCAGGCATTGCCTGGAACAAGTCAGGGTGGGACACACCTAGGGAAATTCAGTGTGGGTGATGTTACCTGTTATCCCAATCATCTGGGATTGACTCTGAGCTGCTCTGGTTTGTGAGTCCTCCCTCTTACCCAAAGCATTCACCACTGTGCTCATGTTCTCCTCTTCTCCCAGAGTGGTCAAGCCCTGCATTCCAGCAGCTATCAGGAGTGACACAGACCTGTGCCACCAAGACAGTGGGCTGGGTAAGGATGCTTTCAGACCTGCAGAGCAGTTTGAACAGGCATTCTCTGAAATGGAACATGTGTAACAAGCTACAGATATATTCAGCAAAGGTCCTGACTTGAGAGCTCCTTTGAAGGGCAAAGCCTGTTTAGGATTCTCCTCATTCTAGTTATACTTGCCATTTTTCAGGGTGCCATTGTGTCAAAATAAAGCTAGGCAAACCAAAACTGCATCAAAGCAGTTTGTGGAACCTCACTTTTTTATTTCTTCTGGCTGATTGATTGCCTTTAGAGCTTTGATTTTTGTGTTCTCAAATGCTCAGAGTTAATGAAGCATTGTTCTCACCTGCCTGGGACAGGAATGCACACAGTCTCTAAATTGATTTCTCAAAATGAACCCCTCCTCCTATCTGGGAGGTTGGTTCCGTTGCTGTCTCCAACTCCTCTCTTACAAAATCTGAATTTTATCAACTTTTTAATGTCTTTTGTGTGAGCTAGTTTGCATATTACAAAAATAATTACCATAAAACATTGCAGTAATACCATTGTTTGAGGTATTTTGCTTGGCTCCTGTAAAGATTGTGGTGGTGTAGTAGTTACACAACTGGCTAATTGTCATTTGAGGTGTATTACTCTTTCCCCTTTTTCATTCTTTTTAACAGCCTGTTCCATCAACATGGCACTTGAATGTGTATGCAGGTCCATCATGCAGTCAGGTGTTTGTTAGTGTGTGTGATGTAATTGATCTTGTTTGGGCATCATTACCTGCTTTCCACCATTAGTTCTTTTCTCCCTGCTCTCTGTGCCTCCTGCAATGCTAGTGGTCAATTTTCTTGTCCAGGAATCTGATCTCTGTCCTGTTTCTTTTCTAGGATAACGTGGCATACTTCTGCTACCCCTTCACTTTGGAGATGTTTTTCACCCAAGGAGCCGAATCAGAAGGTGTGTTCCCTTGTTACTCTGAAATGTGAAACTCCGAAATCTTTTGATCACAGTGTAGGCATCATGCTGTCTGGCATGTTGTTGGCCCCTCACCAAGATGAAAGGACAGATTTAAGCAAAGGGAAAAATTGCACGTTCAGCAAATGTTCACCCTGTCACCACACAACCTCTGTATTTGCCCTGCCCAGCAGTGCAATAGCATTTGTATGGACTCATTGATGTTGCCCTGTTTCCAGGCTGTAGCCAGCTTTATCCAATTGCAAAACTACTTGGATCTTACCTTGTCTGTCTCAAAACGCCTGGCATGCTGGTCTGTGTCGCCATGCATGGTGTACTGCACGGAGCCCTGGGACACTGCAGCAAAAAAACGGGCAGCTTTTTTTGTACACAGCCAAAACTCCTGCTGAGTCTTACATGTGTAGACACACTCAGTGACCTGTATAATCTTTGTATAGTTCATGTCACTTTGAAAATTCCAGCTTTATTTTAGGCTGCGCTTCTCTGCTGCCTGTTCCTGATGCTTTACTGTGCTACTGCTGCTTCCTCACCAACCCCATTGGTCTTTGGATTGCAATTGCTAGGGACAGCTTTGCAGCATGCCTTGCCGCTTGAATCCAATGTACGCATTGGATTTGAGTATTCAACCAACACTAATGGATTTTCAGCCTAGAATAAACACGATGAGTTTGTTTCACCATGGAAAAAATAAATGCTTGGAGACCTGTAGGAGAATCCAAGTTAATAATCCTCCAGTAATGCTGGGAAAGGTCAGAGATAAAAAGGTTCCCCTGTTTGGCAGCAGATCATTCACAAAAGATTGTCTTGTCTGCTGAGAGATAATTGAGGAACCAGCTTGGACTTGCTCTCAAAACAAAGAATTTTCCTAAATTTTTAACATCTTTTCAATAATTCTCAAATTTAAGGGTTCAGCTTTTACAGGGGAAAATAGTCACCCATACATCTAGGTTAGTCATTGTAGAAGAAATACAGAAAGGGCTTCCTACTAGTAGAGTTGGGCATTTAGCTTTTTTTTGTCTCTGTGATAGTCTCCCTCACAAAGCTGTGATCTACTGCCCTTTGCAGACAGTCTCCCTCAGTGGCCTGTTCTCTACTTTGAGGTCCTCTCCCTGGATTTCTGGCAGAGGTATCGCGTTGAAGGATATGGTTCCTTGGTGCTGCCAGCATCTCCAGGTAAAACATCCTTGGGGCATTATGTTAATTGTGTGAATGGGTTGAGTGATTCTCTTGGGAATGGATTCAGCTGGTCTGGTGGTGGGGAGGCTTTGCCTGAAGGGGATAGTTAGCTGTCTGTGGGGCAGCAAAGAAGGATTTGATGCATCCTGAACCATTCTGCCTTGTTGTTGAGACGCATCATGTGTTGCTGTCCTTGCTCCTTCAGTGGTTCTGTCACAAGATCTCGTGTGATAAAGCTCTGGGATGATGCTGTGTATCTGTCTTTACAATAGTTGTAGCTCTCTCTGTCCCCCATGGAATCTGAGGGTCACAACTATTCTGACACCCACATGTAGTAAGGAGATGCTCCTTATGGGTACTTTCAATGCTGGCTGTGTGACGGTATGGGGCTGACTCATTGGGAAAATGTTACAGAGATACCATGCAGTGTTTCCATTTCCAGCCTACTGTGGTTTGGGTCAACAGGTATCCATCTACCATGCTGTCCTCTGTGACTCTGAATAGATTGTTGGTCATAGCTGCTAAGCTGTCCTGTTGTCCTGGGTCAGGTTTCCACATGCTTACCATCCCTACCTGGCGCCCTGTGGAGCTGGGGACAGTCGCTGAGCTGAGGAGATTTTTCATTGGTGGATCTCCTGAGCTGGAGGACATAACCTACGTCAGGATACCATCAACCTTCAAGGTGGGCTTAACTGCAGGGTGTTACTCTTGCTGGGAGATGGTAGGTTGTGCTCTTGGCTTCAGGTGTCTGTGGACAGCCTGGACCAGATTTGAACAAGGATGAGCTGTCCCTCTGACTAAAGAAATGTCTCCTTTCTGAGACTTGTGATCATGAACAGAGGAACGGGCAAACACTGAGGCAGAGCTCTCTGCTTTCTGAGATGTGTGCAGCTTAGAGAAGTGGGTGAACACAGACCAAAGCCTTGATCATTGCCTGTGTCAGCCCTGTCCAGGAAGTGTCTGTCAGGTCAGCATTTGTTACCAGCTATAGACTTTTTCCTGTGTTTTTGTAAGGAATCAGGGCTGTACTGTGGCTGGAACAGTTTCCCAAAGCCAGAAGCTGATAGGTATGAGGCAGGCAGAAATTTCATGTTCTTAAGAAAGCTGCAGAGGTGCTTGCTGGTGTAATGAGCAAGTTGATCTTAGTAACAGCTTTGTGTGGGAATGCCTTCATGCAGTTGTTGAAACCTTCCTCCAGCACTGCGCTATAAGCTTGCTAGTGTTTAGGTCCTGCCCTCAGCACAGCCTGGAACCATCTGCCCTTCTTTCTGATCTCATTTTCTGTGTGCAGTAGGAAAGGGAGAGCCTGTGCTCACAGGAGTGCATGCTCTTAGTGGGGCATGTTCATTTTCTCTAAGGTCAGCTTGCTGCAGCACGTTGCAGGTGTGGTTACTCTAACATGTACCATCTTTGCAGGGAGAGCGTCTGAGCCGCTTTGGTTTTCGCACAGAGACAACAGGGAGTGTCACCTTCCGGCTTTACTGCCTGCAGCAGTCTAAGTAAGTACAGCAAAGCGAGTACGAGCTCTCTTGCGTGCTATGCTTTAGCAGCCCTGACCTCCTATTGTGCTTCTGTGCAGAGCCTTTCTGGAAACCAGTGCCCTGAGGCAGCGCATGCAGAGTGTACTGGACCGGCTTGGAGGCTTCAGCCAGCAGAGCTCTGTCTACAACGTTTTGGGTAAGGCTTTCAGTGTCATTCTCCCTGGTGAGCTTTTGGCTCACTTTTGCCCCCATTTTACAGAGTGGACAGGATATTTCAAGAGAATCCATTACTGTGGGGATAATTGTCCTCCATGAGCTCTCTGAGTCCATAGAAGAGGTTAAAAGTTGAGATCTGAGCTGGAAACTTCAGGTGGCATCAGCCCTCAGCAGGCAGGAGGGACAACCATGCTGTGAGGGCAAAGCCTAGGCTGGGCTGCCCAGTCTTGCCTGGCACTGAGCATAACTTGTGGCACTGATGCACAAGCTCCATCTCTGATTCCATTATGCACAGAGCAAAGACAGTACTAGAAATAAGTGAAGAGAGCAGCAAGGACCAAGTGCTTTGTTGGTGACACTTGGTAATAGGAAGTGGGACTCCTGTTCCAGGAGAGCTGATGTTCAGTGGACAGACTCATCCCTTCCCTGAGGCTGTCAGATGCATTCTGTCACCTGCTGTGTTGTAGAGGCTTTCCAGAGGGCACGGCGGCGGATGCAGGAAGCACGTGAGAGCCTTCCTCAAGACCTCATCAGCACCTCTGCCTCCACTGTGCACCAGTCGCAGGAACCATAATTGACCACCTACACTGCCTAGGAGCATTTAGCATCTTTCCAACACAAGCTCCCATTGTTCAGCAGGAGTCACAGTGCTGGTGCCTGGAAGCTTTCGAAGCCCGCCCTTTGTCATTTTCCTTAGGGTTGGGGAAGGAGACTGTAACATATGCAGACCCAGAATCTTTGCATTTCCACGGGAACCTGTGGAAGGAGCACCGTTGCTTCAAGGCATTTTGTTAATCAGGCCCTAACAATACAGCCAGTTGTCCACATTTTTGCTGAGCAGACTAAAATACTGACATGGGACCTGTGAACCCTTTAACACCTTTTCAGGAATTGAACAGTAAATGATTAGAAAAATTTCAAGTCTACATGACTTGGTAGATTTAGTTTTCTTCCTAAAGAAGAGGGTGATGTTGCAGGTCAAGGCATGAATGCTGTTTGAGATTTAATGACATGAGTAGATAACTTCTTGAGAAGTGCTGATGATCATTGTCAGCATTTTTAGATATGGGCCAGTCAATACTAAAATGAATCTGTTCCACCTGTGCCTTAAGACTGATTCATTCCTAGAGAGAGAGCTCTGTGCCACATGTAATATACGAAATCAAAGCAAAGGAGTGACGTTTGACAGCTTGAGAGAAAAGGGTTACATTCTGCATTGCCTTGTGTGTGCTCATAACATTTTTGGCTCTGCAGTGATAAGCAGGAGGATTCTTTGTTCAAGAATACAACTGAAAACACACATTCCCCTTAGTTCATAGCAGAACTTTGGCTGGGGCTAGACAGTTTGCAGACAAGGAGAGCAGATTATAACATTTGCACTTCAGCTGAACTTTGAACTGTTCAAGCTGTTCATTTGAGCTATGGTTCATTGTTCCATCTCTGACTGCAGTACACTGCATTGCTTCCTGGGGAAGCATGTGTGTATCCAGTTTTTACCCAGTTTCTTCTGTTCTTTTCTCAGACTTCTTTTTTTCCTGTTTTTGTTCCTGTCTCAAGTTCACAGAAGTGAGGCTACCTGCACACTGACAGTGCTGTGTTAATTTGTGCATGAGTCACATTTCCATGTGTTCTCCTCTTCTTGTAACACAAGGGATCGGAAGATAAGTCTCAGGCTGAGATCACGCATGTCTGAATGTGTCTATAAGGTTAGAATTCACAGGCAGAATATGAAATAGGAATTGGCCTTCCTCCTTTTGCTCTGCACGTTCCTCCTTCACAGGGAGCATGGGACTCATGGCTGCAGCAATGTGTGTGATTGTTAGAACATCCCCCTCTTCCCTTCTGCTCCATTGTCTTCCTCACTCCCTTCTTGCCATTTTGATCCTGTCCCAGCCTTCACTGGGAAAACCAAACTCCTAGCTTTGTTCCTCCTTCACCTTTGTTGTAATTCCTAGATCTGTTTGTCAGCTTGAATGTGTTTGGCAGTTTCAATTATAAAAGGGTTTTTGCTCACCTTCCTCACCTGCTACCCCTCCTTTTTTATGGAAGAGCATGTCTTAGGTAGCATGGCCTGTTAAGCAGAGCATAGTGTCCTTGGCCTCGAGCTGGATGTTGTGCCTTGTGCATAAGTCAGTTCTCCACTTAGGCTTTTGATGTGACGGCTGTGAAGGCATATGCCCAGTTCTGGAGTAGCAGACTTGAGGTGTGTGTGCTATCATGGTCTTCAGTGATCTAGTCACATTTTACAGAGATTGACCCACTCAGTGCCCAGGATGAAAAGCTTTCAGTGAGTATGTAGAGCTTGCTATCTCTTTTTTTTTATCATAATTCACGTCATGGCCCTGTATGCTTATTGCGTGCTATCTAAGCAATACTTAATTTCCTTCTGGGTGTTTCTGTTGTGCTTATCGCTAATAGCAGAATTGCATGTCTGTGAAGCCCTTTTCAGGATTGAGTTTCAAGGGTAAGAGAATATTCTTCTTATCAATAAAGTAGCAAAACACCTTTCTGATTGAGATGATGCCAAAGGCAGATCCTTTTAAAGAGTGGACTATTCTGATTAGAAGATCAGGTTCCTGACTCATGCTTATTGCTCAGCACATTTTTATGGCAGGATTTGGTGTATTGAGTGTTGAGATTACACAGAGGCACAGTAAAGTTTACATAATGATACTAGTTTTGCTAGTTAAAACTCAGAATAGTGTAAAATCTTACAGAAATTCAAGAGAGCAAAATTTGAAAATAAAAAATTACCATAACCGAAGAAGTAATTCTTCCAAAGTAAGGCATTGTTAGCAGTTTTTCACCTTCGTACTTGCAGCCTCCTTTGCCTGACAGAACAAATTGGTGCTCGTAAAAGGTGTTTTGGAGAAAGCCTTCAGCAAATGTTCTTTGCATATGCCCTTTTATAAATGAAACTAGCAAATTTCCATATACATGTACATGTATGAAAATGTCACTGATCTTTTAATAAAACCTGGCGTTTGATGCAGGGCTTGTGCTCTGAGCTTCCTGAGGGGCCCGGCCAGCTGGAATGGGGGTCATGCATCCACCAGGTATGCACAGATGAAATAGGAGGTGGCCAATGGGGACAGGCAGAAGGGGAGGCCAGTGATCTCCCGGGAGCTGTGAGGGTTTCCACTGTGCAAAAGTGTCCCTACATTTTGCACCAGAGGATTGCCTTTGCAGTGAAGCTCAACAGGAGAAGGGAGAGGAAGGGACAGCTGTGGGTACAAAAGAGCTTGGGATGGGAGGGCACTAGTTAATAGGACAGGGGAGCCTGGCAGACTGGGCGATGCCATGAACTGAAGATGGAGGGAGGCTGGAGCACAGGAGGAGCCTGCAGCAGGTGCAGGCTAGGCAGTGCTTCAGACTCTTGGGGGGGACCAGAGCAGGTCTATCAGTGAGAGTCAGAGGTTTGTGCTGTCCCTGGTGCATGGCCAGCAGCCCCCCAGCTCTGGCTTCATCAGCTGCAGCAACGTAGCTGGGTTCTTTCGAGCTTTATGTGCTTCTTCCTTCAGGGCAGACTGGAGCTTGTGATGTTTTTTTGAGTGCCAGATGAACTTCCAGCTGAACAGGCTGGTATCCTGCAACCTTACCAGTGATGTGGTCTGCGCGGGGGCAGGAGCTAGCTGAAAGTCCGTAGGGGCCTTCTGGGCATCTCATTAAATAAACTATACAAACAAAGGGTAATTGCAGAAATGTTGTCTTGGTGGACAGTGGCAGGGCTTGCATGACGCAAATCAGCAGCCATTAGAAATTCCAGTGCAAATGTATCAGAAAAAGAAAACCTAGAAATGAGTCATTCACGTGACTGGGGGAGCAGCTTTCCACCAAAGAAGTCAGACCCCAGGAATGGGTTTTGCTCTCAACTGAGGAAGATTTGGGCTGTGATAACTTCAAACTAGAGCCTTGCCAGCAAACCTCAAACACGTCTTTGGCTTGGTCCCATCCCAGTGCTTGTGATGAACTGGGGACACAGCGCTATTCTCCTGATGTGACTGCTGGGGACATTCTGGCCTGGGAGGGTGGGCTGTGCTGCCTCTCTGCCATGCTGCTGTCCCAGCAGCCAGAGGTTGTGCAGCTGGGAGGTGTGGTTGGGAAGGACGTTGGGCTGTGTGTGAAGCAGAGCTGCAAGCTCTGGAGGAGAGGGAGCTGCAGCAGGCACGTGTCCTACAGAGATTTGTCTTCCCACTGCATGGTGCATGGGGAGGGAGAGGTGTGTTTTATCTGCACTGTGGGGCTTAAGTGGTCATTATTAAACAACTACCAGAGGCTGCTTGTTGGCTCAAGATATTTTAATTTTAGCTGCTGGGTTGGAGTATCCTGCAGACCCTCTCCTGGCAGTGAAGTGAAAGAGTGGGATGCTTCGCCTTTCACTCCCAGCTGCCTTTTTATTATGCTTATTGTCTACTCAAGGTGCAGCCTGTGTTCTCTAAAGCTCATGTCAGTATGTCAATGCAAGGCAGAGTACAACTGACCCAAGCAAAATCACACTTCATTGGATCAGTCAAAAAATAAGTGTCTGTGTGCCCCTTTTCCTGCATTGAAATGATTGCTTTGGTTTGATTTAATTTCTCTCACTGCTTTGGTTTGAGCAGGCTTTTAAAGTGAACCCTAGTGCTGTGTAGATGAGGTACTTCCCCTTTTCTAGCATCTGTCAAGATCTTTTTCTAGAGTAACAAAAAATCAGAAAAGACTGATAGAATCAGGCTTTTCTATAATTTATTCACAAGTCCTTACACTTAAAAAATAAAAAAAAAAAAATCTGACTTTGTCCTGGTTTCAGCTGGGATAGAGTTAAGTGTCTTCCTAGTAGCTGGTACAGTGCTGTGTTTTGAGTTCAG
>JANZLQ010000007.1:24739754-24750296 GCA_026212715.1 Elanus axillaris | reverse complement strand
GGGGGGGCTGAGGCCTCCTGCCGTGGTGGCGGGGCGGGGGGGAGGCACAGTGCTCTGCCCGTGGCGGTCTTCCCCCGCCCCGCTCCCCGGGCGCGGATTGACGCGTCGGGGATCGCTGGGTCCGGAGGCGGGCAGGGCGAGGGTCGGCGGGACCGAGGTGGGGTCCTTTCTGCGGAACAGCGGGATCCCCCTTTGTCCGCAGATCGGTCCTGGAGGGATCCCCCGTCCGCGTGGGTGAGGCCGTGGCTCCCTAAGGTTCGAGAGGCTGACGAGCACCAGGCCGAACTCAACATCTGAAGTCTCCTTTCTCTGGGGCAAAAGGTGCTTTTTTTCCCCCAACCCTTTATTCAAGGTTTGTACAACCACTGCAATAGTTATTAAATAATATTTAGACAATGTACAACTATGACAGTTAATATTCCAGTTATAACAATTGATGTACATCCTTGCCAAAAGCCCAGACTGCTTTAATTTAGCTTTTAATAGCTAGGAGTAGTTATTAAGCTGTAGCTGTAATTAGGTGGAGCTTGTCAGATGAAGGGGGGGGGGCAGAGCTTTAATTAGCTTGTAATAAGAAGGAGCTTCTACAATCTAGAGCTGGAAGAAACAGGAGTGTATCTTCTCCAGCATGGGCAGTAGCTGCAGTTAAAATAACTCAGCTTCAAATAACCTGGGCTGGAACATCCACTCTCTGGAGCTGAAACTACTTGAAGCACAAGTGTCCATCAGCCAAAGCTGTAACAAGCAGGAGCACCTCGTGTCACAAGTGTCCAGGAGCAGAAGCTGAAATTACCTGAAACTCAGAGAAGCCCAAGCATCCATCTGTTGGAGCTGCAGTGTAGCTGGAGTGTCCATTAACCAGAAGTAGAATATCCCATATTCCAACTGTGCAGTAGGCAGATCTGTGATTTGGAGGAGGAGCTGAAATAACTTGGAGCTTCATACAGCTGGAGCTGTACCATCTCTTATCTAGAGTGTCCAGTAGCTGGAGCTGTAACAAGCCAGGGAGCCAGGTGGGTGCCTGTAACAAGTTTGTCAGCCAGGACCCAGGCAGGTGCAGGCAGGGCTGTCCCCAACAAGGACCTCTTCCGAGCAGGAAGTCATCCTTCTGTGAGTGGGAAGCCCAGCCTCTTCCCTCAGGGATTAAATCCACGCCATGTGCATGGAGGTTTTCTCCCAGTCCAGTTCCTGAGGGCAGAAATGAGGTGGGGGGAACCCCCACCTCTCCTTGCACAGCCCCCCTGTGAGGGGCCACAGGGTGAGGCAGCAGTACCAAGTAGTAGTTTCCTCCCTCCCTCTGAGAGGAGAAAAAACAGAGCTCCCAGACACATAGCCCAGCCCCAGAGACCCCACAGGAGATGCCAGGCACCTTCTCAGCCAGAGGAGTCACATTTCTCTCCAGAAGGGCAGGCAAGAAAGAGCATCTTGCTTAAACCCCTCCACTAAGCAGGGTGTGTTTCAGCACAGCAGGAAACAACAGGGAGCAGCACGGGGGCTACCAATGGGGTGCAGCTAGGGAGGACCTCAACAGCTCCACCTTCCCTGAACTCCTTTTGTAGCTCCCAGCACCACAAATGTGAGGCACAAACCACCAGGGAGGGGCTTTGGTTGGGGGGGGGGGTCCTCTGCACAGCAGTAACTTCCCTTGGGCATCGCCTGCCCCATACCAGTGTTTGTATAGTGTGGCAAGAGGCAATAGGGGCAGCCCCTGGCCCAGCCAGCCTGTTGCAGCAGTCCTCCAGCCCAGCTGCAGGAACAGCCACAGAGATGACCATATTGGCCAAGGAGAACAAGTCCTGAGCCAGGAGCCCCAGGCATCTGACCCACAAACTGCAATGACAGCAGAGCACAGAAATCATGACAACAGCAAGCTGACTTACCAGCAACAGCTGCTCTGTCATGACCTGGGCTGGACAGACTAGGCAGGGGTTGTGGCAAGTTCAGAATTCCCTCGGACTAAATTAAGGTGAAATGACACCAAACAATCAGTTGAACATTTTATTCGTGGTAGAAGCAGCCTGAACTTGAAAGGTATAACAGTAGGTGGTGTGATTTCTCACAAGAACTGACATAAAACTACCTCAGTACACAGTGTGACAGGTACTAACCACATATGTATCAATTCAGGGAAGACAGTAAGGACAGCCTGTCCCTTGGGTCACGGGATTCAGAGTGGACCCCCTCACTTTCTAGACTCCTCAGAGAGGAGCTGAGGGGTGGCTGGATACACTCCTAGTCCCAGACTTGGTCAATGGTTTTATAAAGGTATGAGGTGTAGGGTTTATGAAAAAGAGAGAAAAAGCGAGTGTCTTGGTTTCAGCTGGATAGAGTTAAGTGCCTTCCCAGTAGCTGGTAAGGTGCTGGTTTAAGTTCAGTGTGAGAAGAATGTTTATAACACACTGATGTTTTCTGTTGCTGCTGAGTAATGCTTAGACTAAGTCAAGGATTTTTCAGCTTCTCATGCCCAGCCAACAAGGAAGCTGGAGGGGCACAAGAAATTGGGATGGGACACAGGCAGGGCAGCTGACCCAAACTGGCCAACGGGGTATTCCGGACCGTGGGATGTCACATTCAGGAAATAACTGGGTGGTGTGGGGGATGGCTGCTTGGGGACTAACGCGATGTCAATGAGCGGGTGGTGAGCAATTGCACCATGCATCATTTGTACATTCCAATCCTTTTATTATTACTGTTGTCATTTTATTAGTGTTCTCATTATTTCTTCTTTTATGTTCTATTAAACTGCCCTTATCTCAACCCACAAGTTTTACTTTTTTTCCTGATTTTCTCCTCACCCCACGGGGTGAGTTGCTGGCTGGGGTTAAACCGCAACAGCCAGACGGAGAGAAAAAAGAACAGAAGGATTGCACTGGTCCTGGGTCCAGCTAGTCTAGAGGTCTGATTCCAGTGGGTGCATGTGCAGGACTCCTCTTGTTGGTGTCTTTTATAGCCCAATTCCCGCCTTTTCTCACATCAATCATGCCCCTCTTGGTCTTCTGCACACCACCCCTAAGGGCTTGGGTAACTCTCAATCTTGTGTGCAGGCACCACTGCAAGGGGGGTGGTCACCAAGGGTCCAGCCATGAGTCCTTTCCTCAAATAAACTTTGTATGACCTCTGGCTGTATATGGTGAGCTGCCCTGCTCAGTGGTATATGCTCTGGCATGCCCTCCACACCCTGTTGCTAATGGCTTCCGCTTCTCACCTGCAGTAGTTGTTATGCAGGACTTGCTCCACCACAGTATTTGAGACATTAACTCTTTCAGTCTCTCACACTCTGTCAAGTGGTGTCCTACACCCACCTAACGTGTCTATACCAAAAAGGTTTAGAAGTGATACAGTACCAACCCAAGACAAGCTGCTTTGCAGAGATCTCCCAGGCAGACAGGCCCTTGCCAGGGATGCCTGGCTGACTCCTGACTGCATGACACAGATCACCTGTGGTAAGAGGCTTTTCCATTGTCCCTGCTCCTGGCAGTGGTTTGGTGTGCTGGTAGCACCTCAAATAATACATAGAGATGTGCCTATAGGTTGTATAGATTGTAAGTATGTACTTGCTTTACTAGTCATGTTTTGTAGTAACTTGTAATAGATGAACAGAAACAAAGCCTCCACGTCCTCATGTACTACAGCAGCCTACAAACCTGCTGTACTGACCTTCACGCACCTGAGGGTCAGTCCCCCTCACGGGTTGTGGCAGAGACACCTGCACAGCCAAATCAGCCTGGCCTGGGGCTCCCACAGGGACACGCAGGCCCTGGGGCAGTGTCACACAGCTCTGCCTGGTGCAGCAGTGCCCACCCTGTGGATCCTGCACAGAGGAGGGGTCCCCAGCAGGGCCAGCCTTACACCCAGAAACTGCCCCCCAGAGAAGGGGTAAACCTGCCCAGGGCAGCTCCACGCGGTGCTCGGCACCAGCCAGCCCAAGGGGAGGCACCTGCAGACCCCCCCCCTACACACAGTTACACCCCATGTAGTGCCACAGACCTCCCACCACCCCACATGACTCCCAGCCCAGGAATAGGCACCACAGCCCCAGCAACACTCGGATCACTCCCCAGCCCAGTGGGCAGCAACAGCCACCACCCACAGTGGGGTTTTCCTGAGCGACAGCTGGACACAGCTCCAGTGTGCTCAACCCCTCTGGACTATGCTGTGGGCACAGCACTACCTCCTGCCTCTGTGGCACAGCTTCTCTCCTGTGGCGTGACCCCGAGACCCCTGTGCTCTGGCCAGCAGCAAGAGCCCCCCAGCTCAGCCCCGGGGCTCTTAGGCTGCTGCTTAGGGCACTCACCAGGCATTGCGTGCAGCTCCTGCATCCCCTGACACTCATATGCGGTGGGCTCTGCTCCATGCCTGGTGGGCTGTGGCTGATGGGATTTTAGGACCAGCAGCTGGGAGCAAGCAGAGGTGACCCAGCACACCTGCAGGCCATGCACAGACCAGCACAGTGACTTCTGTCCCCACAGCAAACACACACACTTGTCAGCTCCCAGCTCAGGCTGTCGCCATGCCACAAACGTCTTGTCCTGCTTCTCTGTGCGTGTGTGTTTTGAGTGTGCAAATGCATGAGTACACACTGTAAGCAGGGTCACAGCCTCAACCCCTTCATGCCAGGGATGCAACAGTGCTTTATAAACCAGCAACTTTATAAACCACCACCAGCGCACCCAGCTTACCGGAATATGCTCAGCTCCTTCCTCCAGTTGAAGTCTCTCTTCAGCTGGCAGAGTATGCACATGGGGCAGCACGTGGTGGCGGCACAGTCACCTAGAACGGAGCCCTGGAGAGCAAGGGACATTGTATGAATAAGCCCTTCCCAGATCAGCTTTTAAGTCTTCCTATTTTTCATCGTCAACACCCCTGGGCAGCTCACCACTGGCCCTACAGCACGCTGCCGCTAATGCCCAGCAAGGACTGGGATGAGGTGGCGTGCAATGGGATTACCTCCATCTCACAGCAGAGATGCAGATGTGTCCCTGGTTCCTTGTCTGCGGGGCTGCCCGTGCAACTCACCACCACTGCTCTTCCCCTCTCAGGCAACGCTTTCTCCTTCGCTGAGCCCACAGCCCAGCACCCAGCTCATGGCTGTCGCTGCCAGCGTGGCAGGCCCAGCAGTTGATCACTGACCAGGATGTTGTACCTGGTGCGGTAGTGTGTCCTCATGCCCACACTGGGTCCACACAGGCAGCACTCATCCATGTCCCTGGCCACTTGGCACCCCAGGCAGCTGAAGGAGAAGGCTTTGCACATACCTGCAGGACAGCGAGACATGGGCTTGGGTGCAAAGAAAGCAGAAAGGGGGGAAAGTCAGCTGGAGATGCGGCCATGGGAGCTGTGGCACTTGACATCAGATGAGAGCTGCTCCACCACTGCTACCCACAAAAGTGGGGTTTGCAGTGGGGGTGTTGCTGCAGAAAGAGGAGGAAAACACCAGAAACATACCGTGAGCCAATGCCAAGAACGAGGGGTACATATGTGCTCACACATGCTGAAACCAGAGCAGTAAGTAGTCCAGCAGCCCTGACTGCCACTTGCCTGCCCGTGGGGCAGCCAAAAACTGAGGCTGGACCGTAATCACATGGTGAGAGGCTATTGCCAGCACAGTTGGGTCCCTCCAGGTGGTTTGTGGTCTGAAATGAAAAGCCATTAGAGAATGATGCCAACAGGTGTTTCTGAAGTGGGTATGTTCCTCAGGCTGCTGCATTTGAGGACAGAGGGGGCAGCACAGGTTCCTGAGGGCTCCCCACGGCCCGGGCACTGCCACCCCCACTGCAAAGTGGGGGGCACAGCTCTGCCAGGAGCTGCCACTGTCCTTTGCAGCAAAGCCCTCCCCAAAACCAGCCCCCCGCCAAAGGCAGCAGCACCTCATCCCCCTGCCTACACAGGTAAAATACCTCTGTAAAAAGAGGTCCTTCTGCTTCAGAGACTCAGTCCTTCAACACTTCAATCCCGTCTTCTCCAGTTCATCTTCCATCATTATCTGCTTAAAAAGGTATTTTTATTATGTTCACAGTATCCCAAAGCTACTACAGCTTGGTCCTAGCTTTCTCAATCTCTCAGTAGTCACCTTAATCTCTGCTTTGTTCCCTGAGCATCTCAGCCTATTTGCCTTCCCCTCTCCCTCCCTCCTTCACCTCCTTTCTTAGCAGGCTTTAAGACAGTGGGTTTTCCTTGTCCCTTTCCATCACCCTAAGCCCGGTCACCAGTTCCCATCTGTCCCGCACTTGCCTGTCTGTGCCAGTGCTTCGTCCTCCTCTTCCTTGGTTCCCTGGGGCCACCAGGGCCCCAGAGCCCTGCTCCTGCCCACCCTACCCCAGTGAGGGGCTGCAGCCTCTCAGAGCAGCAGAGTTCCTGTTCCCTCCCCAAATCCACCTGACCCATGTAGTGACTTGTCCTGGGTTTGGCTGGGAGAGAGTTAATTTTCTTCTAGTAGCTGGTATAGTGCTGTTTTGGATTTAGTATGAGAAGAATGTTGATAACACACTGATGTTTTCAGTTGCTGCTGAGTAGTGTTTATACTAAATCAAGGATTTTTCAGCTTCTTATGCCCAGCCAGCAAGGAGGGGCACAAGAAGTTGGGAGAGGACACAGCCAGGACAGCTGACTCAGACTGGCCAAAGTGGTATTCCAGACCATGGGATGTCATGTCCAGTATATAAACTGGGGGGAGTTGACTGGGGGGGAGCAGATCACTGCTCGGGACCTAACTGTGCAAGTGGTGAGCAACTGCATTGTGCATCACTTGTTTTGTATATTCCAGTTCTTTTATTATTTATTACAATTTTATTATTGTTCTTATTATCTTTATTACTTTCTTCCTTTCTGTTCTATTAAACTGTTCTTTTTTCAGCCACGGGTTTTACTTTTTTTCCCCGATTCTCTCCCCCACCCCACTGGGTGGGGGGAGTGAGTGAGCGGCTGCATGGCCCTTAGCTGCTGGCTGGTGTTAAACGACAACAAGACTCCACCTGCACCTCCACCTCCGACCCCTTACCTCCCCATTGCCCCTGCAGGCACTGCACCACCCTCTGCCATTCTCACTTCAGCTTTGGAGCTTTAAGTAAAACAAAATAAAGAAACAGAGGATGCTTCCACAGAAAATCCAATACAGACATACTGCCTGCCCTGTGCCCGAGCTCAGCATCACTCTGTTAAGCAGCACAGGGATGAAATGCAAAGGCTCCCATGCTCTTACAGCTACAAGGGCTTTCTCCCACTCCCAACGCAGAGCCACACATCCTCAGCAAAGAAATCTGCGGGAAAGCAGCCTGAGCTTTGACCTCGTAACTGGGGGCTGCTGCTCCTTTGCCCAGGAGGGGTCCCAAGGCAGCTCCCCGGGGAGGTCCTCCCCAAGCACCACGTTCCCACACAGCTCACGGGCATTCCACGATGGGCGTTACAGGTGTTTAACAGAGCACCTTCCAACAGTTCGTGTCCTGCTTGTCCCTGCCCAGCTTTGACAAGTTTGTCCCACCTGCACAGAGAGCACCACTGCCTGGCTGGGTACGGCGGGGTGGGTGGTGGTACCTGCTGCGCAGCCCTCCGCTCCCTGCCGTTGTGTGACAAGGGAGTGCCTGAGTTTCAGGTTGCTGGGAGGAGCAAAGAGAAAAACAGGCAAAGCATTTATGTTTTAAAGCAAGGGCAGATGGCATTAATCCCTGTGAATTCTGTTAAAACACTATAAAGTGAATGGGATTGCTTTCACATCAGATTCACACATTTACACAGAATTTAAGTATTAAACACAAGGAATATGGTGCAATAAATATATTACTATGTCCAGCACCCAGATGATGCCATCTAGCACATTACCCGTGGCCAACACCAGAGAGATACAGGCCGTGGCATTGCTTTTGTATTGACTATGTCAAGAGGTGGCAAAGGGGTCGGTGGCTCTGCCGCAGCTCCTGCAGCTCCCCATCATTTACAGACTGGCCTGGACACATCTCTGGTGTCAGACACAGCCTATTGCTGTATGGCTGACCCTTGTCCCCGGTAGTATGCAGAGGAAAAGGGATGTTGAATTATGTTGTAGGAGGGAAGAAAGCTTGTAAAACGTCTCCATGTGATTTGCTCATGACTTTTTGTGGCTTTCTGCAGGCAGCAGAATTTTGGCTGAGCTGACCCTATCTGAGACATGGGTATCTGCTCCCATTAGGTGATGAATGGCCTTGAAGGGCAAACTGACAGCTGGTGGGATTGCTTCAGTCACCGGCCCTCGCCAAGGGTTAAAAGACAGGGGTGTTTTCCTGCTGCTACTGAACAGGGCTGTTGAGCTGTAAAAATGCTGCTGTGCCCTCTCTGGGGCAAATCTCACAGCTGTTGGCAAGGACTTCTGGAGCAAGCACAGGCAACCCCACCACCCATGGGTACAGCAGAGGCCACGGCGCCCATTGTCCCTTGCTGGACACCTCCCACCTCTGCCCCAGCCGGCTGTCCCTGCTTCTTCATACGTGAGGCACCAGGTAATTCCCACTACCTCTGCAGCCTATCTAACACCTCTCAGCAGGCCGGCCAAAACGGCAGCCTCTGCAGAGACCCTTGGCACGGGAGGATTTAAGAAGGAGCAGGAGCCAGAAGGGGTCAGACACCACGGAGGGGCCGTGCAGTGGGGATGCCGGGCAGGGACAGCATGGGATCCCAGCAGGGATAGGGATGCCCAGCAGTAGGCCGGAATACAGGGACCGCAGGGAGAAGCGTGCACAGGAGCAGCAGCAGGAGAAGGTTTAGGAGCAGGACCCCACCAGCCTCCCATGCTGAAGGAGGCACTCCCCCCCACACCAGATAACAACATTAAGACTAGTGCATAGTGAAAAAGCAGCCGAGTGGTGCTCACCACCACGCACACACTGTGCCCTTTGCAGGTAGGGCTGACCACGGACTGTCCCCTCCTCTCCCCAAGGACAAGTGCACCACATCCCTGCGCAGATGGAGGCTGCGGTGCAGGGCAGGCAGCAGCCTGGAGAAGCCTCCACCACACTCTCATCTCCTGAGAGGTGGCCTGGGACCTGCACACCACAACATGACCCTGAGCGCCCCGAAATCTACAGCTCCGTGGCACCACCAGCAGTGTTGGAATGACTGACGGGAACAAAATGGATCCTGAGGTGCATGCAGCCACATTTCACTGATAACCAAGGTCATAAAGCAGAATTTTGTTATGTACAGGCACATGTACATGTGCACAAACAATACAGTGAAAAAACTGTCTACCTCTGCTGCACACTTCTGTCGAGATGCTTGTCAGCAGCACCTGGCATGCTCCGGTTTAGCTCTGAAGTACTTTTCCAGGTACAAAACCTCACCTCTGTTTCCACCCCTTCCCCTTCTTCAGCAACACCCCTTCAGCCACAGGTAGTTTCCATAGTTTTGTACCGCAGCTCTTGCTGAAGCAAAGCCAAGGCATGCATACCTGCTGAGCCGCCCTTGCCTCGGGAGACGCACATCCTTTTCCTGGTTCTCATCCTTTATATGCACTGGGTGCTCCCTGGCAAACGTCTGCTCCTCTAACAGACCACACGCTGGCTTAGGTGCTGCTTTCCGTAATTGCAGCTTCCCCACTGCAAGCTTGCTGCTGGTTCTGCTGGGATCCTGCTGCCCCCGACCCCAGCATCCCGCAGGCCCAGAGCCCTGATGAGACACGCTGCTTTTGGTAGCGGTTTTCAGAGGACAGTTTGTTTTCAGGCTCACGTGCTGCCTTAAGCCACATGCTGCCAGAGGTGCCTTTCCTTCATTAGGCCTGAGCATCAGCAAGAACTGACCATAACTCCATTGGGTGACACAGGCGCTGCCTTCAGGTGCAGCTACGGAAATCATAGCATGCTGTGCTGGGATGAGATGGCTGCATAGTATGTCTTCTCTCCCCTTCTCCATGTTCCTGGCCTTTACCTCTCTTAAGCTAAAAAATGCAGTTTTCTGTATTTCCAGGGATCGGCCACGGGACTGTCTGGGCCATCCGGGATTTAGGCAGGTGGGAGTGCCACCACACAGGCCCACCCTGCAGCACTGACCATGCCTCTACCTGCTGTTATGGAGGCACGCACAATCAAATCTGACAGGTGTTAAAGCTCAGATTTATTCTTCAGTAAAAAGTTAGTTAAAACTCCGGTAACACTTGTAAACCACAGGGTCAATGGTGTAAAGGGAATTAGAACTACACAGCTGACTTCAGAATTCTTAAGATTTAAAATGATGACTCAAAATGTGCATATCACTCACCTAAAAGATGATGGCTCTCAACCTCAGGGAGTTACCTTGGACAGTGTCCCCGACTGCAGACCCACTGCTCCCAGGAGGACTGATTCCAAAATGTCATCTGGCGGGACCCTGTTTATACCCCTGTTGAATCTGACCTGTGGTCATTTTAATCCCTATCGGCCAAAAGGTCACCTCAGTGTACCTGGCACGTCTCAATTGGTCTGTTCAACTTTCAACCTGTGGCCTCCAGGGTTTGGATTTTTAATTTTCTCCCTGCCTGTAGAAGTTTCATTTCTTATGGGGGGGGGGGGGGGGGGGGGGCTGCCCCACCTGCCCTTTACA
>JANZLQ010000007.1:24724270-24739654 GCA_026212715.1 Elanus axillaris | reverse complement strand
GGGGGGGGGGGTGCTGCCCCACCTGCCCTTTACAAGTCTTGTGGTGAAGGTGCAGGCAGAGAGGGGAAAAAAAATAAAAATCCTATTTTCCTTAAAGAGTGAAGCTGGGGGAGATTTGTAGGGATCAAAAAATCCTTTAGCAGCTCCCAGAGAGTAGCAGAGAGAGGGTGGGTGTAACCTCTGCCTTTTGGATGTGGGTCGGGAGGTGGCAGGGTTTGCCCACGGAGAGGACTTGGCCAACCCACGACCCAAGCAGGTTTTTAATCGCAAGTACACGGGAATTCATGCTCAGGGTCTGTGGGGGAGCTGGTCTCTGCAACACAGGAGGTGGGCTGGCACCAGGCAGCCAAAAATACCCATGGCTTTATTATGTTCAGAAAGGTGGGACTGGCCAGCAGCCCTGGACGGCCACCCAGGCCACAGCAGCATGGGCAACTCTGCACTCGGTGGCCTGCAGTAGGGTCATTTACCCGGTGTGCAAAATGCCAATATACACACAGAGCAGATGTATTTTATTCCAGTTCATGTTTGCCCAAAGATGGGGGCTAGGTGGTAATCCACAAAGCTAGCACCCCTCATGCCTAAACAGGCAAGCAATTTATGCAGTTCAGTTATATATTCGATTTCCACAGTTCTTCCCCAAAACTATTACTGGTAGTCGCTTACCTAGTACAGTTTCTATTGAGTTAAAGTTTCCCCACTTTGAATTAACGGTACATTGTTCTTTTATTCTACAGCACATGCTCAAGGAGGGGGGTAAAGTATTTTGGTCTTGAATTGAGTTGGTGGTTGTGATCTCCCCCTGCTGCCTTTACCTTTCCTCCAGCTATCAAAGATTTTTGCTGACTTCATGCCTACTAGCAATATTTCAACTTTTAGGCACCTCCTGGGGTAGGATGTTCCCTTCTTATCAGTCTTTTAGTTCTTCAGGGGCACAGTCGTTTGCAAGGCTGCCTTGTGTATACAAAGGGTATCTTACTTCAGAAGATATTTGTGGTCTTCTTAAGTACATCGCTTCTTAAAGTACATCAGGAGCAGAAGTCACTTTTCCAAATTTTACAACTTGGATGAGCAACACCGACTCCTCCTATGTATGTTTAAAAGCTTTCTAAAAGCTAAGCAAATAACAAAATACTAGTGACAATCTTTCCCTGCAGCGGCCACAGGGAAATCTCAGCTGCACCAGGGGCTGCCGAGATGGATGGAGAGGGAGAAGGATGGGTGCTCTCAGGTGGTGCAAGTGTGACACACACACAGAGGCAGGAAGGCAAACTCTGCTGTTTATTCATGAGATTACTCAAGGAAGGGAGAATCAGCCATAACCTAGGCAAACACCCCGTGGTGCATTTTGCAACAGCCAGGGTAGAAGCAACTCCTGATCGCAGCAGCTCTGCAGGGTGCAGTGAGGATGGCAGCATCTGTAATGGGATGGGAAAAGAGGGTCAGGGAGCAGGGCCGTGCCTCGCCATGCTGTGTGTATTCCTCTAGTCCTGCCCCAATCCTGCACAAGGTTCCCAGCATCATTTTTCTGCAGGACAGGTCACTCTTGACACCTGTCCATGGCCATTTCCCCACTACGGCAACCCTGTGTCTTCCACAGGCACTGGCAGATGGAGAGACTCCAGAAGCCCATTTGGTTCTTTGCAGCAGTGGCTTTCTAAACCAGCACCAGCATGCCCAGCTTACCAGAATATGTGTAGCTCCCTCCTCCGGTTGATGTCTCTCTTAATTTGGCAAACCGAGCACATGGGGCACCACAGAGTGACACAGAAGTCAGAGCAAATGGACCCCTGTTAGGAAGAAATTGGTTAGGGACATAGGCTTCCCAAAAGGCACATTTCAGCCAAGAAAAGGTTAATCACATTGCACTTGGCCCTTTGTTTCCTGGCTGGCTGAAGCATCCTGAGTAGCAGACACTAAATACCAGAGGTTTTGGTACTTGGGAGGCTGGCATATCCCTGACACTGGAAAGTAAGGAGGGAGCCCTTTCTGCAGGCTGCACATAGCTACTTACCTTTCAGATTCTGAGGTTAAGACTTGGGGGGAAAATGAATACACAAAGAGACAGTTTGAGAAAACTGGACTTGGGCCCACATGGTTTGCACGGGGGATGGCACTAGCCCCTGGTGGGAAGAAACCATTTCACTTCTGTACTGTATGCGAATGACGACCTTTCTCCTGCATCTGATTATGGATCTTTATCTATGTAACCAACTTAATGTGCATCGTTGGACACCAGCCCAGGGATCAGCATGTCCAAGGGCATCCCAACCCCTGTCCTGTGCTCCTGGCATCATGCAGGATACAAAAGTGAAAAATACAGGTGAGCAGAGAGCACTGCTGCCCTGTGCTCATCCCTGATATACAGAGCAAGGTGCCTCGGGGTCACCTTGTCTTTCAGCCTTGCAGCATGGCGAGGGGGCAGGTAAACCACTGACCGGGATGTTGTATCTGGTGCGGTAGAGGGTCCTCATGGCCACACTGGTCCCGCACAGGCAGCACTCGTTCATGTCCCCAGCCACTTGGCAGGCGAGGCAGGGGAAGCAGAATGCTCCGCAGCAGCCTGGCAGGGGGAGAAACACACCAGTGGGTGAGGTTCTGCCCACCCACCCACCACCACCAGCACTGGGGGAGGAACTGGGAGGGCAAGGCTACATGGCTGTAGCTATTGCACCACCCACCCGAGCGGCAGTGGCAAGAAAAGTGTCCCAAAGAGGGCATGGGACTGACTGCAGCGTGTCACTGCTGACAGCTGAGAGACGCGACTGCCCGGGGCACTCACAGACACTGCAGTCGGTGCAGCAGTCCATAAGCCCTGTCTGCCATGTGCTCCTCGAGACAACGGGCACAGCCATGCCGTACTGTGGCTGGATCGTCACAACAGATGGGGTGGCCATTCCTAGTTGCTCTTCTGAAAGAGATGGGAGGGGAACAGGACAGTCACTTAGTGAAAAAACTGTGGTTGGTCTGATCCCCCAACCGAGCTCATCATCATTGCTCTTCAGCAGGTGGCCTTTCGCCCAGCTCCCTTGCTGCTGCTGGATGTGATGAAGTGTAACCAAATCTTACCTGCATTTGTGTCTTTTCAAGGTTTTTGCATTTTCTGCCATTTTGTCCAGCCTTCAAAATAGCATCAGGCCACTTATGTTCCCCATTCCACCCCAGAAAGGCTTTGCTAGCACTTAGACACAGTTCACCAATTTCCCTTGTGCCAAGCAGGACTGGGCGGTGAACCTAGGCTAAAGCCAGTGACTTGGCCATTTCAGTTGTTGAACTCGGCATATTTTACACAAGATTACTTTGGCATGCGGACAAAGCGTGCAGGAAGTAGCTATGGTCTCACATTTCCTTGTAATTCCAGGCTCCGTGCAAGTGAGATACTGTAGAAAACGAGTATCTCCGGTGCCTTGTCATAGGGAGCCAGAAGGGCAGAACTCAACACTGTGTCCAAGTCTGAACCCCAGTCCTTGCCTTCCTACAGTTAAGAAATCAAGTAAACCTTGAAAACCAGTAAAGCCTCAGATCAAAAAAAAAAAAAAAGACCCTCAAAATCTCTGTGTTCCTCCTATTCACCCAGCCAAGCAAAAGACAGCACAAAACATTCTCAGATAACAATTAAAAGAAAGTTTTGCCCTAAGGCAAATTTCTTCTACTTATGCACAAACAGAAGAAAGTGGGGAAAAAACCCAACCACCTGCCTGCTCACATTTGTTAAGACTTTTTGCTACAAATCTGTGTTGGTTGGTGGTTTGGTTGTGGGTTTTTTCCCCTTAGAAATCACAGCGTGGCAAAAGCAGCACTACGGTGCTGGGCAGTCAGGCTCCTCCCCGTACAGCCTATGAGCTCCGAAGCCAGAATAGAAACTGAAATGAAGTGGGGGTGCAGCGTGGTTCCTCTCCACCTTCTGGGGCAACACAGAGTCCTGCAGAAATCCCATTCCTGGCAGCACAGGCCAGCCTGCGAGCATCAGGTACGTGTCCAGAAAGAAACCGTGAGCGTGCATTGCCTACCGACACACGGTAAATCTCTCTCTTTCTACACTTCAACAAATGCACCTTATTCTGTATACGAGTATGATTCACATGCTTTCTTCTCTCTTAGCTACGAACATTAATGAAGAAATCGCAACATTAAGGTGCTTGTCACCAATAGCACACCCCATTGAAAAGGACAGCCAATATACAGGGAGACCAGGCAGCAGCATATAAAAGCAACAGACATCCAAGCTTCTGGCAGGAGAGTGGCTACTTCCAGCACATCCTCAAAGCCTACCAGAAAACCCATAGAGCTAAGCAGCCTTGCTAAGAGGAGTTTGGTCTTGAGAAGCCATGTAGACAAGAGAGAGCCCAATTTAAACAGAGAGCAAAGTACCAGCCAGATTTCTTTAATTCAGTTATACTGTTCTGGTAGCAGGAGAAGGCAGCAAAGATGTAGTAACCTCTCCATAACCCAGCTTTTGTGTATAGCTTTTTAAAAGTCCGTCCTCCCCCCACTCCCGGTAGTATTTGCTTTATATTTTGCTTTAAATTATGTGCTGAGCAGGAAAAAAAAAAAATCTCTACTTTTGCACTATTATTCCACTCTTCCCAAGCTAACAAGTTTTTACTATTTCCATGCTTTAAGAGAACCAACCTTCTGGCAAGCAAGCAGCCTGTGTCAGTGCAGTCTTCCTTGCTGGTCAGGGTCCTGCCCAGAGAGGCTCGGGGGAAGATGAAACTAAGCTTTCTCACTCTAGGAAGGCTTTTATTGGCAGCCAGCAGTGAGCAAGTATAGCGGTGGGAGGTAACTGGAAGGGGAGGTCAGGAGCTGTGCTCTGTCTGTACGACTACAGGCTTAACACACTTGCAGAGAGCAACATTTTTTGGGTTTTCCTTTTCCCAGAATGAAATCATAGACTGCTATTAATCTTTTTAAAAAATGGTTCCATGTATATTGTCTTATTCCCTTAACTCTGTGTACATGCAGTTCTCATTCAGGGGAGGGGACAGGATGGGACAGCTCTGAATGATGTGCATTTGTTGGGATAGACCTTTTCCCAACATTCTTCCCCAAAGAAAAAGCATACTTCTCAGATCCTAGACCAGACTAAATGAAGAGCTCCTCAGGGTGCTTCACTCTGAGCTTTTCCCTTTCCTCAGGGAAAAAGCTTTGGACGAAGGGGTTGCGCAGATCGGCTTGCTTTCACAACCAGGCTTGGGCGATGGCTGGGGTGGCAGCAAAAGGGGGCTCTGGCAGGGGCTCCTGGGGGCCTGAAACGTCCCTGCATCGCCCAGAACAGCCCCTGCCCCAGTCTGCTTGACACAGGGAGCAAAACAGGACGCTCCAGGTCCAAGCCAGCAGCAGTTAAACCCATCTGCATCAGGGGGTGGCTCCCTGCAGGTCAGCACCCTGTGCCACGACAAGGTGATGAGGGGGGAGCCCCAGCCCTGACCGTCCTCCTGCACTTTCATTCTGCGCTGGATAAGGAGGCAGCAGGACTCGATGGTACCTTTGCTTTTAGTCCTCTCCTCCAACTGCAGCAAGTGTGCTCCCTGCTCCTTCTTAGAGATGCATGAGGGTTTTCATTTCTGAGTTAGTAAATACACCCCATGTGGAGGCTTTCTATAAAAACTGGGCTGATTCCCTAAGAGCTTGTCACAAGCCATGCAGCCCATCTATTGTAAAATTAACTGAGTCCTTACCATACATGTATCCATTTCCCTCTATGAGATACTAATATTTACTATTTCTCCCCTACCTTGATCCAAGTATTTAACTGCACGCACCCTGTGGAAGTCACTCACAGTTTTGGATGCACTTCCACATTTCATAGAGAAGCTGTGACACCAGGACAGTGGTTTTTGTTTCCCAGCGTCACGCACAGAGTGTGCAGAGGGCACAAGAGTGGGTCTGAGCAGCTGCTCACCCAGCAAAGCAAGTTCAAAGCATCCCACGTGAAGTGCTAATGGCGTGCTCCCCTTCTCTCTTGCCATCGAGAACGGGGAAAGGAGAAGTTCGGGTTAAACTGCAACTTAGCAAGTTTGCCAACAGGCCAGGATTTATGGTGCAATTAGGTGGAGCCTTTTACCAACAGTGCTGCTGAGATAAGCAAGCTGTGCCCTGAATTACTCCCCTTGACTTCAAACTGCTCCAAAGTTTAACTGTAGCTATCCCTGCTTTATGATGGTGCTGCCTGGCTGGATCATACACATTTGTTTTTCAAAAACATTGCAAGAGATTGCAAGAATTCAGGTTTGCAAAAATTGTAGTTCAGAAGATGCTTTCTGGAAGAGGATGTACCTGACATCCCACCAGCTGGCTAGATTAGGCTCATGCAAAATGCCAGCTAGCCTAGGAGTCCACTGGGGAGGGAGGGAAATGGGAAGCTGAAATGCACAGTTGGTATGGGAGATAACATTAAAAAAAAAAAGCTCATCAGCAACATTTTAAGGATGTTAACAGTCAGTCCTTTATTCAGAGCTGGAGTGACACAGACTGAGCAACCAGGCCCTGCAAGTGCTTTTCTTCCACAGAAAAGCAACCCACTTCTACCTGCAATTCTAGCGCATCAAAGTGTAACTGCCTTCTGCCACCCTGAGAAAACACCACCTTAAACACCCACCTCAGCTCACTCCCTTCACCCGGAGCTCCTTCACATGGAGTGCCCACTGCCTCCCGTTGGTTTCTGGCCAAAGCTCACCACGGGGCCTGCGGTCCCCTTTGTGTGCGGCTTCTCTGGATCTGTGAAGTGGCACTGCGGGAAGACAGGCAGTCAGCTACAAAGCAGACCTCAGCCACAGCAAGAAAACAAAGAGCAAAATGTCTCAGTAGCTAAGAAGAAAGGAAATATGCTAACAAAACGAAACCTGTAGTGACTTTTTCCATGTGGTAAGAATAAAAGATTATTTCCAAGCAGACAATGGAGAAATTCAGCTGAAATTCACTCTCACCAATTTAATGTGTATTGCAGTAAATGCAATTTCAATAAAGATTCAGGAGTACAGATTAATAAAACCCTCCCTCAATACATTTTTGCTTTCTCTGCAAAGAACAAAGTATAAATTACATGGTCTACCATTGTATTTTACAGAGAAATGGCAACCAGAAACTAGTTTATTCCATTTTACGCCAACACCATCCACATGCAAACGTTCCTGTTTTGCAAACTATTTGAAACAACTCCATCACACTACTTAAAACACTACCACAAATGAGCAAACCCATCTTCCATGGGTCCACTCAGCTGGCTGATCAGACAGAAAATGGCACTGGGGTTATGGCTGGGGGGGTGCACTGACACCTAGGCAAGCTGCCTGAACCCCTCGTGCCACAGACACCCAAACACGAGGTCCAGTGCACAGTGGGGAGTTCGTGGCTGCGGCCAAGGGTGTCAGCTGCTTTGCAGCAGCTCACAGCCACAGCATGTCAGACCCACAGGGAAGTAGTAAAGTGGTTTCACATCCACCAGCAGTCTCATGCTGGCTGGGCCAAAGGTTTGTCACATGTTTCGTGCAGCCTGGCTGAGCTTCTGCCTCCTGTACTCGTCTGTTATTTCTCACCACCCTTTCAGCAGTGGCACTCTTCCTCTGAGTTACTCGCATGTATAGGACCACAATGTTGTGCTGGTACAGGTGATAGGTTACTTTTAATTTTTCGGCCTGCTTTTTAGTCACTTCAGTGCACAGGATGCTCTGATCTTTCCGTATGTTGACACATCTTTCTGACTTTGAGTCGAGCCACCTTTTCACTCCCATGTTACGCTAACAGTGTCTGGTGCTATACCTGATCTACTGACCCGGTGACCCGCTGCAGCTGGACTGCCTTCCAGCCACACTGGCTGTCCCATGTCCTCCAGCCCATGCTGTTAGCACACCACAGTTCCTCAGCTAGGTGCCTGCAGTGCATAATTTCCTGGAATTAGAGGGAGGGAAAAATCTGAACCCCTTGCATTAACAACACCATATTTACCAAGAAATACACCAGGCACAAGTTGCTTTGGATGACCCTATGGCGAGTCCCTGCCCCTAGCAAAGGTGTGTGAAAGCTCCCATGTGCTACTGTCCCAAGTGGGCTTCTAAGTCAAAGATGCAAGCCCCACCACGAAGGGCTGCCGATGACTTGGCAACCTCTACCCGTATCCTCGCAGGAACTAGCACCCCTATGTACATACAGCTACTCCTGGACAAAGAGCTGGTGTTGCTTTGATACACACCTTTCTACAATGTACAACGGAAGCACACAAAGGCAAGTGTTTGTGTTGGTTACAGAGTTTTCTGTTTTGCTGAGCAACTGCTGGTATTTCATGTTTGTATTTGCAAGGCACATTTGACCTTCCTGCTGCCTCCAAAAGCATTTGTTATCTCAAAATTTGTGGAGGAACATTTGGAAAAGGAAGGGGAGTTGAAATGCAACATTTGACACTGGAGGAGAAGCGTCCAGAGGACATCGTTTACTTGTTCAAAAGCACACTAGCTAATAATAAAGCTGCTTAGAGATAGGTCTATTTGAAAATTTTTGAATGGACTGTATCTAAATGCAGCAGAGTGTCTTTGTGAAGATTTGGAATAGAATAGCTTGGGAATGGAAGGAGAAGATACTATCTGCTAGCAGATACAAACAAGGTTTTAGCCAGGAAGTGGTTCAGCCTTTGTCTCTTTTGCACTTAAAAAGTTATTTCTTATTTCTGTGTATCAATCATAAAATGCTCATGCAAACTGCACTCTCAGTATTATAGCTTAGAACCTAAACCTTCATTTTTCAGGCAATAAACCTAAAATACAGCTATGGCTTACCTTTGTAAAATGCATTCTTAGATGAATTTGGAAAACCCCCACTGAAAACATGCAATGATTTTCAAGTTTAGGGCACAAGGACTGTTTTGAAACTTGATTTTTATGCTACTTAGCTACACTTTGTTTCTTCTCTCATTACAAGATGAACACTTGCTTGTGACAAGTTGTCACTGGACAAAGGACACGAGTAGGTTCAAAGGCACTATAAAGTGTGAGCTCTTCCCACATCTAGGCTACTTAAAGACACTTTAGTACGTTAAAAACACATTAATAACTTTTGCCACAACCTCTCTAAGGTAATATTACAAGTATTAAAGAAACTGATCCATACTAATTACATCACAAGACTTTTTTATTACTAGTAAACGCCTTATAAGCAAAGTTCAAAACAAAGTTGCATGCATCCAATTCTCCCACTACAAAATGCAACTTTGTCACATAATTGTTCAGAAACTCACCTTTCTTTGTTTTTATACTGCTTTTCTTCAACTTAATACTTTCTCTACCCCAAGATTATAAACCCTATTTAAGAAGAATTTCTGTATAAGGACGAAGAAGGCCCTAAAAGCAGTTATGCTTCCTAACATTTTAACATATTTCTATCTTACATGCAGTCAGGCTGAAAAATCTACTCTTCCTGATTCGCTCAAAATATATTTGACATCACCCGTTCAAATAGTAAAAGAAAAAACCCCAAAACTTTACAAGGCGTACATTAAATAGAAGTGTTCAGAACCAACAGAAGTCTGTTCCAGCCCCCAAAAGGATTTCCTGTGACCAAAGCCATCAAGTACTTATATGCTTTCTCATTTCCTTGAAACAGGAATTTCTTTGCCTGTTCACCATCATCAATAATGCAAAACTACACAGTTAGCAAATCCTGAACACATGGCTCTGGACTGCAATGTCTCTCAGACATACTAGTTTAAATAACCTTAAAATATGACACCCATCTTCACAGCTGGAGCGGTACACAGCCTTATTTTTGGTGAAACTGCAAACACAATTATGTCCCACTACTCAAGGAGCAGAGCAGACATCAGGAAAGGTTGTTGGAATACTATAATGAGTTTGGCAACCAAATGCTCTGCATCAGTGAGCCACTGCCCTGCATGCAGGCATACGCAAAGCCACCTGTGGAGAAAAGCGTGCTTGTGTTGCCTACCAGTATGTAAATTGAGGTAAATTCCACCATATCATTTTCCTGGAACAGGTGTGTCCATTGCTTCTTCTACAGAAATTAATTCCAGAATGTGCCTCTAACACAAGAGCTTTTGCTCTTTAGCAAATCATGTAACTGAGAAAGCGTAAACCAGTTGAAAACACGAATGGTTTGGAGCAATGCAATTGTTAGCCTGCAGTTGCTTTGTATTGTTCATAGGCATCTTCCTGTAAACAAGGTCTTCGTGTAAGACTACAAATGAAATCAGTAGGCATAAGTCAACACAAATAGAGTAACAAAATAATAAAAAAAAACCACCGAGGATCACTTTGCATGGCGAATTTGTAGCTCAGGGTCAACCACCAGACACACAGACTTGGCAATCACTCTGGGCTGCTCTGTTTTTGTTTTTAGTCAGTAGTCTGTGTTCAAATATTTGATAACAACCTGGGCTTACTCTGTGCAGGCAACCTGGAGCTCAGCTCACTCTGTGCAGGCAATTTTGCAGAAATCTGTTCTTTCCACGGAAAAAGGAACCACTGCCAGCAATCACGGCAAGAGCAAAAGGTAATTTTAAATACTTCTCTACTGTCTTCTTATTCTGGACCTCACACAGTCTCAAGAGTCCTGACTGCTTCAGGACATCTCAGGATAAAAATTGTTTTTACAATTCTTTCATGCAACAACCTCCAACTCAAACTGAAAACTATTAATGTAATAAATCAGAACACCAAACATGTACAGCCAGATTTTATTTACATCCTAAAATCACTTTTCATTTTCCCTAGTGCTGTCACTAAGATACATCGGTGTCATATAAATCTTGGGCTTACAGTCTTGAGAGCTTGACAGAAGTTTGCTTGTACTACACAGGACCAGCAGAGCAGCTTCACTTGTTGAAGCTTCTATGGAGGCTGAAGTCATTTAAGGATAATCAAAACTTACATTGTAGGATAATCTCATTTGCATTTTTTTAGAAACAAGAATGTTTTCACCACCTTTATAAATAAACAGTACAAAGCAGCGATGGTTACGTTAAAAGTGTTTTACTTCTTACAATACTTACATTTTAGCTGGACTAAAATAAACTATTTACAGTAATTTCAACTACCTGTTTGCTAAGGGGTCTTCTGCATTTTTTAAGTCTTTTCCTTTCCACAGATTTCCAAACACAATACCTATGAAGAGCAGAAGTCCTACAGCACGATTTGAAGCAAATTTCTTCCAACAGTCTTCAGGTTTGTCTATGTCCAAAGTGTAAATCTGCAAAAGCACAGTATAACATTCTAGTATTATTATTCTACAGACTCATAAATATTTGACACATCACAGACATAGAACTTCAAAAACTGAATCTCAAATTCCAAAGTCCACCCTTACCTCCACAATAAACAGGAATACTCTGTGCTTACAAAGGATTTTTTGCATAACTGGCATCTATATTTACCTGACAGATTTATTCAACATACAGCAGAAAAGTCAAGGATCATATATGAACATGATTCCTGGACCCTCTCAATGAGGGACAGTAAAAACAGCCCAGATACTGGTGAGTCTGGTTTGACATTTAAAAATGTAAACTTATCTGGGCATGTAAGTAAGTCTTTTTGAGATTTTCCTCAGTAGGTAGTCACCTAATTCTTCTGTGGGAACTTTAAATAAAAATAAAACACCCTAAACCTGCCTGCACCTTTAAATATCTGCTGCAAGGTGTTGCTCTGTGTTTCAGTAGAGACAAGGCACTGGAGAACTAGCAGTGAACCAGACTAACTGGAATTCACAGGAAGGTGCCCAGCCCTGCCTAGTCACACAGGGCTGG
The DNA here is from genome assembly GCA_026212715.1 of Elanus axillaris. NCBI lineage: Eukaryota > Metazoa > Chordata > Aves > Accipitriformes > Accipitridae > Elanus > Elanus axillaris. The sequence continues at coordinate 24,727,902 of JANZLQ010000007.1, read as the reverse complement.
TTTAGTCCAGTTGCTCTTAGCCATGTCTGTTCAACTCTCTTGCAAAAAAAAGAACCAGGACACCTGCAACAACACCTAGAAGCAAGGCTTGCCCAGCTTAGCAGGTATCTGCTGTGAGTCACAACTAAAGGTGAAAAAAACCACACAGTGCAGCAAGAGCAAAGTTACTAAAAATATTCCCAGAAACAAAACTTGGTGCAAAAGCCTTGAGAAGGATGGCAAGAGGAAATGTTAAGCAGAACAATTGAAAGGACTAATAAAAAAAGTACACCCCAAAACCTCAATCCTTGCAATTCAGCCTCTGAAGAAGTCAGAACATATCCAACTAAAAGAAGTAAAACCTTCCCTGGAAAACTTGTTCCTTTGCCATTTGAAGCTGTACAGAAGTGACAGGGCTGGTTTCTGATCAAATAATCTGAAATGCTGTCCACAAACTTCTAAGACACAATGTTATCCACACCCTTGAAAACCTATCAGGCCCTCAAGCACAGGGAGCTGAAAACACTGAACTGACAAATAAAACCTAACAGCAGCCAAGCCATGAGATACACCTTCAGAAATGCAAAGCAAATAAAAGAAGTTATTTTTCTATCAGTGAACTTCGAGTGGGATAGACGTTTGACATATTAATGACCCAAATTCCTCTGTCTCAGGCACAAATTCAATGAATTAAGGAAAACCTACCTCTCACGCAGCTTACTCAGCTTTCTAAACCGAGCTAGTTAAGCACATGTTCAGAAAGCTTGAGCAAGAAGATAAGCATGAGAATGTTTAAGCAGAACTAATATTAAAATAATCACTCAAAAAGAAACCACTCTATGGTACACAGAACTACACTGCTCTTGTGACTTTAGCAATCTACACAGTTATTCTGCACTCTTCATGACTTAAGATTCAGTCGGGCTGCATTCTCACTTATGAAAAGCTTCCCTGCAGGAAAGTAATTCCCATTTGTGCCAAAACTGCAACTTAAGGCCTCTCTGACAATTCCAACTGTAATGATTATGTAGTGGAATGTAGTATTCTTTCCCTTGTAGATTTCCAAGCACAATCACTATGAAGAGCAGTGGCTGACAAGTACTGGATGACATCATCACAATAATTCTCTTGCTCAGAGGTATGTTTAATATCCATCACCTGCATGCGTTCCTCCCATTAAAGTGTAATATGAGTCTAATATGCTTTACAAAGTTTCACATTAACAACAGACTTAACTCCTCCAACTGTCAATGGTTTTAATACTTGCAATGGACAAACCTCTTTGCTATCACTCGCCTATCAAGACCAGCAATTAATTTTCACATAGACTGACTTGTCACTACAAGACTGCGCAACACATTTGTTAGGTTTCAGATCCTATCTGCTTCCTTTACTGACAAAGCTAATTTCTTTATTTCTGTTTTTCATTAACATTTCTAAACTAATACAACTACAAGACTGAACTGGGTTGTTCTCTGCTGTAAAAAGAACTGTGAACTGGAATTGTCAATTGCCATAAATTTATGATATTAACATCTGCTGCAGGTGAAGTGTACAAGCCACAGAAAATTTTGTTATACTGTCAGATCCTAGACTGAATCTCCAGACCAAATACAGAGTTATCATTTAGATGTAAAATTAACCATCTCTAACAGACAGAACACACAACTTTCATTTCCACATAGCTACTGTACAGCATGTTATTATAAAGAAAAGGCCTGCATGTGTCCTTGATACTGCAGACCATACAATTTTTTTAAAGGAAGTGAATGATAATAATATACATCAATTGTAGTCTCAGATCATATGTGCTGAACAAGAACTGCATCAGAACAGTAAACACTGCACAATCTTGCAGGATATTGAGGTGGACTTAGCTGCAGCTGCTACTGGAAGCAAGACTCCCTTGAGATCACAGCTTAACACGAAGCAGTTCTTTTGTTTAGGAACACATTGAAAAACAATGCTCTGCAGTCTGTGGACCGCTGGGGGTTTGTTGAAATGAAAGGTCTGCAAAAGGTACTTAAGAGAAGCAAACATTGTCAGAAGATTCCAGTTCTCTTTACAGTTATTGTTTTTTTTAGGTAGTTGGTGAAAACCACTCCTGTTTCTTATCAAGAACTTCCACATGGAAAAAGTATAAATAAATCCATCAAACCTGGTGTGCTAGGTGAGCCCCTACAGCAGCCACAGCGGAGTAATAAGGGAATGTCTGGTTACAATTCATTCCTGCTATGCACAAACTCAGGAGCATTGCAAGGCTGAAGCCACTGAGCCAGTGCTTCGTGTTGTCCTTGAACTGTAATGCTGTTGACTTCACACCAATTAAGATGTCGTCCCTCTTATCCTAGAATGAAGGGATGAATTAGCAAAAAATCCACAATCCAACTGCCACTTTATAAGTAAGAAAGTAAGAAGGGAGGCCTTGCTTAAGTTTCCAATGCTTCTTACTGGGAACCCAACTTAGGAGCATTTTTAGGTCCCTACATTAAAATTTAAATTAGAAGGTTGGTCCTTAGACCTGCTTTAACAGCCAAGAGCTAATACCAACATCAAAGTTATTTACACAGTGCCAATGTGTAGGCACACAAAGTGCATTATACTTCCAGCTTTCTACCTGATACGTAAAACATTTGCAAACAGCAATAAAAAGTGCAAGGACTGGGGTTTCTTTGATGCTGTTTTAGCTCAGCTGAGCATGAAGAACTGCAACAGGTTAGTACTGCTATTTGACAACAAAGTTGTAAATTATGCACAGAAACATACACAGATAACTAAAACTTCCCACTGTTACTCTACCTGATGTGCGTAAATGGTATCGTATACCAGCGTCCACATTACTCCAGCTAAGTACAAAGGCAAACACACAGACCACTCACATGACCCTTTGACAGCAGACCAGCCAAGAAGGGCTCCCCAATTAAATGTAAGTCCTAAAAACATCAAGAGAGTAAAAAAAAAAAAAAAGAAAAGAAGTTACAAGATTTCCAGGATCAATCTAAATTACATGTATAGAATTAAGTATAGAATTAAGTATTATTTGTTCCAGTGTGTATCATAACAGCAGCTTTTTGTACAATACTAGCATCTTTATTTTTTCTACCACTTCTTATCAAGCAGCTAATAAATACAAGTAATTTGACATTAAATACTCTGGACATACAAGGAGAAATACGTATAGCCACGCATTTTCCCCCCAATTTAAATTTTACTTCACTAGCATAGGGAAACATTTGCACAGAACTATTCCAGTGTACTCAATCAATGGGTCTAAAGTTAAAATGCTTAGATGTCAGTATAAAAAAAGATGTCAGTATAACTGACTGCAAGAGAGTGCACAGCAGCCAGCTATGGTACTTTAAGGCTGAAAATGACAATTTTGGTTGAAAAAGCTGAAGGCAGCTGGAATGTGAAGGCCAAGATACAAAGACACATTTTAGTAGCTCAACCTGAAATATAAGCCCCATCAGTTTTTGCACAGGAGTTATTTTAGCGGTTAAAGACTTAAATGCAGGACAAATGCATGTTTAAGAGAGGCTTTGAGATAACCACGAAACTAAAGCAAATTCTCAAATGACAAATACTTTATTTTCTCCCTCCCTCCCTCCCCTCACTCTGTCAAAAGAAGGAACTGATTTTTAACAAAAATCCCC
>JANZLQ010000007.1:24704598-24718044 GCA_026212715.1 Elanus axillaris | reverse complement strand
CTGGTAGCATCCTTTCAAAGCTTGAAAAGGGAAATACAGTAGTGTGGTGGTGGTGTTTTCCCCTACTGTGCTCAAAATATCATAAGGCGATGCAAATAAACGTGTGTGGAAGACCACAGGTATTCTCTGAGGCATTTTGCCACCCTGCAGAGCAGCAGCCTGTGTGCCAGAGCAAAGCAGCTGGCAGCACACCAGACTGCATGCAGCAGGGCCTGCACAGGGAAGGCACGGCCAAGGAGAAAAGCCACCAGCAACACAGATTTCTGGCCAAAATGGCTGTTTCCCCAGTGGGAGGGATGTCAGCCTGGCCAGGCAGGTTTGTCCCCAGGGTGCTCTAAGGCCACTGATGTCCCTCAGCTGGTCGAGGGGTGGGTGGTTTGCTCAGTCTCTTTACTCTCCCATTTCCTGGAAGACAGAAGAGATCTGAGTGATTTGGGGGGTGTAAAGCAGAGCTCTGCCTGCAGCTATAGGTTCAGGGAAGTCTTTTTCAGCTGAACCAACTGCAGGGTGGTGAAGGTTGAGGAGTTGCAAGCCCTAACCGTGCAGCCCATTGACCACGGCGCTGGTGGCCTCCTCTCCTTTCTTCCTGGGGATGAAGTGTGTGAGGGCAGAGGCAGACCACCCTGCAGGAACAACCTGTGTTTCTTGGGTCAAAAACTTGCCTTTGGAAAGCACATGGCTACAGCTCCATCTTGTGACTGAACTCTCCTAGCTTGGGAAAAATGTGCAGTGCTGTCCCAGATCCCATGGAGGACCTGGTTTCTCAGCAAGGTGTTTTCCCCTGCAGCAGCCAGACCTCGGTTTGCTTTGTGTGTCCCTGCTTTCCACCTGAGATGCCCTCAGCAACCACAACTCCTCCTCAGGCTTCCCCACATGATGCAGGAAAATCACAGCTGTACAGCTAAAATAAAATCCCATGCTCATCCTCTCTGAAGGCAAGCTTTTGAAGGAACTGCTTTAATGGCTGTGCTTGCAAAAATGAGAGGGAGAGAGGAGGCTGCACTTCCCAGCTGGCAGAACCACAAGTGCATCATGAGAAGTTGATGCAGCTCTGTGCGTGGCATAGAGAAGGGCTCCATGCTCGAGCACAGCAACCCAGGCTGGACTGAGAGCAAAACCAGCCCCTGCCTGGGTTTGCCCTACCTGGATAATTCTCCTGGTAGCTTAACGAGCATCTGTCATGTACAAATTACCCAGCCCGCAGGTTGTACCAGTGCTGCCATATTTGCCTCCCTTGCCAGAATTAAATCTTGTGGTAGAAACATGAATTTCTAGCATTAAACTTCCTAATAGCCATGTGCTTTAACATTTATCCTGTGCACGTGTATTAACCATTTAAATGCAAGCAATAGCTTTCGCATTTTTGATAACATAAAAGCTGTAAGAGAAGGCTGGAAGGCCGAGTACAGAGCCAGGACCAAGTGGTTTTTCGGTAAGCTCTGGCAGCATTTTGTCATCCACCATCCGTAGCACACGGCCATTCAGCTCAATAGACCTGGAGAGGGGCAGAGAGACTGTTTGAGCAGTTGTGCTTTGTTTGCCATCAAGCACAAACAGCTCTGGAACCAAGTGTAAACATAAACTCAGCCCAAAGCCAAACTAAACTTCCCTTCAGTGTCTGTGTGCACGCACACACACAGAGCTTCTGCTGCACTCCCTCTGCAAGGACTCCTTTAGAGTACTAGCACAAACAAGTTGAAAAGTACGTGTTTCTTACTCTTCCAGTGAGGCTAACAGCAGAAGAGGCTTTGAAAAGTACAAACTTTAATCGTTTTTTCTCCTGCAAATATTAAGATACCTTCTATGCCCACAGAGCAGATCCTTTCCATGCTGATGCACTAGCAGTAACAATGAAAGAAACTGTACAAAGCCTGAACACATTGCTGTAAATCAGGAGCCAGCACTTGGGAAAGCAATATAGCTGTACTTGTGCAAAAGAAAAAGGACTTTAGTAGCTGGTCCAGAGCCCAGAAGCCTGCCAGGAAAAAGCTTCCCAATTAGCATCAAGCAAGTGTCCTTGTACCTTGGCAAGCTTTCACCTTTAGATTTTAGGAGACCTGATTTAACAGAAATCAGACCTTACTGAAAAACACCCCAGATGACTGAATGGTAACCTCTTCCCCTCTGCCTTGCAGATTGAACAAGGTGAGGTTTTAGAGGCCATCTAACCCTACTCACAATCCTTTTCTACAGAGACAGTAGGAATTGCATGCTTACCTGGAAAGTATATTCTCTTTGCCATGAGGCAGTAAGAGGTACTGATCCACGTGCTTACTTGATAAATATTTTGGTAGCTGCAAATGTTGGGTAATGTTGTAGAGGTTTAAGGCAAACAGCGTCACGTCCCCTTCTCTGTACTTTGGGCTGCCAAGGCAAGAGAAGATGATGGTTGGGATCAGGAGAGAAACAGGTTTCACAAAAATAACTTGTGTCCTCACGCTGTCCCAGATTGCTTTTGCTGGCCTGGGGGTGGCCATAGGCTCAGTTTCTGGGATATTTCGCCCTTTCTGGAGCCTTACTGGAGGGTGTTCGTGCAGTGGAGGTAGACACGGAGCTTCCTCTCGTCGGCTCCTGCCAGGCTGACCTGCAGCACCTTGGTACCCACCAGCTTCTTATAGAGCAGTGAGAGCCAGTAGTCCTGGGAGGCACAAGAAGATGTGTAAGCACTTGTGTACATGCCAGGTACTCCACACGGTGTTTAATGTAATGTTCATTTTGCCAGTAATTTCAGGGAGGTTTCCCCCCATAATTTTTTGCTTTACCAAGTTTTTCACCATATCTATTTAAATTCCCACAAACAGCATTGCTAAAAAGAAAAACCTGCCTCCAAGCTGCAGAGCAGCTGTGTTTGCAAGGTACCTTAGAGTCATTTCCCCCCTCACGCAAATCTCAGAGCTCTCTCGGGGGGAAAGACTGTTTCCATTTTGGAAAGCCCTTCTGCAGGGTACAGAGCACCTCAGGGCTGAATCTGCAGGGGATGAGCTGCCCTTCCTGCAGGAAAGCCTGTGCCAAATCCACAGGCACAACGCTGGGAAGAAGCCCACAACAACTTTTATGCCTTTCACTAGCATTGTGCTCTTGAACAGGTCTCAAGATTAATTTCTGAATGCCAGTCATGAGTAAATCCTCTGACACCCCACGACAATGCCCAAGAGTAAGGTGATGCCCAGCGCAGAATCATTTTTTCCAGGTTTGTTTTTTCTTGCATCTTGACAATTCTCCTCTGTGAAGTCCATGCCAGTACCAAAGACAGCGCGTGGCCTGTGCAGATGTGTTTTGGGACTAGGAGGCTGCAGGCAGGCTGCATATTGCAGCACTGCTTCTTTGAGTGCAGCCCCAGGGGAGGACATGCTCCAGCTGACAGGTTTCAGACAGCTTCTCTCAACTCATCTGTCTGTCTCTGAGGTTTTCCTAGAAGGAAAACTGTCGTCCTTCTCTCCTGACTCACCACGAGCCTGGGGAAGTGACTTTTCCTATCAGCCTGCATGCTCAGCCCCTCTGCAAGGATGTGCAGCCTTCTGACACTGCTGTGCTTCTTCATTTCCATGCTAACTAAAACTGATGGACCTGGGTTTGGACATCCCTCCCTCTAAAGCATTATTATCTTGATTAGCATCTGTACTGCCTGTAGGTGAGGAACAAGGCACATCCTTTCAGTCCAAATTATATCTATTTTAAATGAGGGAATAAAAAGCCCAAAGTAACAAGCCTGACAATCCAATCCCTGGCATAGGGACCAGCTGAGAAGGCAGGACAGAAAAACCCTGTATGCTGGGTTTCCTCCCCGATGGTCTCTATGAGTTGTGAAAATCACAACTTGGAAGCAGAAAATGAACAGAAAGCTAAAAAGAAAGAAGCTATCCTCTCACCCCAAGGTAAGTGCTACTGGCACAAACACACTGTACATGCAGGAACAACGTATAGTTCAAATAATGGTGTTTCATCATAGCAGAATGTTATTTCCTAATAAATCCAACTATACTAAATGCATGTTTTCAGTTAATTATCCTTCAGTCACTACTGAAGGCTAAATATGCTCATAACCTAACAAATGCTTGAGTCTTGACTTCATGTTGGTTTGGTTTTCACTTGGGATATAATTTATTATAATACCGCATATCACTTCTGCTTAAAACCTACTCAATCACTCAGCTGAGGAGTACTCAAACCAAAACAGTCCATCCAGAAAAGCCTTGTGAACTCCAGAAGTGCCTGCATACAAATCAGAGCATCATGTCCCAGAAATCAATCTCTACTGTGACGAAGACTAGCTGCATCCCTGCAGTTGCAGTAAATACCTTGTATCTGTACATATGTAATACATGAACCTGTAATGAAACATGAGCTAACTTTAGGTACAAGGAAAATTGTGACCATCCTACAAAAAAAGGTATTGCTAAAATGGCTGACTTGTATCTCCATGTCCAGTGTTGCCTGTGCAGAAATACATACAGCACTCAGAGATGGTGTTAGTGGGGTTGCATACATACCGGCAAAGGCTCAAAGTTGGCATCCACCAGATGATAGGTCCCTGCCCCGAAGAAAACCTGTCTCATCACCACGTCAATCCCCTGCCTGGCTGAAAGCCCAAGTTTGTCCAACCACCTGCCAAAAAATGAGGCAAACAACATGCAGGTGAAATTGCTAACCTCAGCTGTACACTGTTGCCCCTCTCCAAACAGCTCAGGAAGTAGGAAAGCAAGAATTAGGGCACAAAACTGACTTCCTTAAAATCACACAACTAATTTCAATTCGAGTCTTGCACTGACTACCTTAAAAAAAATAATTTCAGACCACCTCTGGAGGTCTAAGCTGGTGGGAACAGTTGCTCCACTCCCCTGTTTGCAGGTGGTGGAAACCAGGAGCAGCAGCAGATGCTCCTGAACTGGCCAAGGGCCTGAAAGCTGAGAGAAATCATCACACCAGGGACAAGGTTGCCTGCTATTACCAGGCTTCGAGTCGCTGACCCACCAGGTCCTGATGAAAAGGATCATCATGCTTTATAGGGGGTAAAAAACCACATTGCAACCATGTTTTTCGTTAATTTTGAAAATGTGAACCACACATTCCCATGCAAATTTTATCTCCCTGTATCTACAAACTGATCAAAGTGCTAAGAAAAGCCTGAATCCTTTTATTTCAACAAAATGCTACAACTGGAGTCCTTGGGGAAAATTATTTTCATGACTAAATTTCTCTTTGTTTAGTTATTTCATGGTGGTTGAAGGATGACATTGAAAAAAGACACCCATCTCATAAATGACTTTCCATCCACACAAAAGGACGGAGTTAGCATTGCAGATTAGAGGGCAGAAATACAACTTTCTCACACTTGTCATTCCCCATTTCCCATAGGAATCTGCTATTACCTGGGCCTACATTGAACCTCAGGCATGGGGGAAGCACACAGGGAGCAGTGGGAGGGTTACGGTCCTCCACTCACCCATTGCCTGTGCTCCCCAGGAAGCCTGAGGGAACTGTTCCTCCTGTGGGGCATGTATGCAACTCCCTTCAGCTGGTAAAATGGGTAATTTTCCCACACCTTTGACAAGGTACTCACATAAAGCCAGCAACGTAAGTGTTGGACAGCCTGGGAGCTCCCCCTCCATAGGCAGAGCTTGTCTCTCCTAGCCAGACCTTCTTGTTGGGCACAGTCCCACCAACAATCTGGCCGGTGTGGTGTAGGGAAGAAGAGAAAGAGACAACAGTTAAGTTTTTTGGCTACTGAAATAATGGGCAACCAAAATTTTGTGCTTTAGTCAAATGCCTATGTTTGACATTTGCATTTAAGGGATAACACCAACTGAGGCAGGATGTCGCAAAAGTTTTGATCAAAAGGACTAGAAGCATATTTATAACCCCCCTTCAAAAAATCACGTCTATGCATGTAGGACAAGGCAAACACCACTAAAAGCTGGGTCCTGTAAGCCTTTCCATGCTGAGTAGTGGTATACTCAAAGTTATGCTGTCCTCTGGATCTCAAAATACAAAGAAATTGGGGTGGGGAGTATGACCATAAATTACATCCCTGGGTAATGACTACATTGATAAATAAGAATGTTGTAGGTTTGTGATGTATCTGGCACCATGCTTGTTGCATGGCAAACTATTGTTAATTTTCTTTTCTAATTTACAATGATAGCAGCACCCAAGTTTTGAGGATCCCTGTTTATTGCTAGTGAGAAATTGTATTTTATTCCGGATTCTCTGCTAAACCCCTGGAAACTGAATATGGGAATGATTGCATAGAACAAAGGCAGGCACCTCCAGGACTTCGTGTACAGCTGTGGCAAAGGTATCCAGCACTTCAGGGCTCAAGAAATCCTCCCTTGTTGCGCTTCGTCCATTCACATAGTAACTGGAAATGTAAAAAAAAGTGCCACAGCCAAAATTAAGCCAAAATACCACCACTGGTACGAAACACCAACAAAAGTACTCAGTTACTTGATACGTTTATCCACAGCACTATTTTTCTGTCCAGTTCTTTTTCTTTTTTTTCCCAAATGTGTACGTATGTTGTTTGTATTTAAGGGACTATCAGGTATAATTGCCTCAATGGAGGCAGGTTATCACAGAAATTTTGATCAACAGAAGTAGTAGGGGTTTTTTGTATCTACTCATTTAGAATGAGGAAAACATCGCTGAATAAGAGCCAGCTTCTGGAAATCTTCTCTTGCTGAGGAGTCTGACACTCCTATGTGATTACTTGCTTTACTGTATCATGTTAAAAATATCAGATCCTAGCTTCTGTCCCTCTGCTGGAGTTTTTTGGCCATCTGGAGGGGAATAGGATGGAGGCATCCCCACGGGATAAAGGCTGCCCTCCACCATGAGCAGAAGAGCTTTTAAGTCTGGTTTGTCCAAACAAAGAACAGGAAATTGGGATCCTCTGTTTTTTCCATTTCATCACACTATCACTCAGTCCTAACAGAAGCAGCTGAAGTCTTCCAGCCACAAGAGGAAGCTAAAACACGATAATCCTAAATTAGTAAAGAAAGTAACACACGCCCATTTAAAGCAAAGGCAGCCACAGGGCAAGAACAGCCTGGGAAGGGGAGAGGACACGTTTTATGCCTTGCCAGCAGCTCAAAATACATACAGATGTCATATATGTATACATATAATATAAGCATATGCATCTTTTCCCACTGTTACCTGACTGCTGCATGTCACCATCCTGCATTTGACTCCAGAAGGAAAACCACCTTCACATGGAAATCACTTTCAAACATGTGGAGTTCGAGGCAGGTGCCCTGGGGCCAACTTACCCCACTGCCCACCTGAGCACTTGAAAACTGCATCCCTAACCCACAGCACAAGAGCGAAGAGCTCGGACTGAGCTGGTGCTGTTTGCACTGCAAGTGGGATCTGAGGGTGAATTACCCATGCACATTCTGAACTAACTTGGAGAGCAAACATAAGGGAGCAGGAGAAGCTGCTAGCACTTCTCAATGGGTAAGGATCAGCCAGACCTGCAGGTCTTTTTGTTTTTATCAAACAGAGATAAATAGAGAAAAAAAGGCAGCACGTAACATAACAGCTAACAAGGCTTCTGTTGCATTTTTTACAAGGAGTCGGGTGCATTTGCCAGCAGGCTCATCTGTGACTCCCTGAATTTGCTTTTAGGGAGCGACGCTTTCACTCAAGCAGATTCAGTCTTTCTAATGCCAAGGAGAGCACCAATGTCAGGGGTACTGATGCCACTTCAAAGCCCAGCCACCAACGGGTTATTTAAAACCTTAGGTTAAAAACCTTATGCTCTTGCAGAAGTTCAGCAGAGGCATCTCTGCTGAGTAAGTCTGAGGTACCACCTTTTCCTTTTATATGACACCTTCTTCTTCCCATAGGAAAGCACATTTTATTTGCAATGTTTGGAAATTTGGGGCTTTGAGACAACCTGGACTGCTGCTCAGATCTCACTAGCTTTTGGTACATGTTGAAACACAGCATACGCAAAAAAACTCAACTGCTGCAGAAATTCTCCTTGTGAGTGGGAGAGCTGTGACCTATCCCCTCATGCTCTTCTGAGAAATAAAGCTCCTGTGCCATCGCACTTCTGTTTTTCTCAGCACACATATTTAGCAAGCAAAATGACGGTCTTGCACGCATTGCATTCACCACTGCTGTACCTGCGTTACAAACCCCTGCCACTACTGTTGGGTCTCTGCACCAAGTGGCTTTTTTGGAGAGCTTCTGCACTTCTGTAACATGCTCCCTCAATTCATCTCTTATTCTGAGTTGAGGATTTTGCAGAGAGGCACCTGAGGAACTGCTGAAAGGGGTATTTCACCCCTTCCTCCCTGTTGAGATGTTCAAATTGACATTTTGTAAAGAAAACAACTGATAAGCAGAGTGACAATCGTATCTGAGCGGTACTTACTGGTGCCACGTGACAGAGTCAATCACCTTCCCTCCCGATTTCAGGAAGCTGCAACCAGAAGGGATGCGGTGAAGAGCGAGGGGTTAGCAGGTACCGGTGAAGGGTTGTGGTCCCCATGGGTGAGCTGCCATGCACAGCCCTCCCCCCTCCCCCCCAACTTGCAGTAGTGATGGTGAATGCTTTGGGGCCACACTTGCAATGCTTTTAAATGGGCTTTGGGCAGCCTGGCTGCCTCAGTGGGTTGTTGGGAGGATGAATTAATGCTTGTGTAAGACAAGGTGATTTCTAGGGTGAAAAGCCCTTGTTAACACAGTGCTAGAGCCAGTGCTCAACTGAAAGGTGTATGGATCACTGAAGTACTTCTCACATCTCAGTTTCAACTGGCTGAGTATTTAAACCTTGAGGTCCTGCATGCAGGTAAGATTTCAGTCATCCCCAGCCAAGGAAAAAAAAATTCCATGTTTCTAGTTTAAGGAAAAACGCAGGAAATTCATTCTCAAATAGACTGGATGTATCCATTTGTACATCCTTACTATTGATTTGGAGCAGAAAATCCTTAAAACCCTGCCCAGATGCCTCCTCATGGCCCCTCCATCTGGGTGCAGACAAGCCACCGCTATCCACACCAGGATGGGTGGTCCACCCCAAGGGGTGCTGCCAGGGCCCCACACCCCTACCTTCTCAGCAGTCTCTGCGTGTGCTTTCGGGGCTGCCCGACATCGGGACCGTAGAGCTTTGCTTTCCGGTAGAGGGTATAGTTACTCAGAAGCTGGCGTAAGTGAATAAAATCTTGCCCCAGCTGGAAGCCATCAATGTAGATGCCAGACTTCTTCCTGAAGCTATTGGGCTCTGGGGAAGACACACGTGCATCAGCATCCCACTCTGGTTTTGGGGCACAAAATAGGGCAGCTCATTCCACATGGGGACTACCAACCCCCTATGGCTTCACGTGATCTGGCACAGTATGGGTGAGGTATTTGAAGGTAACGAGCATAAAACTGAAAGCCCGGGTGATGCAGCCTGCTGCTCTCCAGCACTCTGTCCCAGCCAGTCCCCATAAGTGACATCCTGCATCTTGTGAGGCATCGTTCACCTCATCTCAGAGCCACAGTAGGAGCAGCAATATCATCTCAGTTAGCTCATTTGTTGGACCTTCTGTGAAATCCCTCCTTGCAGATTAAGACCTTGTCGTTTTCCAATAAAACATCACCTTGCCTTTATGGGGCATCATCCAAAACATCCAAAATTACCAGTCCATACCCTGCGGTGGTACCTTTCCAGGTGACCACTGGCCTGGCCCACAAGCAGGCTTCGCACTTACCATTCCCGAGCTCCCAGGAGATGTTGTACCTCTGTGAGGCGCAGTAGTCCAGCAGCGCGCAGGCATTTGAGCTGTCCCACTGCAAGCCACCTTTCCGCAGCAAGGCATTAAGCCCAAAGATCAGGTGAAACCCTGAGCATGTTGCAAAGCTGTAGAGAATGTCCAGTGTATTTCCTGCGTGGAGGAGAAAGGCGGGATGTTTACCTCAAGGTTACAGCATGCTAGCTGAGCTTCACCCAAGCGACAGTCTTTACTGCCTGTATTTATTTAGCCCGGTGCTGCAGATGTGCCAAGCTCTCCCAGCCGGACAAAAGAGCCCAGACCTTACTACACACCATCCTGCAAGGTGTTGAGATCCTCCCAACTCCTGCACCAGCTGAATACTACTAAATATGAGGTGGTAGACAGTAGAAAAAGATTTTGAATATTTTTCTAAGTGGGTGAAATGTTTCTTTTTCAGTGGTTACAGCTCCTAACAGCCTACGACCCTTTTACTGCAGGGCAAAGATCTGCAGCCCCCTAGTTATAAACCCTAACCGAAAATCCATCAAAGTCTTACTTGTAATGGTGGTGTTTTTGTGCTTTTTCCAGTTATGCTCTGCAAGAATCAGCTTCTCCTGGCTGGGCCACTGGGCCAGCAGCAGCTTCTCAACAGCAGCAAACGCAGGCCTTGAGCCACAAGCCTCTGTAGGGCAGAAGGTTGATAGCAATTAAGTCCTCACCTTCATGGCCAGGGTTCAACATGCAAAGTGCTGCATCCCTCATGCGGAAGCACAACTGCTTGGTGCCAGGCTGAGAGCCTGTTGTGCACTTCTGTGAAATGCACCCCTACTTTTGCAATGTTAACCACATAGAAAAAGAGAGCTGGCATGATGCATAAATATATAAAAAATGTATATTTCCCAGTTTAAGGTGATGGAGACTGGGGGCATGGGGGAAGACTGAGCTGTGCTTCTGGAGGCTGACATCATGGCAGTCGCACCCCAATAAACTATTTTAGCTGGGGCACCATCCGAAAACCCTTGTTCCAGCGAGCTGACAAAGTGCAGGCTGCAACACCCGAGGAGCAGATAAGCCACCCCACCATGCAGTGGTTCAGCAGGGTTCCTGGCCCGCCTTGCTGTGGGCAGATATGGGGAAATGCTTCCCACACTGCCCATCTCATGCAGGGAAAAGCGCCGACTGCCCCATGTGACTCCAGTAGCAATGCCGGCAGGAGTTCTAAGATAATTTTTCTTCAAAGCTCATGTTTTTTCTCAGCATGCAAAAGAGGAACAAGCCATAACCAGACATGAAGGCATGAGCCAGAGTCACAGTTACCCAGAGAGGAGGAGGCCGCTCAGCAAAGCGGTACAGGGGGAAAAGTACCACTTGACTTCAGAACTGAGTATCACCAGTTGTACAGTGATGTACAATTGCACCGTTGTGCTACGTACCACAGGAACAGATGGGAATTTTTTTCATCTGAAACACCTCTAGAAGGGTTTATGTGCTTTTGCCAAGTTTAAGGAAGAAATGGACTTTAATGCAGTGGGAAGCCTCGCACACCAGGACCAAGCTCGAGCAGTTGGCAGTGGTCTGGTGGGTTTGCACTTACCATGTCGAAGTGACGGGAGGGCAAGGCTGTGTCCCCAGCCTAGCTCTGGCCAAGATAGAGAAAACAGACGCTCTGTTCTCATCAGATTATTTCTGTCATCTGTTACTTAATTTTCGTAATGGAACCACAACTTTTGAGCTGACCGTGACCGCCTCCCAGGCAGCAGGGGAGCTCTCGAGGCTGCTGCGAGGAGCACGAGGCGGCAAAGGGAGAGTCCCAGCAGATGCTGGGGTGGACTTGAGATTCCTTGTGCCTTTTCTTGCTTTCTCACGGCTGGCACAGCTCCTCCCACACACTGCGCTGAAGGTCTACAGATCTCCTCTCCGTGGCGGAGAGCAATGCTGACCCTGTGGAGGACTGCCAGTGCTGCTACCATGCCCTCGTGGCATCCCCAGCCTGCATCAAAGCCATCTCCTAAACCCAGAATGGTTTTGAGCCTAACACATTGATGCCCGTTTTACCTTGCTGGGCCTGAAGTTCCCAGAGAATTTTTTCTTCCAAAGTTGAATCCTTGTTGGGATCAAAGATGAGAAAATCTGTCTCAGTGCCACCAAACCTCAGGAAGCCTGGGGACAGGGCTGTTGCCAGGGCACGCAGTTTGGGATTGCTGAGGAAGGAATGTCAAGAAACAGAAGAAACGTTACACTCATGCAGACTGTGGCAATTGCTCGGAGGGATGCGCTATATTAGGCAACATGGGGCTACCCAATAGCCTCAGGGCACTCCTGACCCCTCGCTGGATCTGTCCCCCAGCCCTCTGCACCATGCAGCAGAGGGCGAGGAGAATGTTAGCAAGGCAGCGAGGGGGAGATGTGCCCCAGGGAACATTCTCATGGACAGGGAGTCAAACCCTGGGGGCAAAGTAAGGCAGTACTTCAGAACAGGTATTTTTTTGTCCTAAGCACCCTTCTCCCCTAGATTTTTTGTGTTTGTTCATACAGAACTAATATACCAGTCCTGTGAGAAGGAACTTTACACCATCAGTCCCAATTTCCATCAATGGCAGCCAAAGCAATCGCTTCTGTACCCAAATGAGATTAAGAGTCCACGTTGCAACAAGCGGTAGCTTTAGCAAAGCAGGTTTATAAAATAACATAAGCTCTGCCTCTGCAACTTGTGCACACCCTGCACAGGATGTGCAACATCGACACCGGCCTTTGCTGAGGGAAACCACAAGGCATCGGAAGATGCTGGGTGCACAAGCACTATCTGCTCAGCGGTGACACACAGCAGATTAGAAGCCACCAAGTACTTCCCACTCCTCGTGGTGGCAGGGCTGGCCCCAGACTGAAACCCAGGCTGTGTGGTGGGGGCTGGAGGTTGGAGACCTGAGCACTTTCAATAAAGCTGGTGTCACCTTGCTCCTCACCTTGGTGAAGAGAAAAAGATGAAAGTGCTGGGAGGAGGAAAATTAGGACTGGAGAAATACCATGGGTCTGAAAAATGGGATCAGGCAAATGAAAAGGAAATAATTAAGATAGCTTCCAAAAAAGTTGAATCAAAAGGAACAAAGTACCAAAAAAAAAAAAAAATAGAGCAAAAGCAGGGAAGAAAAGGCAAGAGAGAGGTCAGATCCAAAAGAACAGGCAGGGAACACCATCACTCAGCAGCCCAGAGTGGTTCAGTGTTACCCAAGGTGGAAAAAAGGCTTCATTTTTAGGATCTCTCAATTCAGCTTTGACGGTAACAGACCTTCCTCAGCATTTAGTTGACTTCATGTTGACAGCACTCTGGCAAATGCACGCAAAGCTGCCAGAGGACTCTGGTGATTTCTACCTTGCGGAGCTGCAGGGCTAGCAGCCCTGCCCCATGTAACTCCTCTGCTCGGCAGTTCCCTTCTCTTCTTCTTCTGCTCACGACGCAGCTCCTCTCCCAAATTCATCCCCGTGCTTCCTCCAGGGAGTACCACCTACCTGAGCTGCGCCTTCCCTCCATCCACCCATCCTGCCACTCATTCCCCCGAGCACCAGCGAAACGGCGCAGCTCCCACCCACCGCAGGTACCTCCTTGCTGCCCCGGGGGGATGAAATTAGTGAACCCCGAAGCAGAGGGGATCCAGCAGCCTCCCTGGGCCCCAGCTCCAGGGATGGGGGGGGGGGGCCGACACGACCCGGGTCTCCCCGTTCCCCCTAACTCCCCCCCCCCCCC
>JANZLQ010000007.1:24670632-24701153 GCA_026212715.1 Elanus axillaris | reverse complement strand
GGCTCGGCCTGGGCCAGAGGCGGGTCCGGCTTGGAGCCGGGGAAGCTTCCAGCAGCTTCTCACAGGAGCCGGCCCTGTGGCCTTCTCCCCTGCTACCAAAAACCCTGCTGCACAAACCCATAACAGTGTATTAAGGGAATGCAGAAGGGAAGACTTGTCTGTACAAAAGGCAAACAATTCTTGTGACAAGCAGTGTTTGGGTGGATGAACAGAGCTGACCTGTGTTAGAGTAGCACTTGATCTATGTTTCTATATAAGAAGCCTCAGGAAGATGACACCAAGACTAAGCTGAGGCCAAGAAAGCCTGGAAACTGTAAAAACACAGAGGTGCTTGTGAGGGTGTTTTTTGTAAGCTATCCTTACTCCCTGCCACCAACCCCCCAGCCACAACTTGTCCTGACACAGCACACAGCTCTCCACACTCTCAGCTAGTTTTATTTCTGAACCCAGCTGGTTTTGAGACACTCAGACAGCACACGCTCTGTTTATTCAGAGGTGAAAATGACACTTTGGGTCTAGTTTTTAGCAGCTCTCTTTAAAGTGCACAGCTTTATAGATACTGCTAGAAGACTTTGTTTCCACTGAGTCTGCAGCTGACAAATTTGGGTACCATGGGAACTGCTGAGCTCCAGCACACCGAACAGAGAGAGCACTGCAAAATCACTCAGCCTCCCTTCCAACCAAAATAAAGCTTTAAGTGATAATATTTGGCTCTCATTACACTGATACTCAGTGCTGGACCACCATGCTGAAAGATGTGAAATGAAGCTTTAAAAGGAAGGACAAAACAAGAGCTGCCTAGGCAGGACCAGTTCACATGGAAGCAGCTTTCCAGAACACAGGAAAACAATAGGTCTCGTTCACACAATGAAAATTAACAGCTAAACGTTAACCTAAGCTTGACTCTCTTACCAGTCCTTCCAGAGAGACAGTTTTCAGTAAGTTATGTATAGGGATTCCTGAAAGTACAGAATTATGGACTTGGGAGAAGGGAGAGAAGGGAATCACACAAACACAAGAACTGGTCTATGCAAGCAAGTTGGAAAGTGGAGTGAATAGCTATAACAACTAAGAAGTAAGCTCTGAGGTTTTTGGTCAGAATGCTTACTCTGCACTAGTTGCAACCTGAAGAGACTTATACACACCATAGCTCTGGTCCAATTTACTGTGCATTATGAATAAATCTGTGGGAACATCCTATAGATAATATTTTTACTACCTACCTTAGGTTTGAAGCATCTATCACCATTTCACATAGATAAGCCAATTGTTGTTGCTTCTTTCCCTTAAACACAGGCTTCAGGACATAAACATCCCATTGAGGCAAGTGAGAAATCTTTGCCTTCCGAAACATCCTGAACCCATCCGTAGCACAAGCTTCCCCATAGCACAACCACCTGTAACAGACATTCACCAAGCCAATGTATACCCATTCTGACACCTACGAGCTATACTGCATTTTACGAGCCCAGTGCTGTACTTGACACTGAAGCACCTCAGCGTCATCCAGCAGTGCAAAAATACCATGGCCAACATCTGTTGTATAGTTTTTTTCCCCCTCCCATCTCCACCCATGGGAAAAAGCCCAGGTAAAAAAAAGCTTTCTGTGAAAAGCATTTAATTGTACATTCATACATATTGTAGAAAGAAAAAAAAAAGCAATGTGAAAGATGTGTACTGCCTCACTTTGTAAGTTTGATTTCAGAAAAATAAGACAAGCTACATATAGCAACATTTTAGTGCAAGTTACTGCAGTTTCAAGCATTTTGCTTTTGATGTTATGAAAGGTCACAGAGAAAGCCTTGGGGGAGCTGTGCTTCTCCATCTGGCAAAGCACAGCCTGTATAAGCAGAGCAGCAGACAACAAATACCAACCTCATTTTCTTTCCAGACCAGCCTCAGGTAGACCTGAAACCATCCATCTGTTTCAAACAAGCTTTTGTTCCAGCATATGTAGGGAATACTTGACTTCATTCCTAAACATGCATCTCATCAAAACCTGATCTTGCAACAGTGGTGGTTGTTACAGGGATGTACAAGTGTGGGGATGGGCAGTTTAACAACCCAACAAAAGAGCTGCCAGAAGTTATTTTTTTCCTGCTGTTCCCCTCCAAAATATAAAAATAAAAATGTACACTTTTTTTGATTAGCATACAAATATCATGGGAAGTATTGTGACAGAGGTTAATGGCTCATTAACTACTCCTGTAGCAATTAATGGATCATTTCCATAACATCAGCTATTGCAATAACTCAGTACTCAGAGTGAATAATTTTACAGTAATTTGCTGGTTTCTTCCCCCCAAATCCACACAAGACTGTTCAAACTTTGGAGGAACACCACCAAGCATCAATAAACCTTTAGAGCAACTGGTTAGGCCTTACAGGTATCACTAATATTTTCCTACATGCACGCTATATAAACCAAGTAGGTATGTACTCACATTTATGCTGGAGTAAGCATCATGTGTCTTTTGAAGGTAATGCAAATAAACCAATAGAGAATTATTATCTATCATTTGATCAAAAATATCTCAATTAAAAGGGCAAGGCATTGAGGCATGCTTGGGTAACCTTAAGTCATGGCAAATATCGCTTCTGCACTTGAGGGCAAATTATACCTTACTGTTAGAGCCAACTTAACATATTTTCATGTTCCCAAACGCATTCGTGCCTTAAGCACTTAAGTATCAGTCACAGGATTCCCCTGCAGGCACTGAATCTAGCAGTGGAAATGAATCATGCTGCCTCTGAAAAGCACCATTTTTAAATTCTTGACCTGGTTTAATACTGAATGCACTCCAATATTTCACTTATCCAAACTTTGTAAGCCACTATGAAGTATCACAAGTATGATATCAGAGACATATTTCTGCTAAGTGAAGACTTATAAAGAATTTATTGCTTCCTACGATTTCTCTAATGCAACAACAGAATGAGCATTAAAATACTAACCTTTTCATCATTTTTTCACTATAACCTCTTTCAGTCAAGTGTTCAACCTCTAGCAACACCACTGGATTTAAAAATATTCCTGTTTGTCTCTAGAATCCCAACACAATTAACCCAAGTTGAATAAAAAAAAAAAGATAGCTTAAGTAATGTTTACTTTACTTTTCCTTTACTGAGAAGGGACACCTGATTTTAAATAGAAATGCCATATTTAAGTGTGCCAGTACACTGGCTGCCATGATTTAACCCACCAGTCTGTCACTGCTTTCAAGTCTTTCTTAATGTGCAGTGCTCTAACATTGTCATGTACTACATACCAGCTTTGAAAAAGGAGTTTACTGTATCACAACTGAAGAAGTTTCAGGCATCTTCAAAGCTACTTTCATGACACCTAACTTTTTGCTGGAGCAAATCTGGTTCAGATACCTTTGAAAAATCCTACCTATTGTGACTGACACATACCTATGGAGTTTCAGAACTTGATATTGCTTCTCAAAAAAATCAGTTCTTCAACCCTTTGTCTTTATTAGTCTTCACATTTAAGCAAGAAATTTAAAAACATTCAAAAAAAGAGTAAACTTTCTGTTTGGAAGAGTGCTATGGGAACATCCTGAAATAATGGTCTCTCAGGTAATTGCCAGAGGCTGAATATGAATCTGATATTCACAAGTTTTAACAAGTCTCTTTTAACAAGTCTTAAACTAGGCATCATTTACAATTTCTTACACAACTCTGGGATAACTTTTGTTATGAATTGCAACTCTGTTTCTCTCTTCCATTAGTTACACCTAGAATACAGAGATTCCTGCAAGTAGGAATTTTGGAGTAGCTCGCTCACACACATCCTAAAGGGAATATCCAATGTAAAGGCACAATTTAAGTCAGCCATGACCCTAAGCTCTAGGCAGAAATACACACCAGGCAGTTAGTCCAGGCCCCAAAGCACTCCTAGGGCTATGTCTAAAACCAGGAATGAATTAAGATTACATCTTTTGATTTTAACCCATTACTCAAGAAGTTCATAATCAAAACCTTAAAATGAAGTCAACTTTCCAAGAAATTCTTAACTCAGAACTCACACAAAATTGAGGTATAAAAAAACCCATAAAATATTTATTATAATTACAGCAGCTTTACAGAAGAAAGTTAAAAATTAAAAAATATCCCAATTTTTTGATTCATGATTTTTCTTCAGCACAGTTCATCAACAGGTCCCTGGGATATCTGTAGGCATCTTTAAGAGTTCTTCAACTTCTTCTTGTAAAGCCTCAGCTTTTTCACTCAGCAGCATCTATAATGGAAAAAAACCCAACTATTAGAAAATGAATACAGGCATTAGCTGTTTAACCTGTTAGGTTAAAATACCAATGTTTCTTTCCAAACTTGCATCTGATCTGTAAAAAACTGCTGCTGCTCACAGGACCACAGTACCTTTGCCTCATAGGACTAACATCTACCACTACCAATATTTTTTACTGTTTAGTGTATACCCACATAAAAACACTAACACAAATTTATACAGTACACAGCTTGTTTTCTCAGCTCTGCCATCACATATTACACAAAATTTAACAGAACAAACAGTTTTGTCTAGAACTTAACAAGAGCATTTTTAACCTTAAATATTTATTATTAAACATTTATTTTTCATGTTGGAATACACATTTCTAAGTTGTGCCTGCCAAGTTGCCATTTTCTTGCTTTATACAAAATTTCTTTCTACAGCATTTTACATCAGACAGATAGGACCCCCAATATTAGCAACTGTTTGATCTACCTGAACTGTTTGCTGCTGGCAGTTGGAGTATAACAGTCCCCCAGCAGCATGTGTGACATAACATGCAAGCACTCTAACTTCCCAGTTAGAGAAAACTCCATCAGTTTAACATCTGAGCATGACAGTAAGCTAGGCTGCTGGATTTGGCACTGATTTAGATGAGGAATCTGCATATATACCCTTCTGGCTCACACAGCAGCAAAAAAGCAGTAAGGAGCCTACAACAACATTAAATGGCCATGACCTTTTTTTAAGTGCATAAACTCCAAAGTCAGTAGTTTTACTCCATGAGAATATACAAACCAAGACTTTTATTGTTGACTGCATAATTTTTATACCAACCAACCATTCATTCATTTATTCTAGGCATTCCCTCACTTTACTGAAAGCTTTCTATTTTAGCAGAATCAAACATGAAGCTGATGGCATTGGAACAGCAAATGATTAACAGATTGAGGAAATAAAATACTACCACTTGATAAATAAAACACTTCCTGTATTTTTTGTTTAGGCACAAGTCAATGTTTGTTACAGAACCTTTCCCTCAGATTACTTGTGTGCTTAGGCACTAAGTGTCCCTTAGAGGCAGATATTAAGTGAAGGCCCTTCTCATGATGCATATTCAAAATGGAAAACAATTAGAAAGGAAAGAGTAACAGGGCACAACAAAAGCAACCTAAATAGGCGAGTTTAACCCTATACCTTGTTGGTTTCCATTTCTACAGTCCTGAAAATCCTGTTCTTTAATCAGAACTACCGCTAGAATTTCTGTAAGGTAAGTCCTGAGGCATTGGCAGAATTGAGCCTTTTCAGTTACAATGACTCAGCTCAGAGATCAAGGTAGTCATTTAATTCCCACATTTCATCAAACAAGCTGTCCAACATTTTTGCCCTTTGTTTCCCCTCTGAAAAAGAGCACAACTTCCCACTATCCTGTATATAACAAGTTGGAATAAGAAAAGTTTAAGTTTGCCTGTCATTCAGAAGCATGAACGTCAGCAATTGCTCACTTCATTCCTCTTAACCATCTTGGATAAATGATATTGTCAAGAAAATATTTCAATATATTCTTAATACAGACCAGTATTTGGATCACAAATATCCACTAAAGCGTTCACTAGTAAACTGAATCCTTCACTTCTGATGTCATTCAAACATTCACTTTTGACATATTGAAGCTCTGAAGCAGGTTTTTATAACTTCGTTTCTAACTTACCTTTGCAGATGAAACAATTTGTTTGGCTTGACGTCGTGACAAGTGCTCAATCATGTTGGCCAGAGTTTCTGGATTGGCATTAGCCAAGTGTGCTAAAGTTTTGTATCCTGCATTATAAAGCTGTTTTGCTCGTGCCTGCAAGTCCAAAATTGTGTTAGATTATTAGAACAGGCAATAAGAACTACCATTAAGTGCCAATCTCTACATCAACCTCAAACATTTCATCTTTGCATTATCAATCCAATTCTTTGGCTTATCTTTCTAAGAACATGAATACTGAGAATCTTTACTCCCCCAAAATACAGCTTTACCACTAAGACTTACCTCCTCATACAATCTTACCCAGTTCTTAGGAACCCATTCCTCATTATTTTTTGAGCCTAGATGATACTGACTCTGCCATCCTCTTTTGTTATCTTGTTTTCTGCATTCACTGTCACTGACAGGAATGACTGTCTCACATTCTTCGGAGGTGTCTAAGTAAATGGAGGGCTGATTTTATGCAATCCCCCCCGAATTTTCACAGAACAGAGTTTTTACAAACTTCCAGAAAGACTGCACTTCCTTGTTTCAAGCTTGTAATTTTCCCTTTAGTATCACAGTATCTTTTTTATTTCTCTAGTTTTGTGCAAAGTCATGGCTGTGAGCTCACATCACAGGAGAGATTCTCTGGAATTTGATTATCACCAACGTAAGGGGGTATGCATTATCTACGTCTCTTAACTTGATTTGATCCTGTTGCTATGCAAGGTAGCCAAGCAGTATTTGCTTAACAGTGGGTCTCTGGGCAAATACTTCTTTTGCAAAACAAATACTGCTAGAACCTCACAAAGTTTAAATTAAAATGCATTTCTACAGCAGTTGTGGAATAATTTAGTACACCCAAGGCTTTAGTATCTTGAGTTATGAAATAATACTAGTTTGATGAGCAAGTGTTACACCTCCAAACACTTGGTCAATTACCTTTTGTTCCCCCCCCCTCATTTCTTGTAAAGAGAAGAAATAGAAAGGCATTTATTTGATGGCATATATGGAGCATTTGTAGCATCCAGTAGGTAACAGCTTACAATATATTATCTTCCTCCACAGTAACTGAGGACAACATGCATGATCATTGATGTGAAGTAAGTGTCAATAATTTTACCAAAAATAACCGCTAATTGCCAGCAAATATTTTCTGTGCTCCATTTGGCTGTTAAATGCACAGTATGACCAATGACACAGAATCTTTCCCCACTAATGACTTAAATATCATGAAAAGGTTTTAGATTGCTCTTTGAAAACTGTGCAAGTAAATGTGCAGAAAATAATTTTCTTTCACTACAGTAACCTTAAGACTGATTTTATCATTTATTCCACAGAAGTCTAGGCAAATCACATCCGTTCAAGATATGAGTCTACCTGCTTCAAGTATCAGCTGTCAGTATAGTTTTAACTCCAGTGCAGAAGTACCTTGGTTATAGCAATAATTTTGAAGAGTCATCTTTAAAATACAACTTCAGCAGAATCATGCTGTCCAGGCTGTGTTTTCCCTTCCGCAAAAATGCTCCCATATGAAGTGAGCCATGAAAAAAAGACTTCTAATGTTTTTTTACATACAATTCAGAAAATTTGATACATACAAAAAACCCATTAGACTCCAAGTCTTCATCACTGTTTAGCTTCTCAGAATAAAACCTTATTGCCACTAAATTCAATGTATTGCTGACAAACTGATTCTACAATAGGCTTGACAGGCAAATTAAATAATTTTGTGAAGAAGTTCAGTGATTACTTATGACCTTGCACTGAAGCCCAGAAAGATTTTCTACTTTAGTAGGAGTCTTCCTCATCAGAAACCGACTAAGTTTCATTTAAAATACATGCACCACTGCAAGTGATTGTAAAAGCTAAGTTCCCAGTAGGACTTCACATATTTCTATGAGTGTCTTCTGACTTAAATACGTAAATTCTTATTCCTCTTCACTCTCATGAACTGAAGAATCCTTACCACAAAAGAAACCTGGACTCTGTTTTCCAACTGAATATACAGCTTAATTATTGTGCAAATACAGCATTTTCACTGTTGCTGTGGTAGCAGCCAGAAGGAAAACGTTACTGGCTCCAGCTCACATTTCCTCAACAACCACTTTTCCCCAACCTCCAGGACTGTTGTGGGATATCTGGACTATGCTGAATTCTCAATAAAAAAACCTAGCTTGGTCTTCCAGATATAACTGAAAGGCACAGCAACATTTAGCATACAACTTTACATTGAAAAAATCTCACGAAGCCAGGTTTACTAACCTCTAGAACCCCTGCTACCTCCATCAGAGGGATGAGTTCTGCCTTAACACAGTATGTCAACTTCTTGATAAGTTCCATCAGCAAGGCTTTATAAACCCAGAATTCTTCCAATTCCTGCAGAGACAAAGATCATTAAAAATCAGATAGTAAGTTCTGTGTTTGGGGAATATGACTGATAAGAGCTCTGCTACAGCAACAAGTATATATTTGGCATTTAGACAGAGGAAGCACTATTATTTCTAGTTATCCTTTCAGCTAGTTGCAGAGCTGTATTTAGTGCTCCAGCTGAACATCCCAGAGCTGGGGCAGTTCTGAAGGATAAGCAGTGCATTATTTCAACAGAGGACAAGAACAAGAGAACAGGCCAACTCCACTATTTTCCCCGAGATGACATTCCACAACCGGACGGCCTTATTTCCAAGAGAAACATAAACCTGTCAATTATTTCACCAACAGCGCTGACAATGATCAATGGCCTGTACAGTTTATATATATTCACATTCTTACTGCATAAAGCTTACTTTTAATGTAAGAAGTAACTGTACAAGAATGCTTTTCTGAACAGGAAAAAATTTTACACAGGGAAGGTGAAATACAACACCTGTGTTCAGTTCTAACCTAAGAGAACAAAACTCCAGATTTTGCAAAACCAATCCCAAAGAATTTATTGAATTCATTTAACACACTACCTCACTGAAATGTAGGACACAGGAGGCGAACGAGGCAGCAGAATTAAGGAGATTTTGCACATATCCTCGGGACATATTAAATTTCTCTGAAACGCTCCATATATTGGTCTCTTTCAGTAGGGTATAAAGGACAAAAGACAGGTAGAGCCTGTTTACCACAGCACTGTCCACATTCTAAGAATAAAGCAAGTTAGAATTCAGAGCCAATATCACATTCAAGATACTCTGTTATTGCTACAAGGAAATTCTTGGCATCTGTACTCCTTCACATTACTAAAGCATGTCTATATTATACCCAAAGACATTCAACATTAAGAAAACCAGCCAGTGAGGTTAAAAGAACCTTAATAAGAATAGTAATAAAGAACACTAGCAGAAGAATAATCTAGAATTTGTAAATAATCAAAAGAAATTACTAAACTGTCATCTTAATTATGAGAAATCTCAAACTTACCTTTCTGATGGCTTGACCAGAAGCCTTTTTTGTAATAAAGCTTTCAGGTACTCCCACAATATCCACTACTTTTTGCTCTGCTGCACTTAGCTGATTGAACTAAAATCAGATTTTATAAATAATATTCAGGTATTTAGTTCTCAATGTTATAGAAAACACAAGTCTATTACTCAAAGCAAAACAGTGTTTTTTCAAGATCTCTATATAGTACTTAATCACTAGACTAGTGCTATAGTCACTAGACAGATCTGCAGCTTCTTTGCCTACTTATTTGAATTATCTGCAACTATCCATCTCTGAATGCCACATTTTAACAAAGCTTAAATAGATTTTAGTGCTACCCTTAGTATACAACACTTTACAGAAAAGGGAGTAGTTGAATTATGGGTTGATCTTACAGAGCGTGCAACAGTAGGATAAGGGTTGTGCTGCTAAGGCTGACGTAAACTTAGTAGTCTGTAGGAAGGTATTGGTCATAATGTAATAGTTACAATCACGGCTGCAGGTAAGCGTCAGACTCGGCAATCAAGCAAAGATTAAGATTTTACATTCTCTAGTGGATTTTGCTCAAATCGTTACCCCGCTATCTACATTTCCTACGTGTATAAATTTAAGTAAAATTTATTAAACAGGATTACTATATGCCCCAACGCATGTTTGCTAGTAAATTCTCACCTGTTTCAAGTATATAATCCAATCTGGGCTACAGTTAGAAGTCATATCATATGGAGTTGTCAGATATAGAAGATGAAGATTGCTCTCAAGAATCAGTCCTTCCAAACCTTTCTTTAGTTCTCTGTAAAGAAGATTGCAGTATGCCAAGTCTATAGACCCTATAATAAGCACACAATTTTAAACATACAGAGTTAAGTATAATAGATTTTAACATGGAGTCAGTATTTCCTTCATCTTCCACAAAAGCTTGTTATGCCATCTGAACTGAAGAGAAATGACTGTAACCTGAATAATTGCTCTAACCTAACACAACCAGTGAAACAGAACTGAGGAAAGGCAGTCACCTATTTCCATATATGCCCATTCTGTGTCTAGTTTTGGAGTGTTTGTGAATTGCCTTGGCTTTAGTGAAAGCCTGGAACCGTCTTGTAGATTGAAGGAATTTTTCAGAGATTCATCCTATTCCAATTGCATTCCATGCCCCGTATCTTTATGCTATGACAGGAAAACAGAACTTCCTGATACACTCTTCATTTGATCTACATGTTACACACTTCCTTTCCCTCTTAATCTTCCCTCTAGGTCAAGAAATCACACTGTTGACAATATCTGTTCATAGCAGTTATAAAATGAGGTCATAAACCATTTTGATTACAATCACTAAATAAAATCTTTAAATCACTTTTTTGGTGGTATGTTTCTGGTTTTACTCCCATTGTGACCAATGTTATTACATTTAGTTCCCATCATGTTCAGTCATGCATTACTTGTTCATTCCCATTTTCAGTCCAGCACATCAGTTAGTAATTGAAACTGTCTATCTACAACTTATTTTTCTTTGCAGTTTCAGACTGAAGACAGGAAAACATATCAAATTGAGGTAAGGCTAAGATTATAATCTTTATTTCAACAAAGCCTTTCATAAGAATAATAATAATAAAAAACATCTTACCTTTGTATGTAGCTTTACCCAATGGTGTGATTGTTAGTGTACATTTGGAATTGTGGTCCTTCTCACATGTTCTTCTGTTTAGAAGTCCTTTTTCTATTAGATTTTCTAGCCCACCTTTAATTATCTCCGAGAGGCTCTTCTCTTTAGACAGCAGCTGCTGCTGAACACCCAGCAATGTACTGCACATAAAATTGTTGACTTCTTCGTGGGTAACTGCTATCTGCATCAATTTTCAAGTGATTAGCTTGTTTAAATGTGTCATTTCACATAACACATTTCATAAGCTATATGAAAAAAATTACTGACTAGAGAAGCAGTTTGATATACTGTTAATGTGTTTCTATAGAAATACATGGCAATAAACAGAATGATAGACAGTCTATGATGGATCTGATGGGACTACTCTCCATCTGTTCTATTATTCTAGCTACTGCATCATGTTAATGTTTCCACTGTTTCTATGTGTATTTTGAATCAAGGATCAGAAATTGAGATATTATTAATACTGTAATTTATCATAAGGTAGATATAATGTTGACTTTTACACAGAAGGAAATTATCATGCTATGTGATTAGTCTTTTTATTTAACTCTGCTATCAAGTAATCAAATCTTTGTCCTTATCTGAGTAGAAGCTGTTCTGAACTTGTAAGCCAATCTGTTTAAAACATGTGGGTTTTTTTCTATAGAATCAACAGGTAAGTTTTTCTTTGCATTCCCAAGCACTTAAGTTACTCACAGAGAAGAATTAACTGATACCTTCAGCCCAACCAAAGATAACAACAGGCTCTGCACTCCCTTGGTCAACTCCAGAAGACTGCTGTAACAGTTTTCCAAAGGACTGTTAACTAAATCCTGAACCTAAAAAGAACAAGAAATATATTAGTTCAGGGAAAATATTTATAAACTAGTTTTACACTTTTAAAAATACTGATATGCATGATTTGCTTATAAAGAAACTGTAGACATTTAAAGTTTACAGGTCACATCTGAAAGCAAACCACAAAAAGGTAGTTTATAGGTATTATTGCATATGTCAAATACTTGAAATTTTAAGAAGCAAACAAAAATTAAGCTAGGCAGCTCAGCTCCTCCTTTTTATCCCACCAACGTAATCCAGAAATTTAAATGACCAAAAGATTTGTAAAAATTACCAAGTGTTTGTCTTTTTCTTGCACTATGAGAATACTTTCTCCAGCACTGTCAATACCAGCTCGACCAGCTCGGCCAATCATTTGTTTATACTGGTTCTTCTTCAGGAATTCATTAGCAACATAAGGAGCTCTGAGAATAACCCTATAAAGAAGTCTTTAGTAAGTTATGCTTTACATTAAAATTATTAAAGCAGCAATAAAATTTTACAAATGCATTCTTTATATATGGTCTTGCTTAGCATCTAATAAAAATCAAATGCACCTGTTTGAACAGATGTGCAAATCAACCAGGGAAACATTTAATAATTTAAGGTTTATTGAATGATAAGCCATGTTTATTATGTTTTGCAGAACCTTTGGAACTAGGCTTTACATCCACTCAAAGGCCTGAAATTAAGAGTGAACATCACTGAGATACAAATAAACCTTTCTAAAAAACACAAGCAACACTGTTGCTTATAGCCATACGCCAGTTATGCTAGAAAGACATTTGTCTGTATGAATTTTTTTTCTCCCCTCAGATACATTATTCCAACATACATGGCACACAAAACTGGATTCTTAGCAAACAGTCTTTGGTCGTGCAGAGTATGGCAGCCGTATCATCAGCACTTACACAAGAAAAGATAACACATTTTTGTGTTAAAACATATTCAAACTATATCACCTTAGAAGAGATTTATTTTATGATTTAAAGACAGTTCTTAGGACAGTATCTAAAGAAACCACCACAAATTCCTTATTCTTCTGGACAACGTTACTAAAATACTGAAGCATTTCCTCAATTTATTAAAATTTCTTTAATCCGTTTAGGTAAGTGCTCTTCAGCTATGCATTCTAAGGGACTCGCTAGTGATTCACATTCCTATGTAAAAACTTCACAGTCCTGTGTCCAGAGTTGAACACAAAATCCCTTAATGCTTCCAATTTGCTAGTAAAAATAGAAACATACTTTAAATAGCAACAATATTTCCAACTTCTTTAAGTTTTTTTTACAAAGCAAAAAAAATAAAATCAATGCAGCAATGAAATGTTTCAATTACTAACCTTCTAGCTGGCAGGTTGACTCCAGCAGCTAAAGTAGCTGTGCAAGCAAGTAGACACAGGACACCTGCAGAATATGCTTCCTCTATACTTTTTCTTTCATCATTTGTAAGGCCGCTATGGTGATAGGCAATACCAAAAGGGATTGTTTGCTTCAGAATAGGACAGACACTTCCATTTCCAATACTCTCTAGGTTCTTGATGAGATCTTGTTTGTCTTTCTCCCTGTGGGCTCTGAATTCTCTTGGAAGAAGAAAAGCATTTCTTTAGACTTTGATCAATCACTAACTACTTTATTAACTACTCATAAAATTTAACTTTGCCAGACCATTAGGAGTTGATTAAATCACATTTAAATGAAACCAAATGTAAGTCTTACTTTTTTTTATTAACAAAGCCTGGTTTAGATTTTACAACTTACATTCACAAAGTGGGTATGGAACAGAGATACTCGATCAACTAGTAACATAACTGACTAAATACTGGGCTATAGAGAAAGCTTGTTTTCTAAGCTTGCAGAGACCAGTGCCAAAAGGACCCAAGGTTAGATTAATTTAGTAAGCTTTTCCTTTTTTCTTTATTATTTATACTACAATAACCATTTTTCAACTAGTTTGTTTAAAAAATAAGATTATTTTTATTTGGTAAAACATTTGTTTAATAAGCCTTCAGCTCATTATCATTTATGCAGTTAGCAACTTTACTTTGAATATGGAAACATGTATTTACTTCTGATCACCAGGTAAAGTCACTTGCAAACTAGTGAAGATAATACTAAATTCTGACCAATTATTCCATATATAATTGAAAAAAATCATGACAGAAACTTACTTTTTGAGGTACTTGCATAACATTGAAGCCACATTTTCACAGTTCTTTTTAGTGGGACAAAAGATTAGGCAGGAATATTTAGGAATAACTTCAGTAACCAGTGCAATGATGTGGTCAGGATCTGCCTTCTCCAGATTACTAGAATACTATAAAAACACAGATTGAAAAACATTTAAACTTAGAAATTAAGTCATAAACTAAGTATTCAATATTTGTCCTCAACCTTTGCTAGAATAATCCCATTTGCTTGAATCCCTACATGGCGGTAATAAGCTGACAAAAAAACCTGCCAAAATGGGTCTTCTTTCAGTATTGTCCAAGAGTGATCAACTGCTGAGAAAAATTACCCAAAACCACAAAGCATTGGGTATATGGAATAATCAAACCTACTACTCTTCACACAAAGTACTGAAGAAATGTCTACTTTAAAGAGCAGTGAAGAAGTAAAAAAATCAAGTTAAGCATTCAATATTTTAAAGGCCCTTTACCTCCCTGAAGGCCATAATTTTCTCTCATAGGTATTAAAAATGAACTGTCATATTTAAGTAATTTATTTGGTAAAAATTCTGTAAAAAAATCAGTGTAAAATAATATACTTCATAACTATATTTCAAAGAAACTGTCAGCATTTTTGTTTTACCTTGAAATTAAGGAGACGTGAAAAAGTAAAGCCATTCTCTGTTTTGCTATCAACTGCATAAATGCTGTTTCGTATCTTCACATATTCCTTTAATTCTACCTAGGGAGACATAAGCCATAAACAGAAACCTAAGTTAAATTACCCAGTCTTCTCTAAATAGTAAATAATTATTGATGTACGGCTAATGTTTTTTTCTAAGCATCACATTTCATATACATACTTGCATGCATACAAGCACACATCCCACCCCATCAAGAATTTCTTAAGAAGTTGTTATAATTATCTGCCTTAAAGTGTCTAATTATAACAAAGAACATGACAAATGTTGTATCCCATAGGCTATTCATAAACCATTGCCCTGACAGCATTCAAGCACTAGTAGTACAGATTCTAGTTATATCAAATGACATATAATGACTGATCACAGTAGCTTAAATTTAGAAATTGGTTTAGTTCAAACAACACAAACGGCTTAACACAACAATATAAAGGTACTTGCATTTGTGCATTTACAAGTGCATAGTGCTATTTTACATACTGATAAAATTGCAAGCAGTACCAGGCATTATATTACGTTACACCATGAAATTAAGCATAAAACCTGTGATACAATCCTAAACAGATTTACTATAATTTTAAAGGCAAATATCTTCTTTACTAGTTTATAGTATCTTGTATACAGACCGGTCTAAAATTATTAGTATAGTACTCTGCTTGTAGGAACTTCTGCAGGTCTCCAACATTATTTAAAGTTGCACTCATTCCAATGATTTGTGTGTTTTCTGTAAAACAGAAGTTGAGATTAATTTAATGCACATTTGCAATTTTTAACACTTTGCTCAGTATTTAATCGATAAGCCTGCTTCATAATTTGTCTTTTTAAATGCCAAAGTAGGAGGTTTGAAGGGGGATGTAGCTAAGAAATATTACCCGAGGCATAAATATAAAAAAGGAATCCTTCTCTATAAAGTATTTAATTGGAATAGCTAAGGGGCTCCTAGGAAGAAATGGAAGACATTTGACAATACTCAAGATTTCTCAGAGAAGTATCAAAAAAACTTCAAAATCTCCCAGCCCATCATTACAGGGTGTCCTGGTTTCAGCTGGGAGAGAGTTAGTTTTCCTAGTAGCTGGTATGGTGCTATGTTTTGGATTCAGCATGAGAAGAATGTTGATAACACACTGATGTTTTCAGTTGTTGCTAAGCAGTGTTTATACTAAGCAAAGGATTTTTCAGTTTCTCATGCCCAGCCAGCAAGAAGGCTGGACGAGCACAAGAAGTTGGGAGGGGACAGAGCCAGGGCAGCTGAACCAAACTGGCCAAAGGGATATTCCATACCATGTGATGTCATGTCTGGTATATAAGCTGGGAAGAGTTGGCCTGGGGGGGGATCACTGCTCGGGAGCTAACTGGGTATTGGTCAGCAACTGGTAAGCAATTGCATTGTACATCACTTGTTTTGTATATTCCAATTTTTAAATTATTTTTATCATTGCTATTATCATTATTATCTTTTCCCTTTCTGTTCTATTAAACTGTTCTTATTTCAACCCAGCAGGTTTACTTTTTCTTTTTTCCCCGATTCTCTCCTCCATTCCACCGGGTTGGGGGGGAAGTGAGTGAGTAGCCGCATGGTGCTTAGGCACCAGCTGGGGTTAAAGCATGACACAGGGTCAACTGACTAACACTTAGATAAGTAAACACTGTTACTGCATGGAGTTACACCATGTTTTTCAAAAGCAGCCAGAACACCATAAATCCAGAAAGCAAAGTATGACTTGTCTCTAGAGATGCCATCATTACAATATTTTAATAACATTAACTGCAGCCATGACTTACTACTAGTGTAAAGAATTTTTGCAAGAGTAATTTCCAGTGTTGCTCCACGACTTCCTTCACCAAGCATATGCAACTGTGCACAGAAAGGAAAAAGAAAACATAAGAATATTACTAAGTTAAGAGTATTTCTACAAAAAAACCAAATTATGTAGTCATAAATAAACATTACAGGAATGTCTTTGCTGGACTTCCTTATGATATCGCTCTGGTATATTTCAACTGCTAAGTTCCCTTCCAGAAGATAGTCTCACTGAAACATTTAAGAACCACAGAAAAACTGACCCAAGAGCAAACATAAATAACAAGATTTACCTTCTAGTTAACGGAGACCATAACTAGCAGAAACAGTTAACTCCTGACAGTAAACAGTTGATGTGGAGATCTTTATATTAACCAGCCTGAAGCAATTTTAATCAAACCATGTTCTAAGGAATGCTTACAGTGGAAGTTCATATAGAAGAGTTTCTAGCAGCCAGCTACTTCCAGAAAAAGTAGAAGTTAATTCTTAAGCTGCCTTCTGTTTAGAAGCTACTGTGTTAAAGTAAGGTCAGTCAGCCTGAAGCATTCCATGAATTAAACATCCCTGTTAGGTGTTACACATATGATTCAATACCACAATCAACCCTTAGTAGCACAACTCAGCCACACCACTGAAAAGCAGAATAAGGGGCAACTCTCAGTTAAATGTTACTTGATACTTTTCTTTTTTTTCAATGTTTAATTTAATCATTATTAATACCAGACACAAAGTCTCATGGATTCACATTTAGGAGTTCAGTTCTAGGATTCATACGATACATACCATATGATTAAAATTATTTGTTTTTTCTAATCCATTAGGGTTGTCTAATTGACAAGTAATTACTAAGTAATTCACCATCAGCCACTAACACAGCAGGTCTCTCAATATAGAAACTATTGTCCTGATATGGCCACAAATGCTTCAGTTAAAGAAAAACAACTTTCAATATTACAGAATTATGTACCAATGCAGAAAAAAACTTAGTTAAGTAATAATAATTTCATGATAAACACTCAAAGCAAAACTGAGCAATCAAAAAAACTGCTCTTTGCTAATAATTGTGTATTATGTATACAAAAAATTGCATATTATAAGTCTGAGTAAATCTTGTAGCATACCTCATCCACTACAACCAGACCAAGGTCATCAATTCTTTCTGTTTCAATTAAGGAATTCACTAGACCATGTCCTTTTTCTATAGTAGCAATATAAAGAGACTTTTTTGCTCTCCTCTTGATTGGTGGAAATCTTCCTTTACTTCCTGCATATTCTTCAACCAGGAAACCTAATTCTATCCCAAAACTTGATAAACCCCTAACCTGTTTAAAAAAAAAAAAAAAAAAAAGAGATCAATTAGAGAACAAACTCATGCCCATTTTGGATTTCAGAGCTGAGCTGCCTCAACAATTCAACATGCATATAACCAACCCACACCACAATCAACTGTTTGAATTAGTGAAAATATATTAGCTATGACTACCTTTTCCATTTGCAAAGCTGAAGTGTTTACAAATATTATCAAGCTTGGGTTATGTCTGTTCTCTAAAACAAACTTTTCCTTCACATCAAAAAAATACTAGCTTTTATTTCAAGATAATTTCTTTAGCAAGTCAGGCAGTACAGCTCTAAGATTGCAGAAATACACATAACATTGCAAAAAGCTATTATTTCAAAGTTCAACACGCTTTACTTTGTAACTCAGCATCTTCAGCTCATGATTTAGGTCTGTTTTATTATGAAATTACTGACCCTCATAGCAGCATTTAGGAGAGAAGTCACTCACTTCCCACCAGGTATTTATGAAAATCATGGACTTTGCTAAAATTAGTGTTAAAATCAGCCAAGTAACAAGGCATATCAGAAAAGATAAGCAGTATCAAAAACACTGTATCCAGACCTTTTCTTGGACAATGGCAACATATGGCAGGATCATCAGAACATCTTTCTGCCTGCAGAGTAATTCCTGGAGAATTATTATTTCAGCTACAAGTGTTTTACCACCACTGGTAGGCAGTGAGTATATTAAATTCTTCCTTTGCTGTAGAGATTCTAACATTAAGCAATCATGCTGCCATTCTGCAAAATTAAGAAAGAATTATTAGCAACCCCCAGGGGCATGTTAATCAATATAAAAATGCCTATGTTTCATATAGAATACTTTAAGCCTAATGTTTGAGAGCTTTTCTTCAATAAACCACTAGAAGTTTCCAGTGATTGAGTCTTCCAAAGTATTCCATAAGCCATATCAACTTCTCCCACCCATCTAAAAAACAAGTTAATAAAACAAAACAACCACTTTCCAACATGGTTTAAATTAACTATTACCTGGGCAACACTTTACTAGCAATTTTTTTTTTTTTCAACAAACCATTAGTTACATTACCATAAAGCATTTCAATGCCTCGAAATTGTCTGAATAGATCTTTAACTTTGCTAGGTAATCCATAAAAAGGGCCTATATCAGCAGAAGAAGATTCAATAGTTTTCTTAGCAATACAAATCTCTTCAGATAAAACAGCTTCTTTAAGCTGCTTGGTTTTAGAAACCTGCAGAGTCTGGGCTTTAGCATTTCCAGTCATAGCACTTTTCAGATGATTTTTAAGACTCTCAGTTTTAAACAAATCACACTCAGAGTCTGAAGAAAAGTCAGTAGGTCTGTTCCCATGTTCAGTATCAGGACAAAAAAATGATGGACCCCTGATTTTGTCCGAGGAAAAATTCACACATTTATTCCTCCTTTCTGAGACTGGAGATAGTCTAGAACTAGAAGAAAGTTCACCCGTTTTCTCAAAATACAAAAGTTGTGATGATGGCAAGTCATCTAAAATAGATTCAGTCAGTTCTTGATTGCTGTCCACCTGGTCATTTTCATTCACTTGCAAAGCATCCTCTTTGTCAGCTTTAAGACCAACCATATTTTCTGAATTAGAATCTTGTTTTTTCTGGTGAATTCCTGAATGATTGCCAATTATGATTTCTCCAGCTACTTTAGTATTCATATTCTTATCCTGCAGGTATTTCTTCTCCATATCATCAACTTCAGCTAGCAAAGAATCACTTCCATAAAAGCTGTCATAATCACCAAACATATCTTCTTCGCTCTCATTACTACACTGTAAAAAAACCCACAATGAATATTAATACACCAAACTAACACCAAAAAAGGCAGCATAACTTGTACAGCACACACATTAGATGCAAGTCATTTCAGTCTTCCCCAACTTAACAAGAATGTTAAATGTGTTCGTGAGGAAAACGTAGCTTGACTTCTAAAGGAACGTGTGCTTTAACTCAATGAAACTTGACCTACAAGTAGACATGATGCCGGCACAGCTACTTAGTAGCGATGTTTTTTTTTTAAAATTAAAGCCAAAATTCAGCCCCCACCTCATAAAAAGCAAGGCCTTCCCCGATGAACATCACGCAGGCTCGGCCTGGGGCCAAAACACCCTCCCAGACGGAGCCCCCCCAGCTCGATACCCAGCCCTAGAAGCCTGCCCTCACCCTGCCAGCCCCGTACCGGGGTCTCCGCCGGGGGCCCCTCGCCACTGGAGCTGGGTCTCTTACAAGCCACCGGCGAGCAGACGGCGCTGGGCTGCACCAGGGCACGGCTCCGCTTGCCGACAGAGCCGGGGCGGCTCTTCCTCCGCACCGCGAGGCTGGGCTCGGCCATCCCTGCCGCCCGTGGAGTTGGCGTGTGGGTGTCAGTCTCCGCTCTGAAACCGGGACGGCGAGGAAGTGGTGTGGAGACCGTCAC
This sequence comes from Elanus axillaris, assembly GCA_026212715.1. NCBI lineage: Eukaryota > Metazoa > Chordata > Aves > Accipitriformes > Accipitridae > Elanus > Elanus axillaris. The sequence continues at coordinate 24,680,865 of JANZLQ010000007.1, read as the reverse complement.
GGCCACCCCAGGGCGCGCAAAGGGACCGCCATGAATGAGCAGACACCCACCAGCGCCACTTCCGCCAGCAAGCCTCCAGCGCACGACCATCACCAGGCAGCAGCCAATCGCCTGCCTCAAGTAGGGCGGGCCGTCACCCCATTGGCCAGCGGATGACGTCTGTACGGCTGGTAGGGCCGGGGAGGAAGCTGTAAGTGGGAAAGTAGAGGCGCGCGGGCGGAAGTGGCATCGTTTGTGGGTGGTGCGCTGTAGCGTCCAATATGGCGGGGCGGGCTGTGGCGGCGGGGGGCCGCTGGTGGAGGCTGGTGCCTGGTGTGTTCCTCCTGCTTTCCCCTTTCGAGCGGTGGCGGCCGTGGGGCCTTCGCCTGGCCGGTCTCTCCGCCGCCGACTAATCCCGTCGCTCTTTCCCTTGCAGGGCCGCTGTGGGAGCGGCCGCGCCGCCTGCAACATGAGCGGCGGCCCAGCCAGTCCGACCAGGTGAGGCTTCCTCTGGGCGCGGCCCGCGGTTCGCTCCGCGCTTCCTACCGCCTCCTGGGGCCGCTGCCGCCCTTACCGGGAGGGGCTCCGGTTAGGCAGCGGGGGGCGTCTGAGAACCCTTTGCTGGGGCCTTCTCGTAGCTCGGGCTCCTGGAAAACCGGAATTCAGTTCCTGGGGGTGTTGCGGAGCGGGAAGGCAGCGCTGGAGGAAGTCACCGGGTGCTGGAGTTAAGGCGCTTTTGATCTACAGCGTCTTAAGTCACCTCAACCAGCCGCCTCAGCAGCTCGAATGTGGCGCGGAACCTTTGGCAGCGCTGACTGATGTCTTGTATATATATGCACCTCAGAGTGCACTAGGTCCGGTGGTTAGGCCATAGCGATGCTTTGTCTGGCACCAGCAAAAACTTCTAAAAATATTCTCTGCCCAATTTCTGCCGGTGTCTGCAAAAGTGAAACTTCTACTTTTATCTTGCCGTGATTTGGTGCTGGGTGTGTTCTGAAGCTTAAGGAGCCTTTCAGGTCTTCGGAGATATTTGGCAATCTCTTTGTTAAAGTGTGTGAGAAGACAGGAGCTCCTTCCAGCCACTTGCTTTGAAATTACTTTCAAAAAAAGTCTCTTGTGACTTATCAGACAACTGCCTTACTACCAGCTTCTGTAGATGTTGCCTTCAAAGTAAAGGGTGTAAGCATTCTCTTACTGCTTTAATGGACTTGTTACATTGTCATTAAGACATAAAAGGCTGTGTAGCTGTGAGAAGTTTTTTAGATTGCTAGGTACAAATCAGTGTGTTAAAGATAAAAAAGTTACTGAAAAACTTCAATGATGTACCAAATACCTCTTTTGGTTTCAAGGCATATTTTGCCCAAAGGATAAAAATAACAAACATTCCCTATTTCTTGTGAAGCTTACAGATGTTAATAATTCTCTAATTTCAGCCCATACAAATGGAGAACCCCTATAAAGAGCCTCCTAAAAAATGTGTCTTATGTGGAATAAATGTGGACTACAAGAATGTGCAGGTGAGTTGGAAAATTCCTGTCCTTAAATGAATGTGACTGGTTTGCTATTTTTAAATGTATGTAGTAAGTCCACAAGAATAAAAAAAAATGAAAAAATCATTCACATATGTTAGAGGCTTAAAACTTAAAGCAAGAATGTGTGCAGGTAAGGGCCAAATAATGCAGTTGTCATAAGCTGTTCAACCTACTAGTCCTATGTGCAGGTGTTACAACTTCGTTATTTACCAAATAGAGTCCCTCAATTCTAATTCCACTGTCATACAGCTTAAATATTATGGCATATAAAATACTGTCTAACTCCAAGCTATACTTTTTCTTGTCTCCAGGTAGAACTGAGTTTTTTGTAAAAACAGCAAAAAATGAAAAAGAGAATGCAAGTAGCAAAATAAAGCTCTCTAAAAAGTTCTTAAACTGACTTTGGATTTCTTAAATAGCTTCTTTCCCAGTTTGTTTCTCCGCATACTGGCTGCATTTATGGCAGGCATATAACAGGTATGTGAAGTATCAAATTAAATAATTTACTGGTTATTATTAATGTTCTTGTGAATCCAAGTAACTGTATATCAACTATCTTTACAAAAATAACTACTGCCACCTCTATACATTTTATAATAGTATTCCTCTGAGTTAGTAGCCTTCACCAAGGAATGAAAATATCCCTTAATTATATGGGGGTTTTTTTGTATTTAACAGTATAAGCAGATGTGCATTTTTCTAGGAAGACTCAGACAAAGCTAGAGGGAACTGTCAGTAATGGCACTTCTACCCTTTAAACTAATGATTTGGTTATTGTTGACTTAGGAGACTGAAAATGATTTCTCTCTTTAGGCCTGTGCAACAAGAAGCAGAGGGAAATTACAAAAGCCATTAAAAGAGCTCATGTATTTGGTAAGTATGATTATGCTTTGAGTTTAAGTCAGGCCTACTTTCCTATTAAAAAAAACCCTCCATCTTATCTTTTTACAGGATTTATGCCAGTTATGTTTAAGGACCCATCGTTTCTCACAGACCCCAAGATATGTAATATCAAGTATCCAGAGTAATATACTATGAAGAAATAAACAATAAAACTACTTTTCATGCTTATATACTTGTTTACTGGAAGTGTGGTTGGCTAGCATAATGCATCACTGAGTGAAGGGTGGATGTAAGTTGCTTTTTTATGGTCAAGTCTCTAAAATTGTCTGAAGGAAGGATGAAAGATGAAACCAGCAGTAGAAATGGGCAACTGTATGGACCACTTCCTCTGCTCCCAGGTCTTGCTAAAGTTCAGTTGACTGTTTTTCCCTTGCTGGATTGGAAGGAGGGAACAGATAAACAAGTAGCTGATAGCTAAGGATAAATTAAAAGTATTTAAACTGTGGCAGTTTATTTAGACATCTAATTCTGTTAAGTATGTTACCTGTGTTCATTTGATGCTCCCTGCATCAGCTTCTGCTGAGGATAGGGTAGTGCTGCTTCTTCAACAGTACTACAAGAGGAAGTTGTATTACTCTGAGGCAGTATGTGACATGGTTATGACTGCTAACATCCTGCTAGCCTAGTCTTTAAACCCTGAGAGAGCAAATACAGATTTAACTCTGGAAGGCAAAATGAGGGAAAGTCATCTGGACTTGTCTCTATGCCAAACAGGATTCATGCATTAAACCCCCCCCCCAAAACAAAAAAAAACCTAAACCTGTATGTCTTTAAAAAATGCACTGTTTTTTTTATCCCTGCAGTGCTATAAATTGTTGTGTCACTTGAATATGCTGGTAGTAGCGTTTGGTGCAAGGTCATCCAGACAAATTGCTAACAGATCAGAAAGTAGGAGAGTGTGGGTATTCATTTGTGTCTCTAATTTTTTCCAACACCTCCTCATCTGTTTCAGTGCTACTCAGCATAAGCTTCCTTTCCTGGTCACTGTCCTCTTGGTCTCGAAGTAATTTTTGGTGAAGCTGCAGTGATCTCGATTTCTTGAAAGACTTTGATCCTGTTATGGTCCCTCTGACTTTACGCTTGGTTAGGTGCCTTGTTTCAGCTTCAGTGAAGTCTCTTTCCTCTACCATGAGAGTCAGTTGGTCCATAACATTAATATTATGGTCAGTGGTACAGCAGTTCTTGGATATCTGTCGGCCTTTGAAGGAAACAATACATGTCTGAAGTCCAGAATTGGGGAAGAATGTTTGCAGTGCCTGGCAAAGGAGAACATTCTCCTTTGGCTCTTCTGGGTAGTCTCTGTCTTCTCCTGAAAAACAAAAAGCTAGAGTTGCAGTCCCTCTTGCACACTTCTACCACTACTGTTTTGGCAGCCTCAAGTTCAGAAATGTTTTGTGCTTTTGTCAAGTCAATCAACTTTGGAAGTCAGCAAGACTGGCATTGCATTTATTTAACTTACCTGAACAACTTTGTTGCTTTTTCTTCTTTATTTCTTCTTTTAATTGGCTCACCTCTGCTAAGAGCTTCTCTACAGATCGTTCACTGGCTTCTACTGTAGAGCATATTTTCTGCAAGGAAAAGAACATTTGATGGAATTAACAGTATTAACAGAGGCTGACTTTAACCTTGTTACAAAACCCTTAAAGTTACTCACGATTTTAAAAGTTGGACACAAAGTATTGAAAAGCTTAAGTAACGAGCTCAAGGTAGACTTTAGAGATGATAACTTCAACCTTGTGTTGAATCAGGTGCAAGATGCAAATTTATCGGTGGAATTGAGGATTTATCAGTGTACTTGTTTTCCATCAAATAAAAACTTAAGTCTTCAACTTTGAGAACCTGGTGTACAGCTAGTAACAGTAAATGGCACTCCCTGATCTTTCAGTATGTGCTTCGAAGACACAGCTTTGTTTCTCATTTAGTGCAAGATGGTATACCCTTTGCTTGACTTAGTTTTGTAGTACTGCTGAAAGTAACTGTGTTGGCACGTATGCCTGACTTACCTTCAGTTCTTCCTGCAAGGTGGCATACATCTCATTTATCTTATGAACCTCTTGTAAGGATCCATCTTCGTAAAAGAATTCTGACCTGTCAACCAAGAATATAATTGCAAGTTAATGATCCCAGTGTGTACTTAGTAGGAGCTATTACGAATAAAGAAGCATTTTGAGCTTCAACACTAGGTGCCAATGTTGAGAGAGACAGCTGCTCTCATGGCAAAGTATAGGACTTCACTAATTTCCAAGTACCTTGGAAAGGTATAAATAGTTGCAGAAGACAGGTCAACAAGTGGGCAGGGTACAGCTGTAGCATTTGCAAAAGCACTTAAAAAAATTACTTTTATAGAAAGGTAACTATACTTAACCAAAAGCTACACCTATCAGTAAATATGGCATGTATTGTACCTGTGTTGTCTTACTGCTCTCACAAAACCAGAAGATATGCAGGAACCAGACACTGTTCTGTAACCTTGCTGTTCTGCCATGCCCAAGTTGGTAACCACCAAAGGGACTTTCTGGAAAAGACTTAAAAACCATAAGTATAAGAACTGATTTATTAACATCCAAAGGCCTCTCTTTGACAGTTACAGGTTCTTGACCATTAAGCATCCCAGATGGAGCTTTATAGTATAGTTAATTATTGCTAAGTGTATCATATCACCCATAGATGACTACTTATGGCTAAAAGCAAACGGCAAGAGCAAGAAGACTCTGAGCAATGCCTCTAGAATTTTCCCATTTCTGGGTATGAGTTGCAATAAAGCAATACTTGCTTGTTATGCCTAGCCTATGGGCAGCATGTCTCTGAAGATAACTGAAAATTACCACCAATTTAAGTATTTTAATGATATGTGAAGATGAACACCATGCATAACTGAAGTCCTAGACATAAACCCAAATTGTTCAAGAACAGCTTATGTGCATAAATGAACTGATAGTGTCTGCCTGTTGACGCTGACACTACAGACAGTTAGAAAAAGCAAATTCCCTGAACAGAACTCCAGGGTAAGATTTCAATGATCCTCTAGCAATATAAGGAACGATCTTATGTAATGTGTAAGTTTCTAGGGTAAAATACACAGTGTTAACAACAATTCAATTACAATAAAAAAACCCCAAACTGTTCCAACTTATAGCACATGCTGTGCTACTACTTTATTAAAAGTAGAGAACAAACCAATTACCCTTCTTGTGGCCGATGTAAGGCATGTTCCAGTCTGTAAGTAGAACAACTTTCTGTCATCACACTAGAGGTTAATAAAAGGAATACAAGGCCCTGATTTGATAGGTGAGACTGTAAATTCTTATGAAGAAGTCTTTCCCGGAATGTCATGGTCTGGTCTGTGTTACGCCTGAATTTGTACCATCCTATTACACTCTGCAGGCAGAAGAAAATTCATTATTACTTTTGAATCGTGCTGTCCATGTGTGTCATGATGAAGTAAGCTAGAGGATTCAATACAAAGTCATGAATCTGAATTGTTAGGTGCTATGTACATATTCAAGTAGTTAGTTAACTTGAAACTCTTGAAACAGCTAAGTCTAATTCCAGTATGACGACTTCTCTCTTTCCTTCAAAACCACATGTTGAACTGGCCTGTTTTCTGAGGTTGTGCTCCAGGTGAAACTCTACAAATTTAGTGCTGCTGTTTTGCTGGTTGGCTCTTTCCAGCGTCTACTTCCCCCTGTGAAACTTTCTTCTGTGGAACAGACTGTAAGTTTTTTTTGTCAAGTGGCCCTTAACCACTTGAGTGAGCTGACCTCAACTGAGCTTAAGCTAGAAATCAGTAGAATCCCTTTGGGATATTTGAACTGTTTGCTTGAGAAATTAATAAGAAAAAATGAAATTGTGACATATATGAAGGCAAACCCCAGTCAAAAATAAACTGTTCTTTCAGGGGGAAAAGATGATGCAGCTGCCTTGACCAGCAGTGTGAGGAACTAGATACGAGATTTAAAAAAAGATCAAAGAGGAAAAAAAGCTTGATACAACAGGTATCAAGAACAGCCCCCAAAATCTGAGCTAGCTCCTTGGTATGGTTTAGGTTTGAAAATAAAGTACCTTCTTACAGCCTGATAGTATTTTCTTCAAGGCAAGTTCATCCAGTTCTCCTGCAGAATTATAAAAGCTAGAAGAAAGTTAGGACAATTAGAGGGAAAAAAAAATGCTACTGTAGAAATAATTATTCCCTAGCAGTCTGGCAGTCATCTTGCTTTAATAGCTATTCTTTTTCCCTGGTAAGCATGAAGATAAGCTGACAGAGCTGCTCTGTTAGGACAGTGCAGTTGATTTCATTACTCAAATAGATATGTAGGTGGTCTTGTACAGCTCAGATGCTGTTCTGGCATCAGTGCTATTGGGACACAAGTTAAAGGTAACATCTATGTCCTTTTAACTAAAAAATAGAAAGATGCCTTCAAATTGACATGTAATGCCTTTCTAGTAACATCTGGATTTATTAGTTTTCAGGAAGTTTTGAGAAGGAAATTTGTGTTGTAATTCTCCGCTTCCAGGGGTGCAAACCCGCACAGCTGTGTTCCCATCTATGATGGAACTCTAAATACTAGTTCTTGAAATTACTCCTGCCATGAGGCTAACAAGTGTTTCTGACCCACTTAGAAGCCTATGGCCGATGCTACCTTTTTATTTCTTTTATTTTGAGGGTGAGGGGTTGGGATGTATACTTTTAGAAAAGCAATGTTGTTTGTTGAGTATGTTGACATTATTCTGTAGTTTATATGGTATCATAGCTCATCAGAAGGTACAGTATGCCATATCTCTACTTTTACATACACAGACAAACACCAAAAAAAGACATGAAGAACCAAAATAGGAATAACACAAGGCACTTTGTATCTAATTCCAAGGGGCTGATATGGCTGATGTAGTTACAGCCAGGTGATTTTCTCAGTAATGTAATATAAACTTGAAGAGTTCAAGTTAGGGTTAATTTTAACTTCTTCATATCTGTTTATATAAGATTCTTACCTGAACAACTGGTAGCAAGGAAGATGCTTCTGTATATCTGGAAAGAGAAGGTAGTATTAGTCTGGGTTCATCAATTCAAGATGGATGTTCTTCTATATGCTATGATCAGAATTAAACTGGTAGAAGAACTGAGAAAGAATTCTAAAAATCAAATGCATTAACATCTAATTAAATAAGATTAAGAAATGATTTATTTTTAAAGAAATATTCTAATTCATTTTTCAAATGTAAAGGGAACCACTGATATAAACTGTATTTTTTATACATTTTTCTGTTCTGTCAAATGAAAAATCAACTTGGGCACTTTATTTTTCCCTCCCTTCTGCTGAGTACAGGAGTAGTATGTAATATGAAAGACTTCACTTGAGTTACTCTGCAGCAAGGCATGGATCCTGTTAGTAAGATGAGGCTGGAGAACAGAAACCCATAGGGTAGATGATGAGAACTGGAAGACTGACTACCAGAAAAAACCTGTAGGTGATATAATGGCACTCTAAATCCTTTTTTCCCCCTAAATTCTTCACTACTTTCATTTTCACAAGCTAATTAAAAAAAACAACAACAACAAAAAAAACCCAACTTTGGAGCAACTAACTCTGCCTATGAGAATGTGATGACAAGATTCTGGCTAACTTGATAATGCCACCACAAAAAATGCCCCACATTTTTGGTTCGGCTGTGAAACTCAGTGGAGGAAAGTGTTACACCTTAATTGTATCCTAGAGTAAAACTAGAAAACTAGAAAATGGGATGCAATTTATCCCTACCATATTGTCAGGAAGATTGGAAAGAAGGCACATACGGATTATCTTGTTCTTTCTTTTTGTGTAACTGCATTTTAAAGGGAATTACCTGTGTGTGCATGTGCACTTGCACGTATGTTCCTGTTAAGGGCAAGTATAAAATGCACATCCATCCCATGAAGACTATAAAGAAAAATACATCTGGCATCTGCTCAATTAAATACATAAATAGCTTGCGGCCTTCACACACTGTATTTTATAAGCTCCAAATTAGGTAATAGATGCTAACACATTAGTGTTAGTTCATATTGCTGAAATAGGCCAAGTTTTTCCAGCGCAACTCTAGTCCAGGAGAGTTTGTGATGTGACCAAGACAAAGGAGTCTAAGCCCTAAATTACCTTTAATATGACAAAATATTTGGCAAAGAGGAGCTATTCAAGGAACTAAGAACTAGTATTTCTGTTAAATTATTATATTTACTACAGTAAAATTGTAATTTTTTTAGATCAATTAAAATGTTACAAAATAACCTTTCCATGTGATGGTTTGTTGGTTTTTTTTACATCAAGGTGGACCCCAGGATCTAGCAGCTTTAATCTTGCTGTAAGGTGTTGACTGGCCTCATTCAAAACTGTAAGCAGCTGTATATTGCCTAAAATTAAACATGGTATTAAAAATGCGGACAGACTAACCGATTGTATAAACAACTTCTACATCATCCATTTGTGAGTCAGTAATGCTGTTCTTGGCTTCACCTTTCACATCTCCAAGGAGAAAACCTTCCTTTATAGGGGGAGAGAAAAAAAGAAGTTCACATTAACGGCAGCATTGAACAAAACTTTGTCCAATATTAACAGTGTAAACGCTGTCTTCAGGAAAGGAAAAGAAGCGTCGAAGTGGTTTTGTTTGTTTTTTTTTTAAACAGAGTAGATTCTCATTTTTCAATACCTGCCTATTTAAGAAAAATAAAAAAGTTGGAACGTGCACACAGCTGCTTTCCATTCCTCATGTTTTCATTCACGAGTGAACAGTTCGTGGCTGTACAGGTGACGCGCGCTCACCTCCAAGGCTTAGGCCAGAAGGCCTGACGGGCATTTGGGTCAGTCCTTAGCCGACGGGGTGTTGCTGCTGCCACGCCGGGCGTTCGGCGGCCCACACCTCCCCGTTTTAAAAGAAAAAACCCCACGACTTCCCGCCATTAGCGAGCACGGAAAGATCCCACCGTTGCAGCCGGGAGGGAATAGACCGCAAAACCGTGCTCCCGCCCAGCACGCAGTCGGGCCCTGGATGTGCGTGGGGCCCTCCCCGGCAGCGGGACCCCGGCGGGCCTGCGGCGGGAGGCAGCGCGTCCTCCTGACGGGGCGGGCGGCGAGCTCCGCCATGGCGGTGCCGGGTCTGCCTGCGCGACCAACGGCCGCCCCTCCCTCCGCCCGTTCCCTCCGCCCCGCCCCGCCCCGGCCCGTCCCCTCCCGGCGGCGGGGCCCGCGGCACCCACCGTGTCCGAGTCGGTGCTGAGGTGCTGGAAGGCGAGGGCGCCGAAGACGAAGCCCGAGAGCAGAGCCGACGTGCTCTCGCCCTCCATGCCCTCGACAATGGCGGGCCGCGCCGCGGCGGCGGGAGCCCCCAGCGGCCGCCGGCAGCAGGGCAGGGCAGGGCCCGGTCGGGCACGTGCCGTCCCGTGAGGAAGCAGCGGGCGAGAGAGGAGGAGGCGGCCGGGGCCCGCGCCGCGGCCTGTCCCGTCCCCTCAGCCGCCTGTCCTCCTCGCTCTGCCTCAGCCCTCGCCCCCTCCGCGCCCGCTTCAATCCTCCCTCGCGCTTCGGGCCTCTTCCCGCCTCCTGCCCGGCGAGGATCGGTCCAAAACCAGCCCTTTCGGTTTGCCTTAAATGGTGTAATTCTGAAGTCTGAATCCCTATTTCGTTTTTAAGCTTTAAGGTGAAACTCTGCTCCGATTTAGGAAGGCTGTTTGGGTCCCCCACATCTCATGGGTGGCTTCTGTGATACAGAGAACAAACTGCTTATTGATTAATGATTATCTCTCTGTAACTTTACATATCAAGGACTGGTGTTTGTCAAAGCTAAGCCTGTG
>JANZLQ010000007.1:24657287-24668200 GCA_026212715.1 Elanus axillaris | reverse complement strand
TTCTTATCCCCCCACCCCCCCCCCCCCAAAAAAAAAAGGCAAACAAAAAAGCCAAGTGTTAGCTAGTATGAATCAATACAATTTTAGTCACTGTAAACAGCCAGATAAGAATCTGGCCTCAGAGTGTCTTCAGCAGACATCACTGAGACTTACTGTGTGGCTGTCCTATGAGGTGTAATTTTACAGACAGGGAGCATGAATGTGTTGTCATTCTTCCTGCACAACGCTTCTGTGTTATGCTATGTATATCTCAGGGGAAAATCTAGACACTTCGAAGTTTCTTGGTAGTGAAGTGACCCTTAAAGGAGAAGGGATGGGGGAAGAGAGAAGGGTCTCGGAAAAAATACCAGAGGAACTTGTTTGTTACAGCTGGGAAAACGTAAAACTAATCAACAGCAGCAAGCACAACAAGTATACAAACACCGCCTGAATTTGAGTCAAGGCACCAGCAGGGGTCTGCAATCTTGGCAGCGCACTGTTGACATTTGTAGGTGTGTGTACGTATGTTGTTTGGTAAATGACAATGAAGGAGGTGTTGTGCTCAAGGTTTTATTTGCAACTTACTCTGAATGCTTTTCTCCTTTCTTCAACAATTTAGTGGCGTTATATGGCAAAGCGTTAGAGAAATAACTTGTGGAACTAAATGGCAGTATGTAAATGAGGCATAAAAATGTAATTATGGTGCTTGGAGTAGGAGGAGAGCTATTTCTAAAAAGCATGTGTATTTTACTCTTTTTGGAATCCATATTGTTCATTCCACTGTGTGGAAGGAAGACTCATTTGCTCATGCAGGGATCTCCAGAGAGAGGAAACCTCCATGGAAGAGGACATTGCTGACCAGTGCCAAGAATGCTTTAACCTTGCTGATGTTGTTTATATTTATATTTATTATATTTATATTTTATATTCCTTCTCCAAGAAGGAATGTGGGGCAGTTGCAGAAGATGAAGTCACCCAATGGTCCTCGGAGGAGCTGGTGTCCTGGAATCTCCTCAGCAGAACCAATGCCAACTTGCACCATGTCAGCTGGCAACTGAGTGTTGTGTGGGTCATTGGGGTCCTAATTCAGTATTATCTCCTGATGCCTTTTTGGGGAGCCAGATGTAATTTGCTGGGATCAGTTTTTCATATTACTTTTTAGAAAAGATGTGAAATAATATGCTATTGACTAGTACAGAAAGGATAACCTGGCATGACTTTGTTTTACAAGTGTCATGTCCCAATTTCTCAGGATGATGACTCAGGTTTGCTGATTTCCAGGTCAGGATTAAGGTGAAATGCAACCAGGGATCCTTTAACTCACAAAACTCAACTTTTATTTGCTCACAACAAGAACTGGCATGCTCACCACCAAAACTGGTATGCTCACAACAAAAATTGGCATGAAACTATATCAGTAAACAGTGCAACATATGCTAACCATACATTACCAAACATATACTACAGGCCTTGCTTATTTGGGGATCAGTTCAGGGAAGACGATAGGAGATTCCTCCCATTGAGTCACGAGGTTCAGAGTGGCCCCCCTCGCTTTCTAGACTCCTTCTCAGTGAGGAGCCTAGGGGTGGCTGACTCCACTCCTAGTCCCAGACTTGGTCAACAGTTTATGTCTAAAGGGAGGAGGTGTAGGGATTACGGAAAAGGGAAAGAGAGAGAAGAGAAAGATGTCACCAGTTCTGGATCCAGTGTTGGTTCAGTCAGCCAAGGGGTCCAGTTCCAGTGGGCTTGTGCCCATGGGGCTTCAGTTTGTTTCCTTTTATCACCTTTGCCCCTCCTTTGGGTGGGCACTCAAACTCATTAGGCTAATTAGATAGCCTTTGGGCTGTGGGCTTGGGGAATAGCTTCCCCTTCTTTGCAGATGTGTTCTTTAGCCATACATGGTGAGCTGCCCTGTTCAGCATGCTAGAACAGCACAACATAACAGGGAGCTGTGCACCCTCCAGCATGCCCTCCCCCTCCTGTTGCTGATGGGTATGGATGGGCTTCTTTTCACCTGTGGTTCCTTGCTCATTAGAGTTCCCACCACAATGTTTGAGACTAACTCCTTCAGTCTCTCACAACAAGATGCCATTAAAACTCAAATATCCCCCAAAGGAAAAAAAAAAAAAGGTGGTGAAGATGTAGATTTCTTATGTACCATATGTTTTATTAGTAATTAATGTTTGTAAAACCCAGCAAAAATTTATAGAAATGATCTGCAGATCTTTTTGTTAGTAAAGTAACAACTGTTTCAACTGAAAGGATCAGGCTCTGCCTTTCTGAATAAGAGACAGGGAGACTGTATGCTGAACACTTGGGATTTGAAGCAGAGCCAATGTTCTGGGAGCACAAGGCTGGATAGAAAAAAAGAGACATCCACTTGGAATGTATTAAATTTTCAGACTTTTAAACTTTTCTTTTAAGCAAAACCAGCCTTTCATCAGTTTGACCAAACAGTTACAAATATTTCTTGTTTTTGTAAAGAGCAGGAGCTTTTAAAATTTCTTATTCCTTTGATAGGGGTGTAGTACATTCAAAACATAGCTGCAGTGCATAGAGGGATTTCATACCAGTCAATCACATAGCAGAGCACATATGCCTGTGTGTAACTTGGCTATGCAGCTTAAGAAGACAATGTTTATGTAGAAATGGCTTCAATATTGGTTTTGCTCAGCCATTAGTAACCAATGATGTTTAATTCTCATGATTATATAGTAGCTTACTGCTTGGGGTGGAAATACATACTAAAATTTCTGGATACGTTTTTAAAAATGAAATGATGTGTTCCTTTTGGCACTGAGAAATCTCACCTGCATTGAAGAACACGAGCCACTACTCTCTGTCCTCTTTGAACACAGTGGCTTCTTTACCATGTGATAGCTTCAGATCAAGTGTGGTGCTTTTTGGAATATAGGCTCCAGGCAGTACAAGGTTTTGTACTCAGTGCAGGATTGATTGAGTAAAAACATGCTCATATTATCGTGTTGGCCTTAACTGTTTTTTATTGCTAGTTAGATCCTATTAATTGTGGAGGGAATCATTGTCAAATGGATCTAAGGGTTAAATAAAAGATTTTCTTGCTTGCTCTTCCAGTTTTGCTTTTTAGCATTTAATTAAGATTATTTTACTTTGTAGCATCTGCTTGGCTGTCTTCAGCATCCTTTTGCTGGTATTGGCCACTACAGTAGTAGGACAGTTTCCAAATGGCAGGTAGGTGTTTGCTGAAGGCTCTTTCAATTTCTTTTTTTATTTCTTTAAGGATTTGAATTAGTGAGTTGGAATATAAATCTGCTTGAGTCTGGAGGATTAATGTGAACTATTGGGGGATGATTTTTTTTTTTCTCTACTGTAAACTCAGAGCACTATGAAAGAGTATGGCAATGGCATCTGAAAGTGGACAGGCAATGTAAACCAGATAGATACTGATGGAAGCATGTCTTAGAGTGGAAAATAAAAAGTATGCTGTACTTGAGTCAAAATAGGGCAAGTAAATCATGTGTCCTGAGAAATTCCATATTAATAATGTGAGATAGTTATGTTCTGTCAGTGCAAAAAACCCTCAAATGTGATTCACCAGCAAAAAATTTGATATTTAATTAATGTTAATGAATGAGTCGATAGCAGCTGCTTCCAGAGAAAATCTATAAAACAAAACCCTGACTATTACCTTCTCTGCTTTGATTCTGGTGGGTTTAGAATAGATTACAGTAGAAGAATGCACCAAGAATATCTTCGATACCCGATAAACTCCTCCTGCATGGTATTGTTAGTGCAGTTGAATCTTCTTAGTATGGTCTTTGTAATAACAGCTATTGGGAGTAATGTGGAGAGTTTACATTACATTGTTCTATGAGTGACTGCACAGAACTGGAAATGCATATATGGCTCCATTTCTTTAAGAGTTAAATACTGGCTGAGCAACCAGGTTTAGATGATATGTGCCACATTAGGTGTCTGATGTCTGTGTGGTCTTGTTCATTTCCACAGCAGGTGAGTGGTGCCACCGTGCTCTCATTGGTTTGGTGTTGATTTCTTACAGTACTCAATGTCTCAAGTTTCAGAGCGAGATTCTTATTCCATTACTGCACGGAGACTATGATGGTGCAATTTGATCCAAGAGGCTGTTTAGATCATCTAGACTCTGTCAAGATGTTGGCATGCCCTACTGTGTTTTCTGTTATGTATTGGCAGTGTATGCAAAGGTGGAGTAGTACTGTGTTCTTGATTAAATATATATTTAGATATTTTTCTCAATGTTTGCTATGAACGTGTAATAATCACATGCAAGAACATCACCATAAAAAGTTTGACTTTTCTGTTAGCTGATTTGTTTGGTAACTAGTTCTTCACAATCTCTCCTAAAGTTATGGATGGTATTTCAGTAAGTTTTTGTAATATCTTGCTTGCTTACCGGTGGAGATTTATGTAATGGAGTTTTCTGAATTTTTTTTTTGGTGTGCTTTAGAAAACGAGCAAAATCATGCTGTAGTGTCTTTGCTTTTAGAGTTTTAGTGTCCAAGTAGTCTTTGATATATACCTCTATGAATGATAATGTCTGCAGCTAAAATGCCTACTCCAATAAGTCTTGTATTCTCAGCTGGAAGGAAATTGTTTTTGGTGAAATGCCAAAACTACTCAAATGTGAAGTGACTCTTGAAAGTGTGAGGAAAGATTACTTACCTGCTGTAATGTACTGCCAGAAGTTTTAACGTGTACCATAGTAATATTAGTATTTTAAAATGTTTTGTGTTCTACTTTCTGCGGATCTGCAGATAAGCTGTGTGCCTGAAATGCTTTTGTCATTGCAAGTCTCAGTTGTGGATGCATGCTTACTGGATGGGTGACCTGTTGGGGCCTGTAGGCTGGAGAATAAACATTAAGTAATTACTTTTATGGTTTTCACTGCAGGGAAAACAGACCACAGGAGGAAGGCATCTGTGTAACCAACCACACATCTCCATTAGATGTTCTAATCCTGGCCAGTGATGGATGCTATTCTTTGGTATGAACAAGAGAGTTGGTAAATATTAGTAATGTTGAGATGCCCATAGATGTAATGTTGGGTAAGAGGATAAACTTAATGGTAGAAAGAATGGGATTTTATAGCATTCAAACTTGTATTTTGGACTGCAAAATAATAGACACAGGCAGGTGTGTGCACACTTTTGACCAAGAGGACTGGTATCATTTGTGAATGAGCTTAGAAACAGATGCATCTGTGTTCAGAATGTTACCATGTAAGTGTGTGTGTGTGTTTGCATAGTAACTAGTTTCTTTTGGGCTTGCAGCTTGGCCAAGCACACAGAGGGCTTCTGAGGCTTATTCAAAAATCTTGCATGCAAACCAGTCAGCACGTTGTGTTTGAACGCTCAGAAATGAAAGGCTGTCATCTGGTGAGGAGAAAGTAAGGTACTGATGTGTTTGTTTAATTGTCTATCAGGTCTAATAATTGTGAGGTCCAAGTGTGGGTTGAGACTGTTTTCACTGTGCATCTCTCTTTGGTGGGCAGCTGTAGGTTGCCATCAGTGTAAGGTTCGGAACTGCTCCATCAATGAAGGTGCAGGGTATAGCATTCATCTACTGAATTTTTGATCATTTGCCCTGTAACCTCTGGGAATTTCCACATTGCCACAATCACCCTGACTGCCACACGTGGGAGCCTGTTCATTCAGTTTTGAGGCTGATGATTCAGGGATGTCAGGACAGAAATCGGAGTTCTGTCAGCACATCTGCTTCCAAAAGCATGCCTTCCCCTGGTACAGTTTTCATCGGCACCAAGCATTGAAACTGGTTATATCTGTTGTGAGTACAGGATAAAGGGAGGCTGATAGTAGGAAAAAAAAAAAATTACCAAGGTACCACCTAGCTGCTAGAAGCTGAAAAAGCATCCTGGAGAAGTGTCCTGTTTGCTTAATGCCTGTACTGCTCTCCAGGCCTGTGGTATTGATTCCTGGCAGAGGCAGCATATTTCACTTTAGGGACATGAACAGTATTGACTCAGTATGGCAGTTCTTATATTCTCAGCTGTTTACAGAGGCTGTTCTTAGTCATCCTAAATCTTCATGAAATAGGGTGCAATGCAGCTAACATTAAGTAAGTGTCTATGACAGTTTGTCCTTAGAAAAATGGAGAAGATCCCCCCCCTGCTGGATCATTTTCTCCTTTTTTGATATCTTATGTTTTGGTTTGGTTCTTTAATGCAAACTGGAGAGGAACTGCATGCTCTTGAGTCGTAGGAAAGACAAGTGTCTCATGAAACAACAGATTTTGTGTGTCAGTAATCTGCTTAGTGGTAATACATTTGTTTTTAAGTGATATAGCAAATGTAATAAAATAGTGGCCTATCTCTTAACTAGGTGCGGAGAATCATTAGATACATAGAAACCATATTATGAACCTAGAAGGCATGAAAACTTGAAATATGGAAGATACTTCAGTCAAAAGTTTGACTGTTCATAGCTGGAACCTGCCAAAAATACATGGGAAGTGATTTTTAAATGATTCAAGTACCACTGTTCTCTGGCTTTGTGTTAATTGGGTTAAAACAGTGACATAAAATTGTATACCAATTTGTAGAAAACCTACTTTTGCAATTAGCAAGAGATAACCTGTGAGATAAAGGCCTGAAACTAGCACACTTCCTGGCTGAGGCTGCTGACTGGCAAAGGGCAATGGGTCAAGCGCTTTTCTTGTCCTATGTAAGAGGTAATAGATGTTTAGATTCTTGGCCAAATACAAATATGAGTCTTCTATGAATATGAAGTATACACTGAAGTTTTATTTTCTCTCCACAGAATTAGAGAACACATTGCAGATAAGGCCAAATTACCCATTTTAATTTTCCCGGAATGTAGGAAACAACTATATTGATTTTATTGCTCTTCTCACTTCTTGCCACTGAGTGCAGTTTATTATACCCAGTCTTTACAAGTGAGGTGTTTGTTTTTAGTCTGTAGAATTAATTAGCTCTTGTGATATTAAAAGTCAGAGTCTAATATTTTATAACAGTTTTATGACAGTCTGTTTGCTTTAGCATATAGCATAATGGAAGAGAGAACAGGCTCTGGGATTGTTTCAGAACTATAGCTTACTTTCTCCCTTAGCAACTTAAGTTTCCTTAAGACAGTTTAGGATTCATTTGGTGATACTTTTCTTAGAGTGGATTAAACTCTTCATCTGTTTTAATTCTGGCCAGGTACCTGCATAAAGAACACATCAGTAATGATGCTTAAGAAGGGAAGCTTTGAGGTAGGAGGGACCATCCATCCAGTAGCAATCAGGGTAATGTATCTGCAGTTTTCCAAATGTGGAAGGATTATTTGCAGAAGCTTCTCATGTCAGAGAAGCTATTCATGTGTAAACCTTAAAAAGGGGTTTGTTCTGTGTGAATAAGGTACTGAATAAGCCCTGAGAAAATGGAATCTTTTTGCGGTGCACAGTGTCTTGCAGTTTAGTACAGTATAGGCAATATTTCACTGAGTGTCTCTGCAACTGGTTAGGAGCAACCTGAAAAGCACAGTTGGCAATTGCTGTGCTGTGTGTTCAGTCCTCCCTGCTCTTTCTGTCCTAGGGATCCTGGCTCTTGTGTGCTCTGGGTATAAAGGCACTTTTGGCACTGCCAAAGCTTTCTGAGTAGCTTTAGCCGAGTCACCCTAGCTCTAGATATGTTAGTTACTTTTTCTGGAGCTATAATGTTGTTTAATCTTACAGAAGTTGTTAAAAGTGGTGTGAGAATTTTCAAGGAAACGTTTGTAGTCAGCAGATCTATAGAAGACAAGTCTTTAAATTTTGAGTAGATCTATCTGATTATAGTAGAGATGTCATAGTTTGGGGTCCTGCATTGATTATAAAGTTTAACTGTTATAAACTTCTAATAAATGTTGAAATGTGGAGCTTTACTCTGAATTTACTGCTGCTTATAGGAGGTGTGGCTAGATTTGACCCTGATTTGACAAGTTGAACTGTGACTTTGTGGCCAAAAAAGAGCAGCTTACATGATTTAAACTAAAGTAGCAGATCATGCCCTTTCACTTATTCTTCTTGTGTTCCAGTATGACCCCCGCTTTGGAGATGCGTTCTGGAACAGCACAAAGTATTCCATGATGACCTATATTTTTAATGTGATGGGCTGTTGTCTGTAATGTGTGGTACCTGCCACCAATGGTCAAAGAGGTACTTGCGCTTTCATGTTTTGCAAATGCTCATAAAACATTGTCTGGGAGGAAGTCTGCATTATTACACATGGCGTGTTGCTATTACATTTGCAAATCTTCATTGGCAACTTAATGGACAAAGGCCAGAACACAATACTGTAGCCTCGAAATTAACTGAGTGTGGATTTATGTGGGTTAGTTATCTTCAAGTAAAAACTACTCTTGCAGAGGTTCAGACATTTCTGCAGCATGTTCCCTGTTGTTCCCAAACAGCTTCTTGAGTGCAGCTGCTTTCCTTTCCTCTGGTCCCAGAGACTAGAAGAGATGTTAAAATGTGGTTTTATGCTGCAGGATTTCTGCTTCTCAGCCTGGCCCTGACCTCCCTTTTTTACTCCAGAAGTGATATATAGATTCAGGCCACCTCTTCACTCCATACTGGGGTGCTTCTGCCTTCTGTGTCCCCCCTCTACCTCCATCTGCACAGCTTCCACCCACCTCCTTGTTTCTCAGCCCTGCAGAATATCCAGCTAATCCTTTGCCCCACAGCTTTACCCCACAACTTGGCACAGCCTCTCAGCCCACTGCCCATGGATACTGACCTGATGCTGGCAAAGTGGTCAAGGCCTTTGCTCCAGCAGTCCCCCAGTTAAGTACTGCCTACCCCGGTCTTTGCTCAGCCCTAGTCTTGGCATGGAAGCTGCTGTAATGTGTGTATCTTTAGTCCTCTGCAGTTCAGGCAGTCTTCTGTGAACTCACAATAATTCACTGATCCTAAATGCACCAGGCCCCAACCCTGCTCAAGGCACCCCATCTCCTTCAGTGATCCTGTCAGTGTGTTCCCAGCTTCAGATTGATACTGAAGTACTGGGAGCAGATGCATCCCCTGCTCTGGTCAGACCTCTGACCTCAGGCTGCATGTTGTCTGAGATTGCCCCAGAAGCCACAGAGCCTCCCACTTAGTTCTTTTTGGCACTGAATGGTGGCAAACCAGGCAGCATTCCCCAGGACCAGCTGGAACTGCCCTGCAGGTCACATTTGGCTTGTGGGCCTGGCATATGACAAAAAGTATGTCTTCAAGTGAGACATGGAGAAAATGTTGAAGTTGTAAAGCAAATAATTCATATATTTTTTCCAGGAAGAGGAAGATGCTGTTCACTTTGCCAGCAGAGTCAAGGCTGTCACTGCTGCTCGGGAAGGAATGTCTGTGCTTCCTTGGTGAGAAGCAACACCTCTGAGGTTGAGTTTAAAGCATGATTAGATGTTCTGTATTCTGAGACGTTAGCCTGGAATCTTTTAAAACTTCTTCCAGATCTGCTTTGCTTGGGTTGTAGTCCATCACCCTTACTGACTCTGAGTCAGAAAATACTACTTTATTCCTTGGACAGCTCTACTAGAATAAATAGACTAATATAGTATAAAAAGAGAAATGGAGCTGACAGGTGGATATAGACAATAGGTATTATTTTGTGAAAATAAACTATTTGCCCGTTAAATGCTGGATTAAAGGAAAGGCATTGCTTGTGTTGTGTGGTGAGTCTTGGAAGGACAGATCATTTAGCATTGTATTGCAAAAGCCAGCATTTAGGGTGAAAACTGCTTTGACTATGTAGTCTAAATATTGTAATATTTTTCTGCCTTGACCCTGAAGTGAGCTCAAGGCTGTTTCTTTTCTGTATCTTTCAGGGATGAGGGACTAAAAAGGGAAGAGCTCAAAGAGTCTTTCAAGAAAGAGCAACAGAAAAAATATTGCCAGATAGTAATAGAAAGTGGAACTGTGGGAAACGGAAATGTTTGTTAAATTGTATTTATTTTACCTCATTTTTCCATGACTTACTTCCACCAGAAAATGGGCTATTTTTTATACTAAACCCAACATATTTTCCTTCTGTCCCTGTAAGATATTTTGCATATGACACAGCAGGGAATCTATAAAGAGAGAGTATTTTTTATTGAATAAGGATATAATTTTATAAATAGGAAGTTTTACAGTATGCTAGTAAAATTCTCTCTGATGTTGAGTGAGAAGAATCTGCAATAAAAATACTTAGGTTCATTAAAACACTGTTTTTTAAAATCTTTGAGTTGCCCTGAAGACTTAAGTGGTAACTTCTTAACTTGTAATAAAACACTTGTGTACTCCTAGCCTCTGTCAGTGGCTTGGACTAGCAGTTTTCCTGTGAGCTGTAGAGATGGATCTGATGTCAGCAGACATTAAGCAGTTCACCAAAATACATTTTCCAAATTGCAAGTTGTAGAGGAAGTGTTGGATGTCAGAGGGAAGGAGGCAGTCGCTGGCTTTCTCCTCCATGTCACAAGACCAGGGATGGCAACATAGGAAGTTTTCCAGGATCCCACTGCCAAACAGCAGAACAGTGTCCAGGGCAGCACATCCCTCATGCCTGAGCATGTGATGCTGGGATAAATTAGTCACAGCCAAGGACAATGTAATGGAAAAACATACTGTATTTTTAAATTATGTTGTGTCTTCTGATTTTGCTATATCCCTTCCTGTGTCTGTTTGAATGCGTTACACAAATTAAAGAAAACTTATGACATGACCTTTGTTATCCTCTGTTGCAATTATTTCTGGATGGCCACCTGCTTATGTTACCACTTGATGTGAAGGCTACTGATTTGCCCTCTTGACAAGCCCACCCTCCAAAAATAAATAGAGCAAGTGCACTTAAAGAATATAAGATGGCAATATTTCTGTAACCTGTAGTATTTCTGTATTGGGTTTCTGTGGCAAGGTTTTGGTAGTGGGGGGGGGTTTACAGGGGT
>JANZLQ010000007.1:24645775-24656550 GCA_026212715.1 Elanus axillaris | reverse complement strand
TGTGCCACTGGGGGGAGGAGAGGGAGAAAAATCGGGAGTGGGGTTGAGCCTGGGAAGGAGGGTGGGGTGGAGGGAAGGTGTTCTAAGGTTTGGGCTTACTTCCTAATATCCTTGTTTTGTTTTGATTTGTAGTAACTTAAATTGATTTTGTTTCTTCCCCAAGTTGAGCCTGTCTTTTGCCCATGACCATAAGTGGTGAGTGATCCCTCCTAGTCCTTGTGTCTACCCACGAACCTTTCTTTATATTTTCTCTTCATCCCACTGTGTCCAGGGATGAGGATTGACTGAGCAGCTGCATGGAGCTTTGTTACCTGCTAGGTTTAAACCACGACAACATGACAGCAGGCTGTTGACTGAGTTCTCAGCAGAGATGAAGGACCTGTTGTCATCAGCAGAGATACACCCTGCAGAAAGACGTGCACAGATATAACACTGCCCAGCCTGGAGATTCCAGAAAACTAATATTCAGGGGAGGGGCTAACAGAAGTGAGAACTGCCTTGAGGCTGCATGGCACAGAAGTAGCATAGAACTAAGCTCTCCTCTTCTGTGGCCTGGCCTGGTATATCATCCCTTGGTTTAGTTGCTACAGGTATGTGAATTCTCTTGGGTGGATCAGTCTGTCCGAATTTTGGTGTCATAGGTAAGCAGTAGGAGAAACTGCCCTTTTAAAAAGCTATTAGCCAGCCAGGTAGGGAGAGTGCTAGCAGTATGTCTACAGAGGAAAATTGCTTCAGGCTCTCCTATTGTGAAAGAGGTCTGCTTGCTCCTGACTGTTGTAAGCTGTGCTTCCATGTCTGCTGAAGCTGTTGATGTAGTTTCTCAGTATAAAAATCTGAAGAAATGTGACAGACTATCCTAACAACTGTTAAATCTCTTCAGTGTGCCAGTTTTAAATTGGGAATTTTTCTTTCTGTGTGACTGATGTCTGAGAGTTGCTAACAGAGACTGCAGTTGTATGCAAGGGGTTAAGACAAGTGTTGGAAGCGTCCTTCCCACACTACTGTGTGCCTTCTTCCTGCTCAGAGGTAAAAGGGGAGACAGAGCAGGCAAGAAGAAGGGCCAGAGACAGGAAAAGATGGGAAGATGAAGAACTGTTGGATCAGAAATTTTCTCATTTGGGCTCTGCTTCTGTAAGAGATTAGGAGATGACATGCCTTTTTTCCTGTCGTGCAACACTTCCCCAGCTCACCAAGAGAAGAGCCCTTGGATGCCTGATCCTTATTATAGTTATGACTCCAAGTCTTGTAAAAGTATAGCTCAGACCTCTGAATGTACGAGTGTTACATGTCACCTATTGAGCTGTGGGAGGAATGGTGGGGTTGTCTATATCTTATCTGCCGTTTTTTGGCTGTCTTGACAAAAGCTAAAAACTCTGTGAAGTAGGTAGTTACATACATGGAATAGGGAAATTTAAAGCAGACAGTGAACCCACAAACTTGTCAATGACAAGAGCGAGGTGTGCTTTGTTAGCTGCTGCTAAAAATGCCAACCTGACTTGAAATAGAGACCACTTTGTCTTGCTCTGCTTTGAAGACATGTTTCTGGGTTTTGGTGGTGCTTTCTTTACCTACCTTCCACGGCCCCCTTTCTCTTGATATTCTGTATTTCATTTGCATTTTTCAGCAGTGGCCTTGGCAATTGCTTTTAACTGAAACTGTGTACCGTCCTTAGAGTGCTGAGGTTGTGGAGACATTTATTGTTTTCCAAAAGGACACCACAGATAAGTGTGTCTTCCTCTTCCAGCAGGAGGGCATGGTAACAGTAAAAAGAACACATTCTCATGATAACACGTGAGTGGGAAGCTGGTAAACTACAACTGATTTTTCACAATCAAAGAACTTACACTTGTGTTACTCCTCCTCTTTGCTTATCTTCCACTGGTCTTGCAGGAACCAGGCTTCTAAACTGTTTGAGCTCCTTTTTCATTCCATACCTTTGCAGGATCAAATGCAGCACTGTCTAGTGCTAGCTTGTGCCAATAGGTAGGCTTAGATGGAAAAGAAGTAATATTTCAGTGGATCGGGCACTCAAAAAAATCAAACCAAAACCCAACCCCCAACAAGAAAACAAACAAAAACTTAAAAAAAAATAATCTGTCAGTGTAATGTTTTTTCTTTTTCTATTTTTCTTATTTGCTAGCTGTGCAAGCTACATAGACAAGATATATCATCTTCAAGAAACCTGCAGCTCTGTCTTCCTCAAGAGCACAAAATTCCTCTATTGTTTACCATTTAATGTATTTGCCCTTCAGCTCCTTACCCAATGAGCCTTGCACTTTTAATTGACTGGGTGGCCTCTTCTCCAAATAAATGATGAGGGCCTTCTGATGCAGCTAATCAGCATAGGGAAGACCTACATTGTAAATCATAGCCTTGCTTTGTAATTTGGTGCTGCTGGCTAATACCTATGTATGAAGCATCTAAGTTGATGCTAACTTTTACTGTGGCACTGCTGTGTCATGTTGATGAAACTGAAACAAACCAAAGCGGTCCTAGGTGCATTCATCCTGAACATCTGTGATACCTAAGGCAGTGGGCCATGAGTTGAAAATAAGTGTGTGTTGGAATGAGTGAATAAAATCAGGCTCTCTTGCTACGTGGGTGAGCCAGAGCCAGAGAGGCAAGCCAGCTGCTTATGCTATCTTGAAGACATCACTGTTTGATCAGCTGTGTGGATGGAAAACCAGATATATTTAATAAATTCCACCTTTAAGTGCTTAATAAAACTCATGCAGCATGTCCAAGGTGCAGTGCAGAAGCTCTGTGCACAGCATGGGTCCTGGGGTGGTCCAGGACCTTAAGCCACTTGGGCACCATCCTGCTTCTGCACTGGGCTGAGGGCTGGAGCCAAGTCCCCTGTATTTAGAGTCCTGAAGCCTTGAATAAGTAAGGGCAGCTCTCATAATCCCAGAAAGACTAGGTCACTCTGTCTAATGTGCCCCTCCTTGCTCAGGCAGGTTTCCAAAATCAGAGCTTGAGAAGGAGTCCTCTGAAAGCATGTTTTTGGATGTTCGCATTACTGTTACCTAAGTTTTCCTTGGCTGGGAGTAGAACTTGTAAAGATGATTTATGCTTTGACCCCTTTAAACTAAATGTGCCGACTGAAATAGCTTCAACATCTGGCTCATATTTCTGGACTTTCATCTCTGGCTTAAGAAGAAGTTTTTTGGACATTATCACTATTCGTGTCTAAAGTATCTTGTGCTGCTCTGCTAGAAGGGTAAAGCAACCTGAAACAGGTTGTAACTATGCAGTGTTAAAGCAGTGTAAGGTGAATTTCTATGTAGATGACTGTCATTGCCTTAATGTTTTTGAGCCAGTTTTTTAGACAGGTTCTCTAAATTTCCTTGGCCTCCAAGAACTTATTTGCCTCAAATACAAGATGGGACCAAAAGTTTTGAGGTCTCTTTTATATATATAAATATACATACCTTTTTCTCTTGGACTGTGTGTGTATATATACACACACACACACTTTGTATGGTTATAAAGGGATGCCTGAGTGCCTACCATCTATTAGAAACATAGCACAGACATGAAAACCAAGTTAATTATCACAATAGAAACATTACAGATTATTAGAAGATGTAGCGATTAGCAACTTAGTAACCTCTTGTACTGTGAGAACTGAATCAGAGTTTGCTAAAACGTCTAAGAATCTTTCACTGTAATGTACCTGCATGTTAAGACTGATGCAGCTAGAGTCCTTTATTCTCTTGACTCCAGATGTCTTTTTCTACAGCTGTGTCTTATCTTTGGGAACGTCTGAAATGCTCCTCTCTCCGACTTCTGCTGACCTGCTCTGCGTTCTTGGGAGGCTCTTTTTTTTCCCCCGGACTAGCTATTGTTTTAAGATGTGTTGCAGTAATTGTATAGGCATGTACTATGAGAGCTGTGCAAAGAATGCCATCCAGTGGCGTCTAGTTAGTCGTAGCAAACTCTTCCTTGCACGGCTGCCTCAACGTGAATGGACCGGTTATTTCTCCTACATTTCTAGGAAACCATGAAAACGTAGAAATAACTCTGCATACCCCAAACACCGGATCTTTGATTATCAGTCACGGCGTACCTAGCAGCAAAGCTTGTGTTTAAGTTTCAGCAGCCTGTGTTGCGTGGGGTTTCCCCAGGCCGTCTCTTCCCTGTGACAAACCAAAATCAGAAATACTTCTGTCCTTTAGTTGCTTCAAAATCAGGTATGGGTCCAACCCCTGAGCTTTTATTTGTGTTTTAAAATTCAGTAGAGGCAGCAAGCCTGGGATGTTTCTGAAGACAGTATGACACTTGCATTTGCTGTGATGAGTTTCTTCAGTACCTTGATACTCTTTGCTCCTGATCTGGGACTGGGGACACTTTCAGAAGAAAATATGTTTTCGGAAGATAAGGGAGATGTTCTGAACTTCTATTAGCACGCGTTTCCTTGAGCTGTACTAAGAATAATGAGCAGTTAGTGCCGAATGCGACAACACATTTATTTAAACTCTTCCTTGCCCTGGATGAAAGTGAGGAAGGCAGCCTGGGCAGCTCTTCACCTGATCTTTTGTTCTAGCCTCAAGGCACTTTAAGGAACATATTTTGGTTGTGTGTGCAGTTTGAGGCCTGATTTCAAGCAGGCCAACAGAGACGGGTCACAGATGCGTTACGGATGGGACCTCTGGGCTTTCCAGCCTCTCTGTGGGATTTGCTTTTGGAAATATTTCTGCTGAGGTGAAATGCCTGTTGCTCAGGCTCTTTTGAGCATGTTCCCCAGCTATGGCACAGACTGTGGAGATGACCTGTGAGGGGTTCACAGGTTCATTTTGTTTTGGAAAAATAGGATTAGAAGTTAGTGGGCATACAGTAGAGACAGAGGCCTTCCTGGCTCTTGGCTTTTTTGTTGTGCAGACAGGAAGGTCCTTAGCTTTGTAGCCATTTCTCCTCCCATATTTATTATTCTATTTAGTGATGGCTCCTCAATTAGTGCACCAGACTCCTTTGAGAGCAGGGTTCATCGTGATCGCTTGTCATCAAGGCTAGCGTTTAGTACATCCAATCAATGACGTTCTATATAATGGCCATGGTATTGACTGATTTCTAATTTTACAGTATGTTGAGCCCTGTTGAACTCTTTTAATATGATAATTGCTTTACTAATCAGTAGTCATGATTTGTGTGCAGTTGCAGATTATTGACATCAGTTGATATCCCTTGGTATTTTTATTTGACTATATGAAAGATGCATGTGGTGAAACACATTTCGTATCTATGTGGTGGATATTAAATAGAATAATATTGGACAAAATAATATATCCTTGCATATTGGACTTTTAAGAAATAGGTTATAAGATAATTTAGAAAGGTACATTTCTTTTTATATGGGATAGCTATTAAATACTACCTTTTAAGTTTATACAGGCATCTATTAAACAGCTTATTTTGTAACTGCATCATAAGCATTCATTTGTTCATACATTAAATACTGTGTTTATCAATTATATAATAGATTTAAAAAAAACCATGCTCATCATATATGTCTATGGGCTGTCTCCTTTACTCATATAATTTATAACTTTACATAAGATGTAAGTATGTACACATGTTCAATAAAATAAACTGTATATTTCAAATAACTGCTCCGTTCATCTTGTGTTTTATTAATATAATTTTATAAAATACATCTACAAGGGATTATAAGGAGAGATATCTATATTAAAAATACATTTATGTCAGATTTTTGCTGAGGCTGATTTCTAGCCAAATGCTATCTTGCACGTTTGGGCTTTTAAGTTATTCTTTGCATGTTGCACCCTGACCCTTTGCATTGTACGTGTGACACGGGAATCTGGTGGGTGCATCAAGTGCATACATTACACTGCACAGTCTGCTTCATGTGTCAAACGGGGACGGGCGGCTCTTGCTGTGGGACCAGGAGGTGGCAGCACTGTATGCGTGTCTAACATATGAGAACTAGAACCTTATTAATGCTCTTTTGGGAAGTACAAGCCTTAATATCACTTAAGAAAAAAAAAAGATTAAAAGGTAAATTAATTTACTGGACAACAGCATGTTTTGTGCTTCCTTAAAATACTGGCATGAACAGAAAAGTACAGTGTAATTTTAAGTGGTAATTTTGTTATATTGGAAGATTAAGTCATTCAAGAGATCATGAAGTTTTGGAGTAATACATACATATTTTTTCTTCACCGTTTCCCCTCTCCAAGTGCAGTAGAAAGCCAGGCTGACAGCCCTTAGGTCATGGTGGACAGTAAAAGAAGGTGCCATCCTTGTGGCATGCTCTTTGCATTGATGCCACAGATGCTTGCATGTCTGCCGGGTTGTCTGTAGCATTTTTGCTCTGAAGATGATATCTGCATCTCCTCCTGTGCTTGATGTATAGAACTGCTCAGATACTCACAAAATCCCTTCCATGTTACCACAGCGGTGAAGGTTTCTAGGTGGTTTGGTCAGTTGAGCACAGATGCTTTTAAGGTCATGAAGGGAAGACCATTGCTGAATTGCCTTCTGATGCTCCTCTATCACTACATAACCAAGCTTTAATTATGCACTTAAGTTTTGGGGTTTTTTTGTTGTATAAAGGCCAGCATATTTAGCAATTTGCAGGAACAAGTACTGAGAGGTCTCCCTGAAAATGTGCAAGTGTACTGCTTGCTAGAAAGGTCTCAGGGTCCTGTCTCCAAGACTAACAGGGAGTCTCAGCTGTTATGCTCCAAGTGATAAAATCCTGCTGTAGATGGGAGGCCACATGACCACAAAGCCTGTGCTTAGGGTATTGAAATGAAGTGCTGGATGCTGAATACCTGGGAACATTTGCCCCTAGGATTTATTCATATGACCATTGCATTAGAGAATATCTCTCTCCTCCCTCTTCCCCCTCCAGCATTAAAGACTCAGTTTCTCACCAGGTCACCTCAGCATATGCATCTCTGAGACGCTCAAGGTTGTGTGGGACACGAGCAGTTTCTGTGGCCTGCAGTTGTCTCCACCGCAGTGTGTTTGCTGTTAGCTGTTCTAGCTAGAATCCCCCCTGTTTCTGCTTGCTTCTGTTAATGTCCTTCTCAAGTGTTCACGTTTTCCGAGTCATTGTAAGGAGAAGGTAAGCTCGGGGCTTTTAACAGGGTTTTAAATTGTAGCTGGATTGCTGAATGCCTAGAAACCTAAATTTCTAAATTAGGGAAGTTAAATTTTTTGAGGCAAGGCACGCCAGGATGCTGTGTTTATGAAGCGCACAGTGCTTATGAGCCCTCATCCTTGCTGGAGAAAACATGCAAGGCTGCAGCTCTGTCAATACATACTTCTAGGCTTAAAGGGCATGTAGAAGCCAGGCTACCCCTATTTATTTTCAGTGTAATAAGAACTGGAGGTCTCTGACAGCAGAAGGTAAAATTCCACTTCTGTTCCCAGACAAAAAGTGAAACTGAAAATATCTGACTCCTTGTATAAAGGGTATCAATTTTTACAGTGAGTTATAGCAAATACAGTGGTGGAGAGAAAGCATGACCTGCCTGCAGCCAGAAGACAGACAAGAGAGTGCAGAATTCCCCCGAGTGGTTTGCTGGCTACCTGCCATTCCTCAATGGCAGAAGATAAAAGGCAGTACTAGGATAACTACCCTGACCCTATTTATTTCCAATAAAATACAGATATTTACATGAGATGAAACTGTTTGGTATTCTGAAGCTGCCCGGCTCCAGTGACAGGAGACAAATGAAAAGCTACTTTTTATTAGATCTGACTTACCAGAAGCCAATAACGCATGCAATAACTTAGCAAAGGGAGAGTGTGACTGCCATGAGGTGACACCATCCAGGATCTCTTACTGAGTCTGTTCAACAAGATTTCCCTCATCCCAGAAACCAAGTTTGCAGCCACGCTCCACACCACCAAAACTTGATATGCTCTGATAATTAAGCAGGATAAATAAGTATAGCCAAAGGAATGTAAAAATAAATCATTCAGAAAAGAAGTGTGGTAATACTGATGAGAATTTTACAAGTGCTTTTTCTTGGTCTTTGATTCAATCCCACCTCCTGTTAAAATCACACATTACATTACATAGCCATGGAAATTAAGGCAATAACTGTAAATGTATTTGTACTACAGGCATAAAAATACATTATTACTAGTGTTGATAAAACAAAAATTAAGAATCTTGATAACTTATCATGAAGTTAAAAAACAAACCAAAGCTTTTTGGATCCATTTGGAGCACGTGGTTTAGATAAACTTGAAGCATATAATTTCATCTGAAGCTTTTTTTTGTGTGCACTGTACTTTGTGAAATAAACTGAAAAATAAGGATATATGAAAATATTTTCTTCCAAGTTTATCAACTCTGATACATTCTTATGGGATGTTTCTTTCTCATGGTTTGCACTTGTAACTGGAAAATACTCCACTAGAAAGCATGACTGGTCATAGCCTTTCTACATAAAATAGGCCTTCAAAAAATGAAAGCATGGAAAATTGTTAAATCTAGCACTCTTTCCATACCTTCAGTGGAATCAAGCTCTTACCCATGCTGGAAGTATGGTCCTAGTGCTTGGAAGAAAAAAAAGTCCTCCTCTTAGGAAAACAGGGTCACTGCTAAAAGGGAGGCAGAGAAATTGTATGTTCTCACAGGCTACAAAGTAAACAAAGCAAATATAATGATGGTGTTAATTTGAAACAAATTTATCAGCAGATAGGTGATCAGTGGTTTATAACAGCTATATGTTTTTAAAAGACAAAGGCCACTTGGCAAAGAGAGCAAGCTGTTTGTTGTTTTTTTAGACAAGTCAACAGTTTTTGCAGTTAACAGCCTGCTATTTTTTGATGGGAGTGCACGATAGTCGCAAAGGATGAACTTCAGCACGTTCATGATAGGACTTTGCCAGCAGCTCTGTCACTAGGAGGAGGCTGTCAGGTTAGCAGGCATGTTTCCTCCCTGCTGTCCCAGGCAGAGAAGGTGGTTCTTCAAGCAGCTCAAGAACAGAATTGATTTTTTTTTCCAATTTAACATTAACGGCTTTGTGAATTATTCATGCAAGCGTGGAGGGGAAACCTGGTTGCAATACAATAAGAGTTTCTGATTATGTGTGGGTCTTGTCTCTGTCCTGCTTCTGTTCAGCTTATACAAAATGGCTGACTGTGCTTAAAACTGCCTCCTGCCAAAATACCTTTTCATGAGTGTTTTTTCCACACTGGTGCGTAATGACAGCAAGGATCAAACCAGTCACCTTCCCTTTCTCTAAAACACCAATGTTGGTAGAGACTGCTCATTTCCTACTATTTGTTTAAGGAGGTTTCGGTCACAGGCAGTAGGTCTAATAGCCACGCTATTGCACCAGAAAAGCAATGCCTTCATTCTAGATAATGAATATTACAAGTAGAGATTTCTATAATTTTCATTTGATGCTTCAGGTGCACTGATAGATTTCAGCCCTCTGAGACTCAGGAATCTACCATATGCCACCAAATTTGACATAGGCTTTGCTGAGTCAATACTTTTTTGCATTTTACTAAAGCAGAGGTTAACAAGCTCATGGACTAAGTCAAACAAATTTTTTTGTTTTCAGTTTTCAAGGTTTTGTCAACAAACACAAAAAGCTTTGCCTTGCACAGGATTATCTGTATTGCAATTCTTGCTTCAGATGTCAGTTTTAGATATTATTATCTAAATGAAGATATTGAAATGTAATGGAGATGAAATCTCTATGACACGTTATTGTGAACACCGTATTGTTTTCCTCAGGAGCTAAACAGCGTCCACTGTTGCTACCTGGGCTACACCAGTCCTTTGTATGGAGATTTCTGCTTCATAATGCCAGATAAAAACAAACAAACCAACCAAGCCTTTGGCCTTTGCCATTTGCACCCCAGATGATAATTCATGAGCAAGTACTAAATGCCCTGTATCACTTTCTGCTTGTAAAGCAATGGACAAAATACAAATTTAAAATAAGCTACCCACAGGTGGATGTGTTGTGAATATCGCCTGGTTTTGAAAGTGATGTTCTTTTGTTTCTGTTCCAGACTCTGGACAATTTTAAATGCCTTGGAACCACACATTCCTGTAACATTTGAAAACCACTTGTAGTACAGCTCTTTGGAGTAGGGATTCTTGCATTAATGTGTGTATGGCACAGACAGACTATTTGTTTTGGGTTTCTGTGGCAGGGTTTTGGTAGCAGGGGAGAGGGCTGCAGGGCCGTCTCCTGTGAGAAGCTGCTGGAAGCTTCCCCGGCTCCAAGCTGGACCCGCCTCTGACCCAGGCCGAGCCCTTCAGTGACGGTGGTAGCGCCTCTGGGAGAGCAGAGTTAAGAAGGGGAGAACCTGCCCTGAGTGTTGGGATTGGGATGGGAGAGGAACCCCTCTGCAGACCCCGAGGGCAGGGAGGAAGGAGGGAGGAGGAGGAGGGGAGGCCCCTGCAGCCCGTGGTGAGAGGTCAGGCTGTCCCCCCCCAGCCCAGGGAGGGCAGAGGGGGAGCAGAGGCCCGCCTGCAGCCTGGGGAGAGAGGAGCCCACGCCGGAGCAGGGGGATGCCCCCCATGATGGCCAGGAGTCCACGGGAAAGCCTGTGCTGGAGCAGTCTGTGACTGAAGGACTGCAGCCCATGGAAAGAACTCACCTTGGAGAAATTAATGAAGGACTGTCTCCTGTGGGAGGGACCCCAGGGCAGAGCAGGGGAGGAGCAGGGGAGTCCTCCCCCTGAGGAGGAAGGAGCGGCAGAGACACGGTGGGATGAACTGACCCATTCCCCAACCTCCTGCACTGCGGGGGGGGTGGGGTGGGGTGTGTGTG
>JANZLQ010000007.1:24631588-24645757 GCA_026212715.1 Elanus axillaris | reverse complement strand
TTGGGAGTTAAGTTGTGCCTAGGAAGAAGGGAGTGGTGGTGGGGAAGGTGTTTTAACATTTGATTTAACTTCTCATTATCCTTGTTTTGATTTAATTGGTTACAAATTAAATTGATTTTTTTTTTCCCCAAGTTGAGCCTGTCTTTTGCCCGTGACCGTAAGCAGTGAGTGATCTCTCCCTGTCCCTGTCTCGACCTGCAAACATTTCTTTATATTTTCTCCTTATCCCACTGTGGTCTTGGGGAGAGGTGAGGAGTGAGTGATGCTTTTTTGGCAGCTGGGCTTACACCACAACACTACTGTCTTCAGTCCTAACTGGGCCTTTTGGGTATGATCACAATTAAACACTTAGTGGGATGAAAACACTGAAGTGCTGGTTGGCAATCTCAGATCTAGCTGGATGATAGTTTCTGTGGTTGTTGTGCCCAGAGGCTTCATCAGGGATCATCCTCTCTCTGCATCAGAGAAATTACCTAACTAGATGAGGCAAAGAGTGGGAGGAGAGGTGAGATGCTGAGAGGAGAGAAAACTTGTCCAAGATGATGCAGTGCCAGAGCCAAAAATAGGAGCCAGAATGCAATGCCCTTGTCCACATGACTCTCCTGGAAATAGTTCTTAAGGCCTTGGAGTCTAATTCAGGTTTTTCCTTGGATCCTAAGCACTTGGGTCATAGATACATTTCTGACCTCTTGATTATGGAGGCAAATCA
The DNA here is from genome assembly GCA_026212715.1 of Elanus axillaris. NCBI lineage: Eukaryota > Metazoa > Chordata > Aves > Accipitriformes > Accipitridae > Elanus > Elanus axillaris. Next base: position 24,645,048 of record JANZLQ010000007.1, on the reverse strand, counting down.
AACGTCCCTTTTCTAGGAAAGATCTATGAAAGATGCATGCGGACATTAGGTTGAAGGCCTTTTTCCTGGAGGAAAATGTTTTTCCTTTCCCCGAGGATGCTTTGGCCATCCTTCCTCTACTTCAGCCTCTTTCTGCTAACACTGCTTTCTTGGTATAGATTATGTCATTTCAAGTGCTATATGACTGCCATGTACAGACCCAGGCAGATAAACCCTCCTTTAGCCGTTTTCCACAAAGTTTCATTTCTCTTGGCATGTGCCTAGTGCCTGGTTGGGTACCCTCAGGCTGGTGCCTCAGTGAATCCCTCCTCTTCCCAGCTCAAGGCATAAGACATAACACAGATGGGCCAGCATGCTGCTGGCTGAAGTCCAGACCTTGTCCCTTTTTGCTTTTTTAGCTGTCCTTATCTACTTTACTATTCACAGATCCAGGAGTTTCCCCAATTTTCCATTTCTCTTTTACTTTCCGAGCTGTTATCTTTGGGCTTTCTATGGCTTTCCTGTCCATTGTGCTGGTTTTGGCTGGGATAGAGTTAATTTTCTTCATAGTAGCTACTATGGGGCTATGTTTTGGATTTGTGCTGAAAACAATGTTGATAACACAGGGGTGTTTAATTATTGCTGAGCAGTGCTTAAACAGAGCCAAGGCCCTTTCTGCTCCTCACACAACCCCACCAGTGAGCAGGCTGGGGGTGCACAAGAAGTTGGGACGGGACACAGCCAGGACAGCCGACCCTGACTGGCCAAAGGTATATTCCAGACCTTATGATGGCATGCTCAGTATATAAAGCTGGGGGAAGAAGAAGGAAGGGGGGACTGTTCGGGGTGGTGGTGTTTGTCTTCCCAGTTAATTGTTACGCATGATGGAGCCCTGCTTTCCTCCAGGTGGCTGAACACCTGCCTGCCGATGGGAAGTGAACAAATCCCTTGTTTGGCTTTGCTTGTGCACTTGGCTTTTGCTTTACCTATCAAACTGTCTTTATCTCGGCCCACAAAGTTTCCTCACTTTGTCCCTCCCGATTGTCCCCCCCATCCTACCGGGAGGGGAGTGAGCAAGTGGCTCTGTCGGGCTTCGTTGCTGGCTGGGGTTAAACCATGACACCCATGCACCTGCCATGAAGCACAACGGTCCTGTGGCACTACTGCCGCTCTGTCAGAGCCGTTTTTCCTACACGAGGAGTTTTTAGTGTGGATGTGGCCTCTTTTTAGCTGCTTGCCGTCCCCCAAGCATCACCTCCCAAGGCGAAGCCCCATCTCCCTAGCCCTGTCTTTCCAAAAGAATGCGTTCGGTAAGGAGCACCCTCTGCTCCCCTTTACAAGAAGACACTCGCTATGGAAACATCTACTTAATTAAACGCCTATAGCCCCCTCCAACTTCACGCAGCGCCGGGGCGGTGCTGCCACCGCCGCCGCGGCCCTTGCCCGGCCCCGGGCGGGCGGAGCGGGGCGGGCCGGGGGCGGGCCGGGGACGGCCGCGGGGCTTTAGGGCGGCGGGAGGCGGTGTCGGTATCGGTATCAGCGTCCGGCCGTGCCCGCGATGGAGGACGTGGGGTCGGCTGTGGCGTGGGTGGGCGCGGTGTGGTTAGCGCTGGTGCTCGCCCTCATCGTGCTGCCCTCGGCGCTTGGCGTGTCGCTGGGTATCTCCGAGGCCTACATGTGGGTGCTGGTGAAGACGCTGGAGGTAGGCGGGGGCCGCCGTCCTCTCAGCCCGGTATCCTCCCTCACACGCCGGGTCGCGGGGCGTGGGGGCGGCCCGCGGGGCCTGTCCCGTCGCTGCGGGGGACTCCAAAATGGCGACCCCGCTGAGGTGTCGCCCGGGGCCGGCGTGAGGCGCCCTCGGGGGCCTGGGCCTGCCTCCCCTTCCCCCGGCCTGGGCTGCTCCTCTCCGGCGGCGTCCCTCCGCCCAGTGGCGCCGGCGCATTTGGGCCACGTCCCTGAGGAAACCTGGCGGGCTCCGCTGGCCGGGCCGGGCTCCCGGCGCCCGGAGGAAGCGTAACTGCCCCGCCGCCGCCTCCAGCCGTGCCCGGGGCGGTGGCGGGCCCTCGGCGCGGGTGGGAAGTTCCCGCGGGCAGGTGTGAGGGCATGGGGACGGTCTTTCGGGCCCGTGAGGCCCTGTCCAGGGCTGGGGAACCCCGAGAAGCGTCTGTACCCCATCTTGGGGAGCGAGGGCTGTAGAGGAGAGTCGGTAGGTTATGTCCTGTTGGGCATAATCTGTGTCCATTTGTGGTTTTGGAGTTCAAGCCCTTAGGCAGAAACCTAGATTTGTGTGAATTTAGTGGTTGTGCAGACTGGTGTGCCCTCCTTGAACCTGCAGGAGAGCAAAATTAACCTTGTTACTTATGGCTGTACCATGTCCCGGGTGCGGTTGTCTCTGCTTGGTGACAGCTGTTCCCCACCTGAGAGAAACGGTGCCGGGTCACACTCCTGGAAGGTATAAATGTCTGGCAGCATGCCCAGTGCCTCTGATGGCAAGTGCCAGGAGTGCTGATGCTCAGAGATGTGGACTCCCATCCGAGTCAAGCGTGTCCAGCACCTCAATTGTCATCTTCCCCCAAATTCTCTGGGAAAGCAAGTTTCTCTCAAAGGAACTGCTTTCTGGATGAGGCATAGTTCGTATGTGTGAACTATGTGAAAACACTCCCTTTAAAGCTCATAGTGGTGGTGAGGAAGAGTGTTTTAAAATGGCTTGTGGAAATGATTTGGTTTAAATCTTTATTATGTTTTTTCCAAGGAGGAGGGGACAAACAAACCAACAAAACAGCTGTACGGAGGAAAAGTAAAAGCATGCAAGGCACATTCTGTGGCAGTGCAATATACATCAGTATGTGACTATGGAAAGTAGGTTTTGTCTAATTTCATTTTGTTCTATGAGGTTTTCAGTCAAACCTGGCTTATGTACTTCAATACCTTCAAGATCTTTGGTGCTTGGCTAAAAAAACCAAACCACCAGCCACCTAATAAAAATGGTATCTGTTAAGTGCATCTTGAGTGAAAATGTTTTAAAGCTTTTGATGAGAATGAACCTGCTTGAAGTACTTTCTGGGTCCTGAATGGTATCAGGGTAACTGTTAAGCGTAGAAGATGCTGTTGTTATTGGAAAAAAATTTTTGGATAGCAGAAGCTGAGGAGGTAAAGGTCAAACTGGCCTGAGGGAGCAATCCAGATGGCCTAGTAAGATAGTCTTGTTTGGATGACTTACCTTCACCTGTGATTAACCACAGTTTACATTCTTTATGCTTAGATCATTAATCATTATTTTTTTAGTGTCATCAAATGTTGTGACAAGAAGCGACTCAAAATGTCTTGGGCAGAAGTGTGGAGAAGCAGCTGATAGCATATTGATGATGGTGGCTTGTAAGAGCTCTTATGCAGAAGGGAGGAAATAATGACTTATCTTGAGAGTTGCCATTACTTTTGCTTGAAATACTATCTGGAATTACATGCCATTCATTATATTTAAAATGTTATTAATATGTAATTACTGTACATAAATATTATGTATATAAAAAAGGCAGTGACAAACTGTGAAGTGTTCTGAGGAGAAGAGTGCTAAGTTGGATTTGCTGCAGGGGAGTGAAGAAGCTCAATCCACCTAGGTAATCTACTTATCTCAATTTTGCCTTGCTTTGCCTGTGAATTCTTCGTGCCTTCAGAATACCTGAATGGGGAGAATCCTTGAAAGAAAGTGTTTTGTTGTGAAATGTCTCCTGTTCCTTGGCTTACAGGTCTGTCTTGGTTAGCAGCCTGAGAGAGACAGGCTGATAGTCTGCCAGTCAGTTCCAAGCAGCACCTGCACGAGCCCGTGAAGATAGGTGTTATGCACCTGACTTTTTCCCTGCCAAAAATCATGTTAACAAAGGAAAATGTTAAATATATAGCTGCTAGCTTTGTGCAGTTGCCCAGGTGTCTGAAACTTTGTGAGTATGCAGGCTTTCTCCTGAGAAGCAGTAGTCTCTTTTGTGGCTATGTTGAATCACAGGATGCTGCAGTCTCTCTGATGGCTGTGACCTTTCTCAGCAGAGTGGTTAGCTTAATAGCTTCCCTGAAGCTTCCTCTTTGGCTTCCAGCTCTGGATCTTCCAGGCAGAAGATCCTTGTCTCTTTGTAGGAGGGTAGGCTCTTGGGCCTGCGGAGTGCTCAGGATGGTGCTGCTGCTTTGGTTGCCTATAATGGGCTAAATCACAGGAACTCTCTGCAAAGTGGTGGTGTTTAGGCACCCCAGCTGAATACCAAGTTGCTCTTTGGCTTTGCCTGTTTATATCTCACATGTTGGCATAGTGGGAGGACACAGTGACTATGAGGTTTGTTTCCTACACAGCATGTATTTTCAGGTAATAACGTGTTTTATTAAAGCTAACCTGCTTGTGAGCATCCAAGTCTGTCAGCTTGGGCACCCATAGTCCAGGGACTAAGTAGATGGAGAGTCTATGGTTTGCTGTGGTATGTCTGCTGCTCCACTGTCATGTCAGATGAGACAAGGCATATAAAAATAAGTCTGTGGTGTTCACTTGTCATCTAGGCTGTGGTATGGAGCAAGTTGACTGGACTTGTGCTTGAATTTCTTCCTGCCAAAAAAAATAAATCTGTTCTTGTTTGTTTCAGGAGGGCAGAAGCTTGTTCCCAGTGCTGCAAGCATGGTCCAAGAAAAGGGAGGGGAAAAGCTCCTTTTAGGAACAAAGTGTTCTTGTACTTTGACTATCTGACATTACTGACAAGGGAGATTAGTTGGTGCACAATAGCTTTTTCTCTATGCTGGGCTGCCTCAGCAAGGCACATGCTTCTGAGCAAAATGCTGCATGTACAGACAGCAGTGTTGAGGATGTCCTTCTGTTGGGTTGCATTGTGGGTTGCATTTGACCCTTAAGAACTGTACTAGGGATAACCAGTTTTATATGGAGTATATAAGTCTATTTTTTCCTATGTGGTTATATTTTTTTCCTATGTGCTAAGGGGAAACAGAGCAGAAAAGCATGAGCAGTTATGCTAATACCAGAGGAATGCAGTACAGCAGGCAGACTACTTGCTGTTACAAAACCTGCATCCCCCATCATGTAGGTATTCCTTAAAGTACATTAGCTTGCTTCTGAATTGCTGTACCAAACTAAGCAAACTTTCGGGGAAACTGCTCACTTCTGTCTGTGGCTTCCCTTTCAGTGTTAATAGAAGGATCCCTGGCACCATGTTAGCATGTATTTTTTAAATGTTGGATAACTGCTACAAAAGCATCTCCAGCAGCTGTTTGCTCCTACAGGGAGCTAGTCTGGGCTAGTCACCTGCCATGCTAATGCTTGTGAAATCACTTGCCACAGAAACCTTTCCTATCGATGGAATGCTGGGGACTGCCTCTTGTGATCATCACAGTGTGCTACGTGTCTCCCTGTTTCTTTTTAAACATCATCAGATAGCTTCCAGTTTTAAACTTAGTGCATCTTTACCTCTTGGTCTCATTTTTCCTCTGTCTTAGTCTGTTGCCTCTTCTATAAGCTCTACTATGATTTGGGGCTGATAAGGCCCATGCAAGCATGCCATTTGAGCTTTCTTGCCAAGCAGTGGAGAAATCCAGCCTTTCAGAATGTGATTTGTCTTTCACGAAGGCTCATAGAGCAGCCCCTACCACAGGGCAGTCTCTTTATTTCTATCAGTTTGTAGAAAATCTGGAGGACTAGTTTAGACTGTGTGCCTATATATTTGGCAGCAGGGATGAGCCCCCTTGAGTCATGATCTCTGCTTGACCGATGGCAGCTCACCTTGTTAAGAACTAATTCCAATACTCCGTTAGGGTTTTTTTTTCCAGTCTGGTGGGTTTTTTTGGGGTGTGCCTAGCTCCCTGATATAGTAGGCTTGACTTTTCTGCAACACTTGTACAGACTGCCCTGCTTGCTCTTTCTAATGGGAAAACTTTTTTTTGCTTTTTTTAAACTGTGTGTTGCATGTTACTTGTGAAATACTTAAGAAAGGAGCTAGCCTGAGGGAAGTGAAGTTACTAAGTCACACTTGTGTTAAGGAACAGCCCCGCTATAAACTAACATCATGTTACTGTGTATTTTTGGGCTAATGGTTTGTTGATGCCTGCAAGCACTTTAAATGCATGCCCCCTGACCCACCCCCGATCTCTCGAGACTCTTTGATTGTGGGGCTTGTAGTTAGCAGAGAAAGCATTCCTTGGTTTTGCCGTTTGTGCTGTAATGCGCAACAGATGCTTGAAGTCATACGTGCTTTTTACATGCTGTAACTGATCCATCTGGGGTTAATAGCAGCCTTTTGTAACAGAAGCAATTTCTCATAGCTTATTATGTTACCCTGCAGTGAATGTGCTTTTGCTAGACAAGGGTGTAACATTATTCAGTAGCTAGGAGGTGAAGCCAAAGTTACTTGCATTGCATATGATGGTGACTATGTGAATGGACCTGAACTTGATAATAATATACCTGTGGGGGGAAAAAAAGGACCTTTTGGCGCCTGTGGTCAAACTGTAGGTAGTGGCTCTGAAGGGTAGGTGGGATGGGCTATTATGTCCTGTCCCAAGCATGCCAGGCTGCAGCTTCTTCCCCTAAGCCACCATCAGGATTGCATGTGGTGCTGGGTATAAGGGCAGGGAAGGGAGAAGGAGACTGTGTGCTAATAAATAGGTGAATCATTGTGGGTTTTTGACTGTTTCCTCTTTAACTCGCTGCCCTCTGAAACAAGCTTTGCTGACTAATGTCATTGTGCAGTGTCAGTGAAGGCCTCTCTCTATCTGTGTAATTGGTGTCCTTCAAGGACTGCTGGGCAGAGGAAAAACAGAGCTCTGAAGTGAGAGTAACTTTGAAGGCTGCCAGCTCAGATGTTAACAAGAAGCATGTTTTGGAGATGTGCCTGATGTGAATGGCATACTGTTGTTTGTGGGGCTTGGACTGACTTTTGGAATTGTATTTTAGCAAATCTGCTGCATAATCTTGAAGTAAATCCCTGGGCTGTATCCACCTAGACCCCAGTGGTATGAAGGCTATTATATATTTTCTGACAGATTTAATAATCAAGGCTCATTGCACATAAGTAAGGTTGGCAGAACTGGTGGTTACCTACTGCTGGGCTTGCATCACTAATTAACACAGCATCTTTCTGGTCAACAACTCTGACTTGAAACTACTCTCAGTTTCTCACTCATATTCACAGCATGCAAACACTGGAATTTAGGATACTGTTGATAAGCAAATGCTGTTAAATAACAGCAGATGTATTCAGAGCTTGCCTTCAAGTACAGTTTGTGAAGCTGGTGTAAAAAAAGCTACTTGGCATTTCTGTTGCTGGTGCCCTTGGTGTTTTCCTGTAAAGCTGGACTCTGTTCTTTGGATACCTGTCCACCAGGAAGGACTTGCTATACAACTCATGTGTGCAGAAGAATTTGGAAAGCTGCTTGGAGGCAGTGACAAGGATATCCCTTCAGAATGAGGAAAAGATGGCATGGGAGACTAGGGGACCTTTTGCCCTCACTTGGAAATGGTTGCTTCTCTTGGTCATGGTGTTTTCCTCTCCTCCTTGCATAAAACAACCAAATAATTAGCATGCAGATTTTGCTGTGTTAAACAATGTAGCATTGCATGGGAGGTGCTATGAAATCTTTCTGTTGTTACTGAGGTTTGGAGAGCCTCCAAGGAGGAGTGCTCACCTGAACAAGCATATAAGCTTTTGCTCTGAACATGACGTGGCAGAACCTTTAAATAGGGGAACACCAGTGATCTAACTCAGATTTCAGTCATTGTCAGTAATTCTTTTCTCTTCTGAATAATTGTCAAGCATTGCTATTAAGCCCAAAGTGATGTAAAGGTGATAAATGGTGTGAAAGGAAAACAGGGGAAGTCCCTGAAGTGTTGGGAATAACTTGACTTGTGATTGATCCTAACAAAGATGTGTTTTCATGAAACATGTCAAACGTGGCTTTGGAAATAGTTGCCTATCTGGCAACTATCTTATCTGGAGATAAGGTTTTTGACATTTAAATCTTGTAAATAATGTGTGATTTTTTTTTTTTTTTGCCTCTGAAGTCTAACAGGATCTTTCTTAAGTACTGCGTAGGTCCCATATATGTGGGAATTGCTTAGTGATGTGTAAGTTAAATTGATCTTTTGGCCATTTTGTATAGGCTGTTGACTTGCTGTGTGTGTTACGTTTTTTTTTTTGTGTGTTTTTAATGTGCCAATGAATCAGAAGTCTTTACTAGGCAAGGAAAACATATCAACCTTTCCCTGAGGTTTCCCTTCTCATCCTCATATTACAGTGTGGTATCTTCAGATTGTACCTTGTGTGATTGAAGCATCCAAGCTATCTTGTCTTGAGCAGTTGGAATACCAAAATTTCAAAATCAGACCTGTGATGGTGTTTGTGTAGTTTCTGTGATCATGCTTTCTAACTTTATGTGTTAGTTCAGTGGATAGCCCTGGCTGCAGAACTATTTTTAGTCTGTTCAGGAGCCTGGTGTTTTGTACTTATTCCCCAAAACTGCTTCAGAAATCGCTGCTAAAGACTTAGGTCTGTACCAAGGTACTCGAGACTGCCTGCTCAGCACCAGCTTGCAAGCTGGGAGAAGCCACTTAGATTTGTGTCAATGTTACTGGTAAGCGATAAATCCAAAAGACCTGCCAATCTGTTTTTTGCTCATCTCCTGAGTAGAACAGAGGGTATGGCTTATAACTTTGTTTCATGCTTTTTGATCTCTAATACACAAACATGTTATTTTCCCCTCTGTGGGATGGATCAGCTTACCTTGTGATAGCACTTTGTAGCATAAAGCTGTCCTTTAGCATAGGAACCAGCTGAAATGGTGATGGATGGTGCAAATCCCTAGCTAGCAGGAAGGAAGGGAAATTACTCACACTGCTGCATGTGGTGTCTTTTTTGTTTTCCAAACTGGATATAAACAAGCTTTTCACTTGATCAAAGTTCAAGTTTTGGCTTTGATGATAGTGCCTTTATTTCAGGTGCCTGAGAGTAAGTGGAAGGATTAGATTAAGTAAAGTAAAAATGTCTTGCCGCTTGGTTGCTGGAACATGCATAGCTTTTGAAAATATGATGGCTTGAGGGAAGAAGAAAGCTGACATACAGGATTTAAAACTGGTTTGCTGTAGCATCTGGTAGACATGGGCCCTTTTGAATGCCCAAAGGCTCCTGGCCAAGAGGGGAGCAAGAGGGGGAGCTGGGTCTCATTGTTGCTGGTGTTATGAAGCATGCTTAACTCCCCTGGGAGATCTGGCACCAAAAGTAAAATTGCCTTAACTATTGACTTGTGGAGCACAAGTCAGCTGTTCCCTGCAATGCTTTGTGCAACCTTTGTACAAGATGCCACAGTGGTGTCAAGTTTGTGGCAGTGCTCCCATCTCCTGGGAAGGCATGGGTAGAGAGCAAAGTGAACTATCCTACTTTGCCTCTGTTTCCCCATCCCCCAGGTGGGGTACTGCAGCTTTCTGGAGTTAGATGAACCTGTGGACCAATGGTCAGACTACTTCGGAAGAAGGAATGTACTTTTCTGAATAGGGTAGATATATGCATCTAAGCAGTAGAAACTTACCTGGGTTACATGACCCTGCAACTTCTGTCTGCTTTGGGAAGAGTCCACTGCCTCCTTTGCATAGCAAAGTGTCAAAAGATACTGCAGTACAGTAGGATGTTGCAAGCTTCTGAGAATTACAAAGGTATGTCTCAATAGCCTGTGTCCTCATGGCTTGTGCTGAGGCTTAAACTTGTTGACACTGCCTAGCAAGAACTTGTAACTGCAGGATTTCTGTAGCAAGAGCATTGTGAATGGTGTCTTGCATGCTCTTTCTGCGCACCAAACAAGCTGTTCTTCCAGGTTTTGCAAAGCATGGCAACACTAGGTTTTGATTACCTGTTTGAGAGGATTTGGAAGATGAAAACTTACTTTCTCACTAGTGTATGTGGCTGAGACCATTAGCCAGATGTTCTTACTCTTCTATGTAATAAGTGACTTACCTGCTTATGGACATTTTAGTTAGATGAATACAGTGGTTCAAGTCTGGTCAGAGAATGATTGTGTCAGTGTATTTGCTGGTCTGCATGTACCCCCAAATCATTTAATAGAAGTGGAGGTATTGTGAATAGTTTCTTCCTTGAACAATGTTTTGGTTTTGTATTTCCCAGAACTCTCATGGCTATAGAACTGCTGAGGATGATGTGTAGCCAGAAAGTACTGACTTACTCCTACAGGTAAAATTAGTTCCTGGAACAGCTATTGCCTTAGCAGCAGCAGAACTGACAAAACAAGTGAATGTATTGGCAGGGTAGGTTGTGATTCAGCAAGACCTGATACAGTAAGCAGTCCTGGCTGTTCCTGGGAAGTTGTATGGTGGCGATAATGCCATGAGTCAGGATACTGACCCTTCAAAAGGGAGCTGCACCCCCAAATGCCCCACAGCTCTGTTGAAGGGGAGAGGTGGGAACTGCATGGTTTAGCATTGGTCTGGGTCCTTTCAGTGCAGACCAGCGAGGATTCTGTATTCTGTTAAAACAAAGTATGCCTTTGATACTGCTTAAGTTGTTAAGGTTTGAAAAGCATAACATCCTGATCTTTTGATATGAGCTCACTTCTGTCTGTCTGTCTTGGAAATGTCTATTATAACTATTCCTAGAAATAGTATTAAATCTTGTGGGGGAGGAATTAATGTGCATAATGGGGAGCCACAAAGTCAGTCCTCTTTGGCTGAGCTTTCAATCCTGTTGCAAAGCTGCCACATAGGGAGAGGAAGGATCCAGGCCAAAAGGGCTACTCTGTCATCATGGGCAGGTTTTGGGGTGGCAAAGGAGTTGTAATTGTTAACCCAGTAAAAATGAAGTCTGAGGTAGGAAGTAGAAAGTTCCACACAGTGCTTTTAAATAGCCTGAGTCAGCTGAAGGTAAAGAAAGCCTTTTGGCCCGAGAACAGGTTAAACTGGGTCCAGCCCCATCAGGGCTGGAAATGAGAGGAAGTCTTCCAGTGCCTATGTGGTTCTGCCACTGTGGTTTGCAGGGAGCAGAGCTGCTGGGAAGCTTTGACACTTGTTGGAGAGCAGAGCTTACTTTATCACCTATTTCAGTCTCATTCTCCCAGAATACCCACTAGTAAAAAGCAGGTTAACCCCAGTGAGCTGGCAGCCTTTCCCAAGGGCAAGGGAAGGAAGGGGCTTTCTGCAGCTGTACACTAGAGCCAGCGATTTGGCCTGTTTGCTGCTCAGAGCTCTAAAATGCCAAGAATGAGCAGTTGCAGAGTCAAGGCAAATCTCAGTTTTGTTCAGTGTGGAAAAATCTTGGGTGCAATCCTCTTTGGACTGAGACTGAACTTAAATGAGACTTCCCATGACTGCAAATGCTGTTTTGGTTTTTACTGGAGTTAGCTGTGTGCAGGCCTCAGTTTGATTTAACCCAGTTAGGACTTTTTTTTTTTTTTTTTGCTTCACTATGGTGAAACTATTCTGAAAGAACACAAGCTGAGCTGTGATGTGTCTGTTGGCTCTATGAACATGTGCTGTGTGCTCAGGGGCTGTCATCTAGCTCAGCTCCTGGAGCTTCCCATGTGGCCGTGACTCGGTGGCTGGTGTGCAAGTAGCAAGTCTGATGGAGGCCTATCAGGCTTTTGGTAGCTGTATATCTGAACTGGAACCGAAACATCTGTGAAGCACTGAATCAGCTCTCTGAAGACTGGCAAGCAGAGTTAGGAAGGACTAACTAGCCCTGAGCGGCTCTTTTGATTATTAAATACACCGAGGCAGCGTTTCTTTAGAGAAACTATGTATGGGTTTGTGGACACATTGGAGGAAGATGGGTGATGATTACCTGGTGAAGATATTATTTGAAAATCACAACCTGTCTGATTACCTGTTGCTTTTTTAGGTGACTTTTCTTAAGTGAATACTACATTTGTGAAATTAATGGTTTTTTTCTCTTCAACAGTGGGCCACTATACGGATAGAAAAAGGTGTCAAAAAGCCACAGCCACAGATGCTGAAGTCTCCTGCTGCTAATGGTGAGAGCTTGGGATGAAGTCAAATTGATAAGACTAATGTTCTGAAGTAGGGGAACTGAGTCCTTTTCAAATGGAGAAGTTAGATGTGTGCATGAGAGAACTGGAGAAGGGGTGGGGTGGTTACAAGCTAACTGTTACATCTAATTGTTTTGCAGTGCTACTGGTGCAAGAACTGTTCCTGGCATGCTTCTTTTACTGGTTTGTACTGAATGGTTGAAAAATCAGGAAAATGAAATTAAATGAAGGGTATGAAATAACATTAAGTTTAACAAAACAAAGTAGAGCTTAAGATGGAGACTGCCCTCAGTTGAGGGAAATTTTTGAGTTGCACTATGAGCTTGTTTTCTGTCTTGAAATCTGTTTTTACACCCCTGCTTGCAGGGACCTGGCCAACTGTCTAGTCCTAACAGCATCAGAGTACACTTAATCTCTGAGGAGATCTAAATGTTTAGTGGATGGCACTTTTCTTTCCCAAGCTTGGTGCTTTTTCTGTTGTAGGACTGCTGGGTGGAAGTGTGTGGTGTTACACTTGTTCCCTTTTTTCAGTCTGCTGCTATTCACCTTTTGCCCCCTGGAGTTACTTCAGTGTTTGCCAGATGAACATCTTACACTCATCTGTAGAAAGAGTGACAGCTGAAGAGTTGCTTCATATTTTTTCCTTTAGCCTAATTTTGAATTTAGTTCTTTTACTATATCTTAACCCATTTTGTGTGTATGTTGTGATAAGGCTGTACTAGGTCAGAGTTGGCTGTAAGACTTTGGAGCTTTAAGTGCAGTGAGAGCATTCTGAGTTTGCCCAGGAAATGGGAGAAGGCTGGCAAGGCACTGCAGCCAGTGCTCGGTTTTCTCCTGGTTCCTGACTGCCTCGGTATTGCTGTTGATTTGCTTGGTTTTGTCAGCATTGGACAGCAGTGTCAGTGTTTTCTGTGTGCTCTCTTATTAGGCAGCACAGCTGGAAACACTACTAAGTTGCCAGTTAGTAGACAAGTCAATTGTTTCCTGATTCTACAAATTAGCTCGTGTGAACATGATACGGTAATGGGGACTGAACTGCTGAACTGGTCATGTGTATTTCATCTCCAATGGACTATCCTTATCAATACTGTAAACACTGGCATTGTACTATCTGCAGGCCAGGCATGAAACGGGCTCCTGTGGTAGCAGATCCAACTGTCAGTTAGCATCTGTAATAATAAACTGGAGTTACTGCACAGCAGCTCTTAAAACAGGTTAAAATTTGTCTTATTTAATTGCTGATTTTAAAGTGGCTGAGAAAGTATGTCCTGTATAACTCACCTGTGTCCTGAAAGTTGTGGGTGGTTTTTTGGTTTTTTTTGGGGGGGGGGGGGGAGGCAAATTTAGTTATATTTCCAAATAATATCATTGCCTTGCAATCTATGTTACAAAGGTTTTCATTGATGCATCAAGATATACTTTTTCATTCCTGTAAGGGTGCTAGTGTCCCAACA
>JANZLQ010000007.1:24617444-24631567 GCA_026212715.1 Elanus axillaris | reverse complement strand
GGTTCAGTGGGAATTACGTTTACACAGCCTGTCTTGGGCAGCTGATATTTTATTTCTAGGTATCAAAACAGAGACAGGGAAAAGAAAGGGAAAGGGAAAGAGGATCTGGCTGGTAGATTATGTTTTATGAGCCATCTTTCCATAAAACTACAAATGCCTATTCCCCTGTATGTGTGACTGAGGAGTGTATACTGCTAGTGTGTGCTGTAGTTCAGAACCTGGACTAATCCGAGTGCACTGGGCTGTCTGGAGCATTAGTGATAGTAAAAATGGCCTGAGGTAATTCATATAGATGATTGCATGCAGGCTATGTTCAAAGCAGTCTTATGGATGGGGATACACAATCACAATGGTAGCCTGAAGCACACTTTTTAATGCCCTTTTTATATTTGAAATTAAAATTAAAACCTTTCCCCACTATAGGTGGCTCTTACTGCAGTAAGCCGGAGTCTAACTATTCATTACTTGAGAAAGTATGGGAGCAGGGGAGATGCTCTGGTGTCTGGAGTGCCAAGCTGTGCTCTGTATATTGCTCTTAGGAGCTTTTTAACCATGGGACTGACTTGTGATTAGGAGCCTGGGTTCCTGTATGTGGATGAAAGTACTTGAGGGCCAAGGAAGGTGTAGGTCTAGCAGTGCAGTGTGTAAGTTGGCATCCCCTGAGGTGATAGAACATGAGCAGGCAGAGAGGCCCAACTGTATTACACAATATTTACTGAGGGAGGAGAAATTTGGTGATAATGAATTATGGAGTAGCTGATTAAAACAGGGTAAAGGTTCAGTGTCTATATGTGTGTACACGTGTGTTAAGTAGTGAAAGGGAATGTGTAGCACTTCTTCCATCTTTCTTGACCATCCAGTCCTTGCTAGTAGGTGGGTCAGGATAGGAGGGAGCATTGCAGATGCATGTGCAAGGGCAAGTTTTCCTGTTCCCAGGCAGAGCAAAAATAGTCCTCTCCAAAGACCTTAAAATCCAGTGTCCCTCAATAAGAAAGACAAGAGGGAGCATGACTGAGGAGACACTACCTTTCCCTGCAGTACCAGATCCAGTGTATTTCACATCTCTTGGCAGAAATGGCAGCCAATGTCCCTGCATTGGTTGTATGATAAGGAGTAGTCCCAAGAAAAATGTTGGCTGGTGTAGTTGCTACATGGTGAACTAGCTGGTGCTGTCACCTCAAGGTCCTTCTGTGTTAAGAGGACAGTGTATTTATGTGCCGGGCCCAATGGTAGCTCTTGGCTGAGCAGATACTTGGAGGCTAGATGTTTATCTCGTTGCAGTTGAATAACCAGCTCTCAGCTGTCCATGTAGGTGTTGGCTGTGTCAAAATGCAGTCCTCTTCAAGTTGGTGAGTTTAAACAACACAAATGCTGTGTATTCAGAGTTTTGAAAGCGACATCCACCAAAAGAAAAGCTTATGCAATTAATGTGACTGTAAGTAGATAGTGTAAAATTTGAGTCTGGTATGATTAACTGACTAGAGTACATGAGCTTGAAGGCTTTAGGCTTGTGCTGTGACACTGAGTAAAGCAGCAGCTACGGCTTTTTTTGGTTAAGAATGATGTTTGTTGTACTCCTGCATAATGCTGCCTTTTAGCTGTATTTGGCAAACTCAAGTCTGCCCATGGCCAAGGGATTAAAGGCCATTAAATGTTCCTTCTGATTACAAGAAGGCTAAGTACATCACCTGAGCAGCATGTGTCTTAATTCTGTTCATAATACCTTCAGGTGCTGCTGAGATCTTGGCTTGGAGTAGCTTGTCCCAAGGCTGCAGGGCAGCTTGTCCATGGGGGTGTCATGTGACAATGACAGCACAGGCTGGTGAGGCAAGACATTACATCCATGCTATCTAGCCTGTGCCAGCAATGTGTTAAATTTGAAGCCTGGGCTGGTTTCAGCCAAGAAGTAGGAGCCAGGGAAGCCAACTGCTTGGCTGATGCTGAACCAGGGGCTGGATAAGGAGGAAATGTTTCCATTTCTCCTGGGAACTGGGCAGAAGAGTGGTACTTGTGTGATGGGTGCTGGAGAGTTCCCCTGGCCAGTTGCTTGGCTATGACCTGTCTCCCACCCTAGCAGCAGCATGGAGCAGACAGATTGGGCTGGATGTTTCACAGCTTAGAGATTTAAGGGACTGACTGAGAGAAAAATTGAACCACAAACTAGAGCTCTGGTTTGGTTTTAAAATATGACAAATGTAGTCCATCCTGCTAGATGTTTGATGTGATGCATGTTTGTACAATTTAAATCATTAAAGGCATGCAGGTGTTTGAGTGTGCCATATTAACCATTTATATTTCTAGGCTTGTGTT
The DNA here is from genome assembly GCA_026212715.1 of Elanus axillaris. NCBI lineage: Eukaryota > Metazoa > Chordata > Aves > Accipitriformes > Accipitridae > Elanus > Elanus axillaris. The sequence continues at coordinate 24,629,257 of JANZLQ010000007.1, read as the reverse complement.
GGGACAATGTACTGAGATGGTCTGCTAGTGGAATTGCAAGTCATGGCTGCCAAGTTCAGAGCTGAAGGTGCTAATAGGTCTTGTTGCAGTGTGACATCTCTTGCATGTTGTTCTTTAGTGTTTACCTCAGTGATTGTAGGAGTTGTATCTTGGAGCTTCTTGTGTTATCCCATATGTATATGGTACAGTGCAATGCAAAGATTTTCCATGTCATCTGTAATTTAAATGTTGCATGTGATTTGCACAGCAAATGCATTCACAGAGTTGTTTTCTGCTGGCAAGACTTCTTTGGGATGCATATTTCCACATCGTGGGATGTGTGTTTATGAGAAAGTGCCTAGTACCTTGAAACAGTTGAGTGCTTCCTCCTTTCTCATTTTATCTCAACATGGAAGCACAGAGATTATGCAATTTGTCAGAGGGTGTCTGACAGAGAGGCAATCTGAACTTGGACCTCTGTAATCCTAGTTGAGTGTCTCAGGGGATGGTTCTGGTTAAATGTTATTCTAGATTTCTTCAATCATCAATTTCTGAAGCCGGAGTTGCTTACCAGAAAGCAGCTACTTGATCTCTATATTTAGCTTACACAATTTGTCCTTGCCTTTGAAAGCTCTAGTGAGAAATTGGTGCTTATCAGACCATAAGTATAAGAAATGAAAGGGGGGAGGAGAGGGAATACTTGCCATCTGTACTGCAATTCTGAACTCTCCAGATTTCTTTTCTAGTGCCAGGTATTACCTGGGCAGAGTCCAACTGAAACACAACTGTTAGTGCTGAACTAAGTTATGTCTAGGCACAGCTTTCTTTGACTTTGTGCTTTTTGGAGGGTTTTTCTTTCTTTGATTTAAACTAACATAAAAAAAAGTGTGTTCCTTGTCTGTGTTTATAGGAAAGACTTGTGCTGTGAAGGGAGGGAAGTGCATTTGCTTCAAAGCTGGTCCATGCACAGATGTCAGGTAGCTGTTTGGTCTGGGGCTTTGGCAGGTAGTGGTAGAGCATGTCTCAGTTGAATGTGGCTGTGGAACACCATAATGTCTGACAAGAAACAGGCCTAGGGAACAGGGGAGCCTTCATGGAGGAGACTGAATGGTCTTAAATACACAGAGCACCAGAAGAAGGGAGTGGAAAGGCCAAGGTCTCACTTGGTTTCCTCTGGAAGCATAAGATGGTCTTGGATAAAATTGCTGAGTTGAGGACTTGTCAGATGGTGGGAAAGGGTTTGCCTTCTTGTTTCACCTTCAGTAGGGAACAGAACTTGACATATTTGCTGCTCAAGGCATTTATGTGAGGAAGGGGAGCTAGAACTGGCCTACTGAAGAGTATGCTGTTTTCAACTACCCATCTATCTGGTCTTGCTATTGTAGGAGGGGCTCTGACAGTAAATTTGTCTCCTTGAGTAACGCAGAGTGGCAGAAGGTTTGGAGAATGGCTGTAACTGTATAGAATCATTTCCTCATATGGTTACCCCTTCTCTCCCAAGGTATCATTGAAAGAGATGAAACGCCTATGGAGAAAGAAATTGCCCGTCTGCATCGAGTGGACTTTGAATTCTCTGACATATTCTACTTCTGCAGAAAAGGGTTTGAGGCCATTGTGGAAGATGAAGTCACCCAAAGGTTTTCCTCTGAAGAGCTGGTCTCCTGGAATCTCCTCACAAGGACTAACGTCAATTTCCACTACATCAGCCTGAGGCTGACTGTTGTGTGGGTCATTGGGGTTATAGTGCGGTACTGCTTCTTGCTGCCTCTACGGTAAGCTTCTGTGTGCTGAGGGATTTTGTCAGTCTGGGAACATGCAAATGTGTGTTTTCTTGGGAAATGCCACCTCAGCTTTTTTAACCCAAAAGCAGCACTAGGAGATACAGAAGATGAACCCACTTAAACTCTCCTTTGAATAGTTAAGAAGCCATTCAGAACACTTTTATCTTGCCATTTACTATGGAGAGTAGAGTAGGGCTAGTGGTCATCTGTTCTGTGAATGCTTCCCCTAAGTCATGTTTATTGACAGCATAAGTGTAAGTTGGGTGAGCTCTAAAACTATTTGTGTTGGGATATCTGAATCTGCTGCCTTTGCTAGACCATGGTGTTGAGCAACGTGTCAGGGAATTACTGTTCGAGAGTTGGATATTTCAAGTTATCTGAGGAATAATTGAATTCCTGCAATCCCTTTCCATTTTAAAGGGGTAAGTGATATTAACACGAGCAAAACTACTTATTTTGATATAATGTCTGTTTCTTCTGTAGCTTTACCCTTGCTGCCATTGGGATTGCCTCAATGATTGTGGGGACAACAATGATAGGACAGCTGCCAAACAGCAGGTAGGTACGGTGTATGTTGTGCGAGGAACAATTTGCCAAGTTACATCAGTGCCAACAGCTCAAGATTAGGACTGGACAGATTTTACAAGTGATAGAGTATTGGTAGTTCACTCCACCCACAAACTTGGGGCCTTGCTTTTAGTGGCATTTTGAACTTGGGCTGAGGTTGGCTTCTTTCCAGGCTTGGCACTGAGGTTGGTGATTTTTGATGGGCTCCTCTTGCTGTCATGAGAGACCAAAGGGAGTGTTTGATGAGAGATAATGGTGCTAGGATAAAAAATTCTTGGTGATGAGATGACAGCCTTGTCTAGGTAAGTGAGACCAAGGGTCATGTCTTGGCTGAGCTGCTGTAGCAAGCAAGTTGTAGAGCTGGGTATATCCCTCTGCTCCAGTGTACCAGGAAAATTTCAGCCCTGAGTTGTGTTGAGTAGGCTGGAGAATATTGCATGTGTGTCTAGCTGCTTTCCAGGATGCTCCAGATACCTGTGATTTCTTTCAGTGTGAAAAACTATCTGAGCGAAGTGGTCCACCTCACGTGCTCCCGCATCCTTGTCAGAGCTCTGTCTGGTACTATCCATTACCATAACAAGTGAGTGAGCTGATGTTATGATAGCAAAAGCCTGGGTATTCTTCATGTGTGAGTATCCCATTTGAAATGGGGCAGCTCGTGCAGGTTAATGTCACACTAGATGCTGACTCACCTGACAGCTTTATGGAACTGTTGTGTGTGATGTGGTATGTAGTGCACTAGTAGTCTAACAAAAAATTAATGTAATTGCAGGGAAAACAAACCTCAGAAAGGAGGAATTTGTGTTGCCAACCACACATCACCGATAGATGCGATCATTTTGACAAATGATGGATGCTATGCAATGGTATGAGGAGACCCATGATGACCACAGCAGAGGAGTAGAGACCAGGAAACGGAAAGATTGTGGGATATTGGTTATTCTGGAGTACTCTACTTTCATAGTAGAGATGTTAACTTGAGCAATAGTCAGTGGGGAAAAGTATAAATTGTGTTGAAGTTCATTGACAAGTTACATGCTGGTGGAGTTGTCCTGGCAGTGTCAATGCTAGGCTTCTTCATCTGGTGAAATATGGATATTTGCTTCCATATGCTTGAGAGATGCTTCCATGCATGTGTCTTGATCCTTTCAAGTGAATGCATTTTAACAGTTTTTGTGGGCACTGCCCAGTCCTGGTTTGCAGTCTCTAGTATGTTTGGGTTTTTTTTAAAGGGAATGCAGAAGAGGAAGTTTTGCTTTTCAGGTGTCTCATACGCTGATGTACCTTACTGGGCTTGCAGGTTGGCCAGGTTCACGGTGGACTAATGGGAGTTATTCAGAGAGCCACAGTCAAGGCCTGTCCTCATGTCTGGTTTGAACGCTCAGAAATCAAAGACCGCCATCTAGTGACAAAAAGGTGAGGTGTGGGTTGTAGCAGGGGATTGCAGTGCTAGTGGAACTCCAGCACCTAGTAGTGCCTGAGAGGCCGTGCCTGGGTATGTAATCTCCAAAGAGTCATTGAACAATTGAAGACCCCGACGAGGAATTAAAGCTTTGGAAAGACAGAAGCCCAAGAAGCTGATGAGGTTGCAATAGGAAATGGGGAACTTAAAACCTTGCGATCTCGAGAGGGCAAAAGGCTGACTTGCAAAAGCATCTTCTTTTAGCAGGAGCCATATCTACTTGTCTTAGTCCAAATTATGACTGCTGCCTATAAATGCTAATCACAGGGTTACAAGTTATCTGTAATTCCACATTACTGTAGGCTGGAAAGATGCAGGGTATTGCAAAGATGTGGGTGGGAGCAGAAGCAGTTAGTATAGCAGTGGCTCAACAGCAGATCTTGGTGTGAGTTGGAGGGCTGGTATGCAGCAAACCAGATCGTTCAGAAGGACCTGAATATGCTTGCTTGTGTGGGCTTTGGTACAGTAGACCATGGTCAAAATGTCAGGTTCCCATGTCACCAAGGAAGGCTTGAAAAGTTTATACAGGGTGAAATGGTTCAGACCAAAGGTTCTGGTAAGGTCTGGGTTGCAGCAGACAGTCACAAAACATCTCATTTGGGTAGCCATCAGCATAATAACAAATGTCTGGTGAATTCAGGTATACATTTTGAAAGGATGTGAAGATACTTCAAAATCTGGGATTTTCTTTTGAAGAGAAGTACTGATAAAAAAATGGGCTTTCTGTGACATGAACTGTTTTGATTTCATTCAAAATTCTGAGCCACTAGAAATAACAAGCTTTGCTTGTTTGTGTGAGGGGCAAAAATGTCTAATTCCAAAATTGAGCTGCTTACAAAGGTAGTTTTCTGCAGAATGTCACCAAAGGCATACCCATGAACACTGTAGTACAGTGATAGTCTTCCTAATTTTACAAAAACTTTTAGGTTAATTTTGTCAGGTTAACTTCTTTACCACCTCATTGGCCTCTGCACAGCAGGACAGCTCTGCCAAGTCATCCAAGTGTTATTCAAGTAGTGTCAGCTGTAGGCATTTAGGAATCCTCTTTTTAAGAAATCAGCTGTTAAGTAAGCAGAGTCTGGATGGACCACTATACAAGACTTTTTATGTAGGCAATTTCTTGCAGGCTGAGTTGATCAGAGTTAGTTGGACTGACTTAATGGCATACATTTGTTGGCTTCCCTGGCGGTCATTAATAAAAGAATATGGAGGAACAAAACCAGGATGTTGCCTCAGTGTAATGCACAAGGGGCCTAAGGGATGGCTTGCACAAGGCGTCAGGTCTGTCAAACAGAAAAGCAGATACAAATTGGTGTCCAGTAAAAGGCTTTGGTTTCAAACACATGTGTTATGTGTAAAGATATTTTAATGCATCTGCCTGGAGAAGGGTGGAAAGGAGCTGTTTTAAGCTTTCTTTCTGTTTCCACAGACTCAGGGAACATGTGGCGGATAAAAGCAAACTCCCAATCTTAATTTTTCCAGAAGGTAAGAAGTGAACTGCTCCCTTTGTCTATTTAGTGTAGATGTCATCCCTGTTCTCTCTTCATAGCTTCTGGTGCTCAAATGTATCTTCACCTCTGGCTTAGATTTTGTTAGGGCATTCCTATTTTTCATCTTTTACATGAGGTTACACAAAGACAACACAATACTGTCCCTAGCTGTTGGGTCTCCTGGCAGAAGTTGTAGATGGAAGAATGGGAAGATTGTTTCTTTTCCCCTGTAAATATCAATTCAGTGTCCTACAGATCTAACCTCAGCCATGTACTTTTTGTCTTATACATGTTCTGGCTTCATTCAAGGAGTCAATCACAAGACAAAAAATGAAAGTAAGCAGGGGAGAGATGTTTAACTTACTCATAAAGGGCCTGCATTTGCTCCTCAGTGAGTGTAAGACATGTATGTTGATATAGTATTGCTACTGAAATGTGGTAGGCTGTGTGAAGTAATGACTTTAGTTTTTCTTCTGGACAGGCACCTGCATAAATAATACATCTGTGATGATGTTCAAGAAGGGGAGCTTTGAAATAGGAGGGACAATCTATCCTGTTGCAATCAAAGTAAGTGGAAAGAACTGGCTGCTGAATTTCAAAGTTTGGGATCTGTTTTTTGTCAAGGTGGTAGGAAGCTGTCTCAGCACAGCTGCTAACGAAAGCACAGTAGCTCTGGCAATTGGCTACATGCTGTGGATGAGTCCTAGAGTATAACCAGCCAAAATGAGAAAGTGAAGTCCTTTGGCCTATGGAGCCTGGCTGGTAGGAGCTTGGTGGGGTCAGCTTCTTCCTCCAGAAAGCTGGAAGGAAGGGAGATCCAGCTAGTCCTTCCCAGTGCTGAAGGGAAGAGAAGCATGTGACTTGCACCAGACTTAGCTCTTTTGGCTGTTCAGACAAATGGGTGACATCTGCTGCTGCTTCTGTCATGTAATCACAAGCAGTGCTAATAAGCGCAGGCTACTCATTGTAAAGCCTCATTCTAAGCAAACATGTCAGTTGTGAATTTTTTCTTACTCTGGCATGTGACTGAAAGCATCCACCTCAGATCTGAAGCAGGCTGTGATGGTCTCTGGGGAAAGGGTTTTATCAGTTTTTTTTGTGATCCTTTACAGTATGATCCTCAGTTTGGAGACGCATTCTGGAACAGCAGCAAGTATAACATTGTGAGCTATCTGCTGCGGTTAATGACCAGCTGGGCCATTGTTTGCAATGTGTGGTACATGCCACCAATGGTTAGAAAGGTAATCTAGCATCTGGTTGACTGCTGTTTAAGAACCTGACTGTGTCTGCAAGTGCCTCTTCCTGCTCCTCCCCCCCACCTCCCCCCAAATTCCTACCCATCCCATGCCTCCAAATCAGAGTTTTATACTGGACTTTTGTTAGTGTTGACTTTGTATGATTTGACCTAGCTTTTCCTGATGCAGCTTGGTACCATCAGCAGTGCATCAAATATACAAAGGATAGCAGTAACTATAGTGCTATTCACAGTAGCAATGCTGTTAATGTTCTGTCCTGTGGGAGCAAGATTTTCCCCTGATTTCAACACTTCAGGGGAAAAATGAGCTAAATTATTATCACATTGCAACATCAGATTGTGTTGGCATGATAAGGGATGGATCACTTGGCAGTGGGTGAATTTGAGGCAGCAGATGAAAAGTGTTATGGAATTCTGTTCAATTCACTTACCTCTGCTTTGATTATGTTGAATTTATAACCCTTGAAGGAAGGTGAAGATGCTGTTCAGTTTGCCAACAGAGTGAAGTCAGCCATTGCTCGCCAAGGAGGATTGACTGAACTTCCCTGGTGAGTGATGCCATCCTTGTTGGGCTTCGTGGGCTATCTGTTGTTAGTTTGACTGAGAGGTGCTTCCTCTGCTAGCTTTGTAACAGATAACATTCTACATAACTTTATTCCACTCAGGGGAAAACGAGGGAGTAACTTCACATGCACTTATGTGTATGTGAAAGTAAAAATAAAAAACATGCATAAAATCTTTGGAGCATGTAGCTCTAATGCAGTGAGTTTCACCTAAAGACTTGATGCTTTTGAAGAGGGTCCCTTCACAGTTGTTTCTCATGTTGAGATTAAGGAGCAGAAGTGAAGTTATTTGGCAAAACTGTCAAACAACAAAAATTAAGACACAGGGCTTGAGGCTTTCTACTCCAACTTTCTCGTGTCCTACCTCTGTAAGTAACACTATAAAGCCTAGTTTTCACAGGACTGTCTGAAACAAACTTGAGAGCAAGATTCTGATGAAGGGAATGGGCAAACAGATTCAACCATGAGGTCCAGCTGGCCCTCTGATGTAAGGCAGGGGACAACTATGGTGGTGCACAAGATTGACTGCCTCTACGGTCTAGGGAAGTAGCATGCCAGATTGGCAAAGATTTCTATGGTAGGTGCAACCTGTTACCAACATGAGTAGGCTGCTTTAACAGGCTATACTCAAAATTTGAACTGCATAAGCATTATGGCTTAAGGTAAATGTTTTAATAAACATGCTTAAACTTGGATGTTCTAGAAGTTCTGAAGAAAAACCACCTTAATCTTTTAGGCTAAGACTCTAGAGTTGACTAAGGTAGTTAATATAACAATAGTGGTAGCAATCATGATGGGTTACTTTTCTCTCTTGCTCTGTTCCAGGGATGGAGGTCTGAAACGAGCGAAAGTCAAAGATACTTTCAGAGAAGAACAGCAGAAAAACTACAGCAAGATGCTAGTGAGAAATGGATCAATAGGAAGTCTGTCTACAGGAACAGAGTCAGACTGAATGGTGGTTCTTGAGAATTAATTTTGCACAACCAGCCTTAGCAGGAATAATATTTTTTAATTAAAAAAAAAAGCAACCCAAAACCAACCCCCCAAAACAAAGCCCACAAAAACTGGAGCAACAAAATCCCTCGTGTATGCATATTCTCTGTATGGCTGGTACAGAGCCTGCCAAGGGCAGTGTCTCTGTATCTCTCCCTCCCTTTTTACTCCTCTCACTCTCCTGCCCCTCCCCATCTTCATGTGATGATACACTGTAGCTCCTGGTGTTCTTGAGCTGAATGTGTGGAGAGTTAAGAGACAAAAGGAAAAAAGCACCATTATTTTTCTGCATTTGTAAGGATGAAGGGAAGTACACTGAACAGCTGCTCTCAGGACACTGGTTGCAAAGATACCTCTTGTTCATGGTACTTTGAGGCTTTAAACATAATTTTGTCTTTTTTCCTGTTGCTCGCAGACTTCTAGTTGTAGATGACTTAACACGTTTTAGGATATTGTCAGAACTGCAAGAATGACTCTTTTGATAAGCTTGCACCTGGATGTGCAAGGGGGGAAGGGAAGCAAGGGCTGCTGCAAACCCTAAAGGATGGGAAGGGAGCTGCCCTGCCAAAAGCACAGCTCATGGACCATGAGGAATTTGGTGGCCTTATAACATGGTATTGCCTTTACTGAGAACTGCTACCTGAGGGAAGATAAGGGGCAAGTCCTCAATCTCCCTGTCTGCTGCTACTGTTGAAATTGCTTTCTTGAGATCTGGAGCTGTAAAGGTAAGATATGGTAAGCAGCTGGATAATGTAGACTGACAGATGAATTATGAAGTCTTTTTTCAAGACTACCCTTCTGCAAAAATTACTGCTGATGGCTTAAAGGTCTCAAGAGAGCCATTCCAGAAACACATTTTGTGTTGATCTGGGCTAGCTAGCAGTAGCTGTCACAACTATAAACATAGGATCTGTAAGTCACCTATGATACAAGACGTGGCATGTTCAAATCTACAATATATTGCTGTCTGAATGTAAAGATAAATAAATTCTATATTTCTAATGGGTCTTGTGTGGCATTTATATTATTCTCTAAATGTGTGTAAATAAAACAGTTATAGTTCCTGAAAAACTTAAAATTAGGGTTGTGGAAACTTTAGTTGCTGTGACCTAAAAGACCAATTGTAGCTGAGCTCTTACTGATTTCTAACTGGACTTTTTTCTCCCCCCTCATCCCTAGACTCTAAGGAATATATATGGCTTAGTGTTTATCCTTTCTAAAGTAGGAGTGACTCATGCAGACTGAACTTGTGACTTCATGTTGTAATTTCAAGTTCAGATCTGGGAGACTCAACTAATGAATCTCTAATGAACTGGAAAACAATTATAAGCTGCTAAATTTGTAACAACTGAGTTCATTTGTAAGTAGTCTTTTCTTGTAGCAAAGATATATTTTCAATTTAATGCTGACAAAAACCCCCCAAACTGTTCCACAGCTGATAATCAAGTTTAAAAATGTGTTAGAACATAGTCTCCCAAAAAAGGGTTTCTGATCTGTTTTCCATTATCCCTCAGTCCATGCACTTAGACAAGGACAAATAGATGTATTCATTGAATGTTGTATAAGCATGCAGCATATCATACTTTGCCTTGGAAATCTAGTCATGAAGCCTGCTGGAGGTATGTGATGCTAGAAGAAAACATTGGGAAGGGGCTCTTAGAGAAATGTTTTCAGGTTTAGCATGGCAGGCCTTTAAGAACAAAATTGTTTATATTAAAAGGGTTAGAGTGGTAAGACAAGTGAGACACAGCGGTTTTTTTGCTTAATGTGAACCTAGTTCAAATTTGAACTGAGTTATATTATTACTATTAAGATGAACTGGTCGTGCGAACTTTGGGCTAAGGAATGTGTTTGTTGTAATTTATGGATATTAGCTGCAAGCTTGAGCTTTCCTGGACTGCACTCACGGTAGGAAGCTTTGTAAGGACAACTTACCTGTTTTTAAAAACATGCCTGCATGTGTGCACATGCATACACACATAAAATACAATTCAGGTAGTGCATTTAAAAATCTATTATGTATAAATATTGGTGTGTCTATATATGTATAGAATGTTTCTTCTAAGGTATGAATTGTGATGTAATCTTCTGTAGATGGAACAGAATTGTTTTGGTGAAGGCTTAAATGTGATTCCTAAGAGTATTTTCACAGTCAGTTTATGGGCTGATATCCCTCTGGCTTTCTTCCTGCTTTTGGAGTTGATCATCAGTAATTGAACTGCAGTGGTTTTTGAAATCCTAACTGATCACTGTGATACCCTGTTAGGTGCACATATTTACACCAACCGGATTGTGAGCTTGAGGAGAAGTGCCAAAAGCTGCAGTTTGCTGCTTGCTTAGGGCAAAACTGGATTTTAAGGCAAAAAGCCCTGATAAGTCAAAGGATGATGACAATAAGGCAATACAATGACATTATAATGAAATGTTGTCTGGCAAGGCCAAATGGAGTTTTGTGACTTTTTTTAGAATCTGTGACTTCAACAGATTTGCAAATAGCCTATACTGAACTCATTGTCAAACAAAATATGCCTTATTTTTGAGAGAATTTGTCAAGAAAACGTGTAGATTAGCTGTATGAGTTGCACTAAGGACTGTATGAGTGTATGGCCATGAGAAGAGGCAGCATTCAGTCAGTTAATTGCTGCATGAGTGGAGGAGATGTAGGTGAATGAATAAGCTGATGAGGCTTCTTGAAGCTGCAGTTGCTCATACATCTTTACTAAGCAAAATGTTGTTATGCTTGTTCTTTGACTCCATTCCTGGCAAGACTTGATAGGTTTTTGGCATTGTATCCCTAGACTTCTCATATCTCAAAATGTGTTTACGGAGGTTATATGAGCAGTGGTGACTACTAATAGATGGCTCTGGACCATTTTCCAAATTAGACGCAAGATCTGTATTCTTTGAGTGGTTTGGAAATGAGTCTATTAACTTTGGAGAAGTATTTTTGTAGAGCAGCAATGTGTACCACAATGGCTACTAACAGAAGGACAGTGAATAGAAGATAACACTTGGCTCAGTGCCAGTTAAGCTACTCTCTACTGCCTTTGGAAAGCTTTTTTTGTACAATTTTTTCCTTTTCCCCTGACAAATGTGGAAAATACTGCAGCTGAATTGGGTTGGATCAGTAGAGATGGCTCAAGAAATCCGCGCAGCAGTTGAAGTCTTAGTTCCTAGTGCTAGGCACATAGAACACTGATTCTTATTTAAGGACCTAAGTATATACTATTTTTGTTTAGATTTAGAGGAAGACCTTTGAGTTTAGAGAAGGGGTGGCCCCTTTCAAGGTCTGAAAAAACATGTATGTTCCTCACTGGCTTTGGGCAAAAAAACCCAGTTGGTTTTAAAGATGGTGATGGAGTCCAATTCAAATGTCATTAATTCTTTTCCTATTGAAGTCTTCATGCTGTTTCTGCCTTGAGCACAGTGGGTATAGCCAAGGGTTCTGTTTGTATCCTGTTAAGTTGCTCTGCCTTGAATACATTAAACATATGCAAGCTGTCATTATAGAAAACTCATGCTTGACATTGAAGACTAATGAAAATACTCAAATTGAGAGTACCTGGAACACTGTTACAAAAATCTGACTATTGACTCTGAAAGCTCCTCGACCAAAACCTAAATTATGTTTTACCCTGAGATTTAAGGTACTTAATGTCCTTGTCCTCTCTGCTACTGAGGAGATTGATGGAGGTTTCTGGTTATGAGTTAGGTGGGGGGGGG
>JANZLQ010000007.1:24588705-24611276 GCA_026212715.1 Elanus axillaris | reverse complement strand
TCTCTCCCCCCCTCTCTCTCTCTCCCCCTCCCTCTCTCTCAAGTTCCACTTATTGATCTTTATCTATTTCATGCAGCCTAGAGTGGTTATGAACCCAAAATGCTGCCAGAATCCATTGGCAAAATCTCAGACCATGAACTGTATAGGTAAGTTTTACCGCTTTGAATCCTCCATGCTTCATGGAAAATGAATATGCCTTTAATGTAAGTACTGTAATGTGCATGGTGTAAAATGATCAGGCTCCATTTTCCCATCTTGCCTGATTGCTTGGCAAAAAGCTCCTGGAAATCTGTGTTCTGATAGCACTCCTAGATAAAGAAAATTCACAAGTCACTGGGGCCATTGACGTTCATTAGCAACTCTTCTAGCTCTTTAGGTAGACAGACTTTGGGGACATGATTAATTGTAAATTTTCTTGAAAAAGTAAGAAACAATTGCATGTAATTTGGTAAAAACAGATCTACATGCTTCCCCTGTGGCCTCAAGGTTTATGCCAATGACATAATTTGCACTGGAATCTCCTGAGGCTTTATAGTTAAAACAAAACAACCCCCCCCCCCCAAACCAACAAACAACCAAACCCAAAACTCCAACCCCACCATTGTGTGTGCACCAATAATTTAAAGATAACAGATACTGAAGTAGTATTGTAGAGGATCAGATACATAAGAAAATGGTGTTTTTCATATTCTAAGATTATTCAAATCTGTATGTAGCAAATCGGACCTTGCTTCTCTGATGGATTCTGCATGGAGTGTGGGAGTTTTACAGTCATTGGTGATGGCAGCACCAGGAATCAGTAACTGTGCTGCTTTGGGGATGCTGCTACTCTCACTTTGGGCCTTACTTTGTAGGAGCAAATAAGACCATTTGGCTCCTCCTGGCAGAAATACACACCAGGTTCTCACATAGAGTTTGAGTGTGATCTGGCTAAATCATAGCAAACTCTTATTACAGAAATCCAGTTTAGAAATTCAGCCAAGTACAGGCTTATTGTAAAAAAGAGCAAATTATTTACTTAAACGTGTACTGTCCAGTTTTGCAGAGTTGAAGTGACTTAACAATTTGGGACCTTAAGCTGGATTAATCTTTGCTTGAGATAGCTTTATTTGCCTTGCTACATCACCAACTGAAATGAAATTGGGAAAAGATGGAATCTGTGTAAACAGGCCCACTGTTGGGGCTTGCATGGTGTTGCATTTTAGTCCCCTATACATTGGGCTGCCTTTCTCACAGCAAGTTATGTTACTTCTGCCAATTATCCAGGCTTATTGCGGGCTTGCTGCTGTTGTTGGGTTTTTCCATCAGTAAGGCAGCCTTCCTCATCTTGTCTGCTGTTAATGTTCTGGCTGTTTGTGGAGTATCTTTTCCTGTAGGCTTAAAAAAAAGATAGATAGATAGATCAGTAAATAGATAAAGAATAAGGTTGCTTGTATATGTTGCTTTGGTTCTTTAAGAAGATGGACTCTGTGGGGAGTAAACCTCTCAGCCATTAAGAAAATTGCTATTTGAATTGGTTGTGACCCAGAGAGAAAACAGAAGAAATACATCCCATGATGTGACAGAAGTGCTGTCTCAATAATGCCCTTGATAGCCCTGAAATATTTTTCATGGTCATGTGATGACAATTCCAGCAGACCTCATTACAGCTTACAGAATTCCCTTACTGCAACATCTTAGGCAGCCTTCTAATTGTGTGCATTTATGTGTGCATCCTGAAATAACAGTAGTTATTTCACACTATACTCTTAGCAGAAAGGTAGCATACTCAAGGATACTATTTCAAGACGGCTATTGTGCTGTTGAGCATCCTGTTACTTTGCACAAGGGTTTGCTCATTGTTTTCAAAACTGTCTGAAGAGGATGCTTTTTATTGCATATAGCTGCTTATAAATTAACGAATAATTCTTTTTCCTCCACTTTTTTCTTTAAAGATTTCAGTTCTAACACTTCCAGTCCTTGAAGTTAGAGATGTACAGTATTTAAATAGGAGGATATTTTTCTTAATGATAAAAATGCTAATGTCTGGATTTAGCTTAGAAATCAGTTACCTGCAAATATGTAAAGGGAGTGAGGGTCAACTGTCTTTGGAGCAGCTGAACCCCCAGGTTTGGCTTCTCACATCTCTTAGGAATGTGTGTCAAGAATTCAGTGTTAAAACAGTAATGGTTTCTCCTTCCATGCTTCAAACATAGCATAATTATGTTCCTTTGCAAGGTACTCCAGCAAAAAACAGCCCAGCTAAAATATGGCTAACATAAAAATAACAATGAGAACCCCCCCGCAAAAACACACAATCCAAAAGCCTGGGCTATGGTGCGATATCAGAGTTTCAACACCACAAACAAAATTGGAGGCACCCTGATCTTGCAAAAGTCACATACCTCATTTTAAGTCCTTCTGTAGCTGCCATTATGTAGTTTACTGCAAGTTCTGGCAACACTGACAAGTGTGGCAGTAAAGTATTACATCACAATTTTTAGTCAACTCTTGGAAAGATGAAGCTGTCTATCAAAGTTGTCTATACAGCCAAGGGTAGAGTCCCACTACATGGGCAGAAAACCACCGTGCAGGAGGCTTTTGGCCAAAAACATACTTGGGCTTTAGCCAGACAACTGGGAAACTCAGTCACTGCAGGTGACTCCTTGAAAGGAATAATCCTGTCTGTTACGGGCAAACTATGGGAAAATCAGCCAGGATGAACAGGATCCAGGAAGGCCAGATTTCTGCAGGTATATGAAATTGGATCTAATGGTCTGGTGGGTACATGCTCACTGCATGCATGCTGCATCCACTGTTGTCAATACTCCCGAGTGGCTGTGGTATGTAGAGCTGTGAAGCACGGCAGGAAAAAAGGTTCAACTCAAGCCAGACAGCTATGGAGCACACATGGCATGCACAAAAATTTTGGCAAACTTTTCCTTCACATTTTGAATTTTCACAGAGAAGAGAACAAAGCTTCCTGAAATGCCACAGTTTTGATTTTGGTTAGATCAGGGGAAAAGCAGGCTCAGATTAGAGCAGTGGCAGGGTGGATGTATGCTACTATCTGTGCTGGTCACCAGAAATCTGTTCTAGTTACTTAGAGCTCCCGGTTGTCATTTGAGAGTGCAAGATGTTTAACTGATGTAGGTGGCAGTTGGATGAAATCCTTTCCTTGAAGTATAATTATGTGCTTCTTAAAGTGCCTTTTCTTCTTCATGTAAGGTGATGAAAGGAAAGTAGGCTTGCTCAGTTTTCTGTAGCTTTGCATGCAACATTTCTTGTAACTAACCTTGAATCTGCTTTCTGAGACACATTGGTGGGCTTTCTGCACCTGAAATTACTGAGTAGGAAGCTGGTGAAGAACTGGTATTGGGCACATTTGGTTTCTGCTACTTTTGCGTCCCCTCCAAATAAATCGGAAAGGAGCTGGTGTTTTACAGCACATGCAGCTAGGGGCCAGCACCAGCTCACGTTTGCATTCGCCTGACAGGTGTCTTCCTCAGCGCTGCCCTAAGCAATAGCAGCTTGTCTATATGGTGCAGTATTTGCATACTCTAACGAGATGGGCTATAATTGGCCTTCATTGATTTTGTTTTCATTGAGCTAAAATAGAGTCAGAGCTTCTTAGGCAAGAAGAGCTGATTGATTAGTGGTAGGATTCAGGACTATTCAGTTGAAGAAATAATTAATTATGTTCTTATTTAGTAATTGTCAGGGTCTAAGTTTACTCTTACCTGTCAAGTAGACGCTGCTAAATTTTGTCTCTAGATTGTATCTCTCCTTTTAAAAGCGGGGATAAGGTGCCAACATACGGGTGACAGTTCACAGGAAAGCTCAACTTGTTTCCTTCTCTATCCCTTCATTACCACTTAGTTTTCTCCCTGCACTTCCTCTCTACTTATCCATATGCACGCCATTCTTTTTTCCTGGTGTTACTTGGTCAGCTCCATTCCCTGGCAATTTTCTTTCAAACAATTCCAAGAAAACACCTTTTTAACCAAAAGTTGGAAAATGAAAGAATAATTGCTTGCTTAAGAAAATTTGAATGCTAACATGCTGTTAAGATTTTTATAATTTTTTTTTTAAGTCAAGCTCTTGCCTAAATTAAATGCTTTCTTTTGTTGAGTATGGGTGTTGAACAAATACACCTGCATAGTTCAGGAGCTGGGGGGTGTTAATTGTGTGCTGTTAGACACTCATAAACTTGAAACAGTGGATATGTTTGTGTGCAAGTGAGTTATGGTCTTGCTGAAACTGGAAGAGTACTTGTCCTTCCTTGTGCTTTTCTTATGAAGTATCCATTTAATTAAACATTAGCACTGTGTGATCAGACAGTTCTGTACGGCAGAGGCAGATTTTATGAGCTGTTTCAGTGGAGTTGAGAGCAAGATTATAATGGCCACATACAGCAAAGTTAGCATTGGCAGATATGTAACAAAGATGATATTTAGTACATATTCTTCACTTCTTATCTTGTGCTTGCAGCATAATATGGTGGCAATGTTTGCTAGTGCTTTTTAAGTGGTGGATCTTATTACAAATATAATGTTAAATGCTAATGAATTGAGTCCAAGCAGTTTCTGTGCTGCTGCCAGGAATGCGGTGCTCCGTAAATACCTTGCACCAAGCAAGTAAATGACAAAGGAACTCCCTGGACAAACAACCAAATGCAAGAGATTGTTCTTTGTAACAAATTAGTCCTTAAATAGAAGGGCCTTCCACCAGCTTTACCGGATGAAGCCTCCTGACTCAGTAAGTGCACTGAAGTGGACACAGTTGCCAATAATAAGTAGAATACAACCCCTGAGTGGCCTTAAGTCCTTTGCAGTATGTGAGTTGTAGGGGAGGGGTGGGAAAACCAGAAGCGAAAATTACTGAAAAAATGATAGGGGCTGAGGTTGTCTTGGCCACTGGCTCCGAGTAAAGTGCCAAGTCTAGCTCTGAGGGGAACCATCCAGCAGCTCTAGTCTCTGCTGGGCAGGTGAAGTCTAAGTGTGTAGGCTAACTCCTGCACACTCACTGCCTGCTGTACTGGAAGAGAAACAGCCCTGCTGCAACAACTGTGTCTTGAGCACACATGGGCAGTATTGTTGTTCAGATGGAGAAGGTGCCTCCAGACCCTTAGCTTGAATATGTTCAGAGGGATGCAGTTTGCTCCAGGAATGCTACCTCTTTGCATGAGAACTGGTGGAAATGTTATGGAAACTGCCATGGAAAAACTGCAAATTTTCTTTTCTTATGTGCTTTGCAGGAAAGAAAGAATTTAATTTGGAAGGATCTTAGCAAAAATACTGTGTTAGAACTCAGCTGTGTTAAGGTTTCTCCTTTCTTCCCCTTTCATTTCCAAGGAGAAGCAGGAGGAGAAATACTTTGACACACAGAAAAAAATCTTCCCACTCAACAGTTTTCTTCAAAATTTATGAAAAGATAGAAAGTAGATTCTGAGGGTTTGTTGTATTTTTTTTCATTTTGGAAGAAGAAAGGTGGGGGTTTTGCATGGGAGATCTCTTATTTATAAAAAGTTGGACTGGATTTCTTTAGCTGTTTGGGGAATATCATTCCTATTCATTTACATTTCCCAGATGTGAGCAAATTTCTTTAGTCCTACTGTATGGAAGGAGCTCCCACAGAGAAAGGGAAAGAACTGGAAGCAAGGTGTTCTAGACTGATGTCTCAGTGGACTCTGAATGCCATCCTACCTCTGAAAAGTTTCCAAAACTGTGGGAAAGTCACAGCTAGGTAATAGCTGCACAGGATCCAGGGCACTTGGCTGTGTAAGCTCTTCTGTGTACTGCTGGGGTAAGTAGTCATCTCTGGATAGTGTGTACAACCCCTTCTCCAAGCCCTACTACCCCTGCAAATCTGTGAGCTCTCTATGCTCCCCAGCACTGAAAACACTCTTGTTTCCTTGCTTGCTACTTCACTTTTTGGTTAAATCATCTTTTACAGGTGGTGCTTATGGACTACATATACGCAGACGACCACTACCCCTGCTGCCCCGATGCCTGCCTTGCCCTGGCATGAATGGTCCCAGACTCTGGCTGTTCAGTGGCCTGTGCAGCAACTTCTATGTTAGGAACTGTGTGTTGACTGGGACACAAGGTTATGTGGGAGGCCTTGGAGGTTGCAGTCTGAAAGAAAGGAGGTTTTGGGTGCAAAAGGAAGTCAGAGGAGACAGCTGTGTGATCTTATGGTGGTAAATCAAAGTCTGTGCTGACCAGCATGTTCCTTTGAATTGGACACTCCAGTTACATCATCTAAGTTATTCTCTTTTTGGCAGTGACTTTTCTCTAAATAATGCTCTATATTGCTCTGGATGGTCCTGTTTTGAGAGCTTAATGTCACAGGCTTCACCATTTCCACAGAGTTGTTTTTTCTCTTCTCCTTGTTACTGACGTGTTTTAGGGAGCACAAATGCATTGCATTACCTTTTTTTTCCTTCAGAATCTCTCTTTGTAAAGTTGAGATGGTTTGTTGTAAAGCACCTTTTTGTTAAAAAAGTGTATGGGTGCAGCATCCCACAAGACAATTAGCACCACTTTGTGTCTGAATGTTTTCTAGTAGGGAATTAACTTACGTGTGTACCTCCTGGGATTTCTGTGCTTTGTGCTGCTATCTTGCTATGTGTTCTGCATCAGAGGTTGCAAGTAATTTCAGAGCAAGGACGGTAGGAGCTGTGATGTTTTGCACATGTGCTTTCTAGCTTTCATAGACCAGAAACCTGAAGGCACTTTCTGCCTACATTCAGTTTACTGAAGGCAGCTTTCTTCACTGCATATGCATCTCTTGGATTGGATTCTTAGGTATTTCTGCCTTGGGACAGTGGTAGTGCTTAGGGCTGACCAGTGCATTTGTAAAGGTTACTTGGTTTTGTCAGTATTGTGAGATGAGCCTGAATTCCATGTGCTCAGTCAGAAAGAGTTTTCCCTTTGCTTTCACTGAAAGCAGGATGAGGCTTTAAACCTGTTTAAGATTAAACATGTGTTTATAGGCCTCTTAAACTTTATGTGTTTAAGGTGGACCAGAGCTTCAAAGACTTGTCATTTCTACTAGACTGATTGCCTTGAAAAATGAAGAATTTTCTATGCTGATATGTTCTGGATAATGAATGATCAGTTTAGGAGAAGATGAGCACCTTGGGGGTTGTAAGGATTATTGGGCTGCCTACCCTGGAGCTTCAACTATTGCATTGTAAAGATAATGAATGATTAATTGATCTCATACTTTGTACTTAACTTAATTGGTTAGCAGTGCTTTGGCCACACTGGCTGCTGTAGCAACTTGGCCTTAGAGGATATACTCATTCTGAGTCAAAAAAAAAAAAAAAAAAAAGTGAAGGGGCATAGGACAAGGAACAGAAAGTGCCACCTCACTGGCCCACATAATTGTTGTGGGTAAAATGGGAGGAAGGGGAAGAGCTGGGAAAGGGGACTACAGCAGGAATGCTTCCAGCTGGGAAGATATGGAAACTCCCCCTGTCTGGAGAGAAGAGCTTGCATGGTGTTCTTCTCCCTTACCAGCTGAGACCTCAATTTTTCTCTTTTCAGAAGAATGCAGAATTATGTCAAATGTCTGAAATTTCTCTCTCACATAATATTGCTGTGCCAGCCTCTCTAGAAACAGGCTGACCCAGGTATCTCTCCTGGGTGATTGCTCCTTTACAAATGAATTTATTGCAATGAGCTCCAGCTACAAGGCTTTGTTACTGCTGGTGTGTTATTTCCTCTTCCTGGCACTACTGCTTAGGTGTTCTGTGTCCTTGGGGGATTATTAAGCCCTATACTCCTGTGTTTCAAGGGATGAGTTACAGAAATAAGCGGTTGTTAAAAGAGACAATTGGCCACAGTAAGTCCATGTTAGACATGAAGTTAGTTCCTGTTAGTGTTGCTTTTGTCTTTGTTTGTAATCAGTAAACCCCTATTTTTCCACCACTGTTTGCATGGTATGTCAAATAACTTGCCAGATCTAAAGGGAGCAGTAGCAACTGTGCAGCTGTAATCTTGTGTGCAACAAGGGAGAGTCATAATCACATTTTGTCTGCCAGAAACCATCACACATTCATTTCACAAAGTGGAAGGAAAAAGTTCTGCAACTCTTCAGCGTAATCCAGGGAACAAGCTGCAGAACTACATTGTCTTTCCTCCTTCCAGATGAAAGGAGAAAGGATCCTATAATGACTCGCATCAGAATAAGATGCTGGAATAGATGCTTTCTGGGTTGTTCACCCATCGTCTTGCCACCATCTCAATGGAGGTGGTGGTAGTAGTATATAGTGGTTAGAATTGTTCCTCTTGCTGAAATTTCTCACTAGTTTGGAAAAAGGCTGAAGTAAACCTAGTAAAACTGCACTTGAAAATGAAAATATGGACATTACATTGTGGATAAATGTTTGGGTGGGTGGAGTATGAACTTGCCAATACTTCTGCAGCAATCTTTATGACCAGGGTACTGACTTGGGCAAAAATCCCTGGAGCAAAGAAATACAGGTTCCAACCAGGTTTTGAAAAGGATGGCCATTTGTCATTAGTAGCCCAGAGATGTGAAATCCTGTTGGTGGGAAAATAAGTAAATTTTCTAATGTGCTTTTGCAGCTTAGAAATAATTGCCAATATAAGAGTGGAAACAGATAGAAATGAGTACGCTATGGTTAGCAAGTGGAGATTATGTTAATCATGGTATGAAGAGTCCATGTATGTCAATAATGATCAAATAAAATTGCTCATTAATAGTCTTTGTAAGTAATATTGATCTCCACAGCACTTTCCACCCAGATGCTCCAAAATGTTTTATGAACCTTTGAAAATCACAGCAAGACAAGGTAAGAAATTTTGACTAGCATAGGCAGTGGTGATGGGAAATAAAATCTGAGGTCATAATGACTCAAAAACTTCCAGTGAACAAAGCTGCCTTGTCCTGAAAAGAACTGAGATTTCTTAGGCTGATGCATGAAGATATATGTTCACTGAAGTTGCTAGAAAGTAGCTCTCTTCTGGCTTAACTGCAGTTGGAGAACTGCAACAAAACTTAGTAGCTCTGTACACTGCTTCTGCTGCTATGTAGCAACTTCTTCTTTAGACCATCTTTGGCATGCAGGATGCCCTCAGAAGATAGTGATTATTGTATATTTCATAGCAATATGTGTGGAAAATCTTTTAGGTTGGTTTTCTAATTTGTTTCTACTTCAATTAACTTTTTTAACAGCATGACTTGTCTCATAAAATGATGAACGCTTTCCAATTTATTGAAACAGTGGTTCTATAAAAGAACAATATGCTTGAGCAACTCTTTGTACTGATACATCATCATCAACCTTAGTAATGAGTGGGAGAGAGATAGGGCTGGTTCTGGCTCCGTGGAAAACATTTGTAGATTTTATCTGGAACAGATTTTATTAAAATTGCAACAAACTTTATAAAGCCCAATATACGCTTCATTAAGGGAACATTACCTTACAATTATGATTAATTAGATTAAACTTATGAAAGTGTGTTATTTGTTCAAATCAAAAGGATGGCAGGGAAGAATGATGGATGATGAAAGAGTGTGATAAATGAAGAAAGCAGCTGAACTAAATTGAATGTGTATTCATCCGTTTTCACTTCATAACTAATGATAAATTGAGCATGTCACATTTAACAATACATGTCTGAGCTTAAGCACAGTTCCAGCTCCGGTAGCCTAATGTCTTTTGTCAGGTAGCTGCATTCAGGGGATGTGATATTTTGTTTGGAGAAACCTACGCAGTTCATTATCTATCTGCCCTGCAGCTAAAATCACAAATGAAAGCTCTTGCTCTCACTTGAAATAAAACCATGGAAGTCTCAATTAGGATAGAGTTGTCTAGGAAGCAGTATCTGACTGTGAAGTGTTAATTTGACTCAAAAAGCAAGTGATGTATTGAAAATTGTGTGTGGTTGACAAGAATATATTTTGGGACAATTGCAAACTTGAAAAAGCTTGTGAGGGTCAGAGTCTAACTTATGGGCTCACAGTCACTTGTTGCGCAGCCACTTGAGAAAGATGCTATTCAGCACCAGCTGATGTGTCTGAATTTGGCCCAGAAGTCTCAGGACTTTGTGTAGGCAATGCTTGGGTGCCTTGGGATGGTTTCGCAGACTTCTGAACTTGTACAGCATTTTCTTCTGGATTAACTGTTTTTTCCGTCTGTCGGTCAACCTAGAAAACAGTCTTTCTGGTGGTAATTAGCAGTTCTGATTCTGTTCTTGGTTGTAATAGTTGTGAAGCAGGATGATAGCAATGAGTGAGTACTGGGGAGAGGACCTTAATTTTGTTATCATCAAAACCAAAAAGGAAAACATTTTGTTCTGGGATCACCAAAAGCTTTGGTCAACATTTCATACCAAAACCCTGACTTTGTTGTTCCTCCAAAACCAAAATGGAAGACAGTCCTGTATCTCTTAAGAGCAGTGGGCATAAAGGGATGTGTAAACAGATAACAAATGAAACTGGGTAGCTAAGCATGGGCATAAATGTCACGTATAGTGGTAGCCAAGGGGTGTAGGGAAAGGGCAGTCTCTTGTCTTTCTTGGGTAATTAGGAGGGGGTTCCTTGTTGCTTTAGTGCAGTACCAGAGACCCCCTTTGCTCCCTGTGCTGTACCTAAAATGTTATGTTTGTCCTGCTTGCGGTCAAGTGTCCCTTGCTAGGAGCACCCTGTGGAGTTTGAATGAGAGTTATATTTTTGAGCCTCTAAGTCAGAAGTGGACCAAACCTCATTTCTGTACGGTGCTGCCTGTAAGACTGAATATTAAACAGGTTCTGGACAATTAAAGTAATTTAAGAAAGTTAGTGAGATTTAACTTTGCCAGTCTCTCTATATTTAATGATGGGAAGAAAGGAGTTTATGTCTGTAAAAGTTAAGAAAAAACCCAAAGACTACAGAATAAAGGGAAGCAAACTGTAATGTTAAACTTTTCAAGCAATTTTAGTAACGACATCGTTCTGCCCTAGACTAACGCCAATGTTCTAAGTGGGTGTAGTATTGTTCAACCCTGGCTTCAGATGGCTGGGCGCTTTGTGGTTAGGTGCCAGACATCACATCTGGATGGGATGGATGTGAGGGAACTTCTGTGAAGTTGTCTCTGCTTTTCCTTATCTGTTTCCCAGGAATGCTGTAAAATGTTTTAGTCTATTTGACTGAGGAATGCAATAGAGAATTTCTTGGTGTGTAACAAAATAAGTTATTTACACCTGTAGCCACCACCCATAATGCCAGAACCTGACTCTGCCGAACTATTTAGAAGTCTTATCCTTTGGGAAGGCTGTTATAACACATGGCATAGAATTGGCTCTAGCAGTCAGGTTAATAGGAGTAGGATTCTGTTTGAATTATGGGCTTTGTAGTTAAATTAATTCTGCAGTTCAGTTGTGTAGTTACTGGCAACAGAAGTTTAAGGAATGTGATGGAAGTCCTGTGAAAATTAGCAGTTTTATTTATCCCTCATTCCATGAATGCCGTTGGGTGCGTTTTTTTGTGTGGTGGTACATGAAGAGCTTACTTTGTGCTTACCCCTGGCTGTTATTAGTAATGCTTCTCAAACAATAGTTTATTGTTGCCGCAGAGATATTTCTGACTGTGATGTGATTGATTGTGGTGGATTTTTTGAAAAATGGTCTATGCTGTGAAGATATTTAAGACCTTAGAAGGTGGAGGAAAGTGGACCATGTGGACCGTTTTATCCATCTGAAGCTTCAGTATCTCAATACCTGTTTTTTTGCAGTGAGGCTAGATTTGGGTGAGAAAGGAGGGTGTGAGGTGCTGGGCTTCTTTTTGGAATAATCCTACAAGCTGTTTGGGTGGTGTGTCCTTAATGCGATGTGTTTGCATCTCTGTATTGCCACGTATGCAAACCTGTTCCCTATAAGCTCTGCTCTGCTTAAGCTGCTGAGTTCTCTTGTAGAAAAATAGTGAGTTGACTGAGCAAGATGAGAAGGTCACTCTTCAGGAGGAAATACTGCAGACAGTTTAGCCCCTTTGAGGAGATCACTCCTTTGCTGTGCCACTATTTGGGGTGGCCCAGTTGGAGACTCCTCGAAAGGAGATGGCTCTGAGTACTTTCTGGACTTAAGATTTCTCCAAGGCTTTGCAGTGTGAGCTCTTATAAAATAGAGGAACTGGAAGTGACTCCCTTCTTAAAAGGCAGCCTTTTGTCTTTAGAAAGCTATGTAGGCCACCCTTCCCCCATGGATGGGTAGAAGGAGAAGGCACAGAGGAGACACGGGTGTAAGAATCATTAAAGTGAAATGTGAGTCATGTTCATTAAAGGCAAGCTAGCAGAATGTCTTATATTAGTGGCTGCGTAATGATTAGAGCTTCCTGTAATAATGATGATGGTGATTCTACTATATGAATTGAACATTCATTCTAAGTTAATTCACATCCTTTTAACTAATAAGTTATTTAAGGGGAAAAAAAAGGAAGCTCTTTTTAGCTCATAATTTGAATAGACTGCTCAGAAGAATATTGAAATAGCAACCCTCCCTCTGTGCTGGGGAGATTCAAACACTAATCTAAATTTTGTAGTGAAGGCATAGTTATATTTATTTATTCATAATTCATTCCATCTCTGCTAACTACTAGACCTGCCTCCTATTGGAGATTATATGTGTGTTCACTAGCAATATGTTCCTGGTTGAGATGATGATAAAGAGCTTTATTTTGGTGTGAAATTATTTATAGAGAACTTCACTTCAATTTTTGTTATTCTGAGTCATGGCAGGGAGACGAATGATTTACTGTTTGCCTTACAAACATCTCCATTTTGAGCAAGAAATCATAGTTTACAAATATTTTTCATCAGGAAAAAAAATTAAGAAGGGGAAAGAATTATTTATGGTATATAGGACATAAAAATTTAGAATAGCAAGATGAAAAAGAGGGCCAAATATTTAGTTTAAATATTGAAGGAAAACTTTGGTGGTGGCAGCCATAGCTTTGCAGTAGTCTCTTGGACGGGAGGAAAATCTGTTGTTAAAGCTGTTTAAAGACAGCCTGGTGGGTAAAAAAGCATATGAACTGCTCCAGCAGATGGGAAGATGGATACAATAAATTAATCTGTCTTTTGCACTTGCAGCTTTGGTCATGCTGGATATCTGGACCCATTAGCAAGTTGAGGACTTTAGAAGTTGTGTTTCATTGATGTCAAATTCTGCATGTTTGCAAATTCACCCGAACAATTCAAGGTCTTTGAGTTAATAAGGTTGGTTTTCTCATCACCTTATACAATAACTTTGCCTTGCAGTCAGAATCAAACACAAGTTTTGGCATAGTTAGGTATAAACACTGTACAGAATGCCTCAGTGTTTGAGTTGCTGCTTAGAAGTAACAACTGAATTGTTAGTATGATTTCCCTTCTGATTAAAGGATGACATTTATTAAAATATTTCTTGCATTGCCACACATTTCAAGATTAAACTAGTGCAAACCTCTGCTCTGAACACTATAAAAACTTGGAGGAATTCCAAATTGTGTGAACCAAGAGGTTCAAAGTGAAATTCAGATTAATATAATTTGGTATGAGCCTGGATGATACATTCTGATGCCTTTGTACATCAAGTTTGTTCAGCTGAGTTCTAGCATATAACAGACTTTACAGATTAGCTTGTGCAGAACTGCAAACATGAAGGAAGTGTGAATAACTTGTTGTAATTTACTCCTTGGGTTGTGCTCATTTCTGACATGCAGTCTAATCTGCAAAACCCTCGGAGTCAGTACTTTTCTTTGAGTCATTGCAGGTATTTGTTTCCTTGTTGATTATCAAGTGAATAATTTACATATGGTTATTTGAGATGTAACTCAAATGAGTTTAGAGAATGTTTCCTTTTGGTTGCTGTAACAGATTGGCTGCCAACCGGTCTGTCTTGGAGGGCCTGGCAGGCTGAGGGAGCTGTCCAGCATTGTTTGCTATCTGAATTTTGCGGTGATGATGCTTACAATATGTTTTTTGCTTTCCTTAAGATGAGAGCTTTCCTGTTTTCCTCTTCAGAACTACAAGCAAATCCTTACCACAGTCAAAGATGCTCTGGTATAGTAGTACTGGAATCCACCCCAGATCAGGCTTGGATAATCTTTTAATAAAATAGCAAGTACTAACTACCTTAGTTAAAATAGACTGAAACACTAGCACCTTAGTATGTTATGATGCTGCAGATGACATCCTCACTGCAGGGTATAACTAACTTGAAATAATCTCTACAATATGGCCTTTCCCTCATCCATAGCCCTGAGAAAACAGTCACTTGAAATTTCTCATAGGTAGTAAGCAAACAAATGTTTTCTAGAGACAAAGAGAGGCCTTTGAAAGAGAAATTTTTTTTTCTGTCTTAAAAATTTTCATTCAGCTGCTTCTTAAAACTGAGTTGTCCTCGGACTCTGTCTCTATTTCATTCTTCCTGCATAACATCTAACATATGGGACTATTTCTGGTAAGGTACTAACTTAAGTAGTTTCTGAATGCCTCTGATAATCTTAGTGATTTGCATATGCTTGGACATGGGTCTGGAAGATGTGATATATTGTACCAAAGGTTCAGCGTAGTTAATAATCTTGACCTGAAATCTGGCAGACTTCTACGAATCTATTGGTGAATGGTGGAGTCTAAATTCTGCAGGGTGAAATATAGAGATCTGGCAGCATGCTCTGTAGTTTTGAACTTCTTGATAGGCTCAAGTGTTGTGATTTTAAGCCATATTGCCTTCCTCAGAAGTGTTTATGTGCTTTCATTGTCTTCACTGATGACAATATCCAAACAGACTTATCAAGTGCTGTGATATAAATATCGAAGGATGCTGGCTGTTCTAATCCAAAACATGTATGAAGTAGAATGTATGGCAAGGGCTAGTATATCCTATCTAGTGCTTGCATGTTGCAGTGGAATATAGCTGGATGCTAGGAAATGAATCAATACTTACGATGATAATGATCAAAAAGAATGTTCACAGACCATAATTAGTGATCTTCTGGCTTTATTTTTTTGCCAACAAATATAATGTTCTGATGAAGTCGTAGTTTAATTAACCTCATCTTAACAATATCCAAACCTCTACTGTTTGCAGGAATCAGTCATGCCCTGTCATCTGTCTACAGTGATGTTACCATTGGTCTTGTTTGCTGTAATTTTCCCGTGTTGACTGTGAAAATTGCATCTGGCTTTGCTATGAAATTCATGAAGAACTCTGCTTTTGAGCAACTGTCAAAAGAGCTTTTTACCCTTGAAACCTGAACATTCATGTATTTACATTTAGCTCTGCAGGGAGCCACTTGGAGCCACACTCCTCCCTGTCCTCTTACTTTCCTCTTTCCACTGCCTTTCCCAACGCTCTCCTTTACCTCCACCTCCCTTTCATAACCTCATCTAGATACCTATTAGCTCTCTCTTTCAATAACACTGCTCTGGTTTCCACGAAAGTGCTTTTTAATGTAGGAGATGTACTTCAGCCATAACACCAGGGTCACTTTCTGAGTAACATTTTATGGGATTGATTAAACTTTAACACCATAACTGTTGACTTTATAGGCCAAGGAAGAGACACTGAGTGCAATGCTCCAGATAATTTGTGCTTCACAATTTTTTAAAATCAGATAGAGATAGAGTTTAATGTGTTTGATAAAGCTACCCTCTATTTTTTCCCAGTGTTCCCTATTTTAAAAGACCCACAACATTTAACATGAAATAATGTCTTTAACACTAATGAAGTAAAGTTATAGTAAATAACCATATTAAAAAAAAAAAGGGGGTGTGTGTTTAGCTCTATGGGAAGAATATGAGAAAAGATTTAATTTGCCCTTTCCTTGGATCCAAACATGAACACCTCATATTTTTTGTTATTGCTAGAAAGTGAATGAATGGGTGCTGCTGGATGAGAGTTGATGTTGCAGAAACATGTTGTTCCTTCTCACTGCAGATTCTCTCCTTGCAGTGACTTTGGCAGGATAGAAAAAATGGCGGTTTGCTAAATTAACAGAAGACCCTCAGCTCTCCTTAAATTGCTTCTTTCAGTGCACATGGGTGTTGCTGCTGAGAAATTGCTGGATGGTAGTGCATCTTGCCATGTACCAAGAAGAAAGATGAGTATGAAGGAGTGCTTGATGGATGAGTGAGACTATAGATCTGAGGACAGTTCCTAGTCTGGTTGCATTCTCACATGACTTTAAGCAGATCATATGTAATCTCCTCATCACCTCACCTGTCAAGTGGCCAACAGTACTTATTTGCCAGGGTTTCCCTATGTTTTTTTGCCTATGGGTAGCTCCTCCATCTGGAGCTGACGTGTTGTTCCCAATTACACTGGTAGATTGCCCAGCAAAAGGGAAGTACAAGTGTACTTTTTGGGGGAGCCTGGTGACTTAAATCCAATGCATGACTTACCTTGGATGGGAGGACACAGACATTCAGTTTCATCCTGGCTGAGCAACTCAGATGCAGGTTCCCTGGAGACCCCGGGAACGTACCCATGCTGCTAGGATATGCTGCAGCTTATGAGACCGGCCCTTCCCTGCACATTTTTACCCTGTTAGAGGGAGTTAGTGCAGGTATGTTGGATAATGTTATGCCGATCTGTGTTATAAGCATGAGTTTCTGTTGGGGTTTCTGGGCCTCAGCTACTATGTAGTAGTTAAAAGCTCTTAATGAATCACTCGGAGAATTCAGCCTGTGTCATGGTGAAACCCAGGCCTCTTCAAGGTGAGAGAGACCTTCCCACTTGGAAAAGATGGCTTGGTGTGACCAGTGAGTGCAGTTATGGCCCGGCATCAGCAGATTTCCTGATGAAGTCACAGTAAGATTGCTGTTTTAGAAAATCAATAACATGGTTAATTGTCTTGTCCTAACATTTCTTGGGAAGGGTAATTGTACAGCTTAAAAAAGAGCCAAATTTTAAAAGCCTTGTGGCTTACCATTTGAGTTGAAACATGTTTAATTGAAAGCCAAATCATGCTTGTATTGCTAACTTCCAGAAAAGTGTTCACCTACTTGAACATCTCAGCAAATTTCACCTCTTGAGACTCAAAGGAGTCCTGTGGAGGAGTTCTGTTTCTTCTCTGAATGCACAAGAGACCTAGCCTTCTAGGAAGGCAAATGCCCTGGGAGCTGCTTGGAAAAGTGGAGACCTCAAGGTGGGTTATTGCCAAGGAAGACCAGCCTCTCCATGAGCCCTTCACATGATACTCTTTTGCCTGGGCCAGTGCCAGTAGCACTGACCAACAGATGTCTTAATGCCCTTCTCCAGAGGTGGGTGGTGGTGGGAAGGGGTAGGGATATCACAGAGTTAAGGGCAGCTCTCTAGAGCTGCTCAAAACTGTTAGTTCATCAAAAGCACAATTACACTGTTGAGAAGGATTGGATATTACGAGTGATGTGGAAGAGGCAGCCTCTGGCTCAGGAAGATCCCTGAAACATTCATTGCTGGAAACCAGAAATAACACCCAGGAGAACAAATGCTCCATTTTGATCTTATGCAGTTTCCTGGGGAGTCTGCTACTTTTAACTGTCAGAGATAAGTGCAGTATTGAATGGATCTTGAGTCCGTTCTTAGTGCTTGTGAAACCCAATTCTTACCTTATAACTGAAATAGTTTGATATAAGCCTCCAGGCAGCTCCATAGCTCACAAAATAAAGGTTGCTTTATTTTCATTCCCAGAGTTAAGCATATGAAATTTAGCAGAGTTTTTTGTTTGTTCAAGTTTATGGGTTGTTTTATCCTGGCCTCTCTGACTGAAAAAAAATAAAAGAAGTTTGCATTTTTTTTTTTTTTTGAGCTAGTCATACACAGTCTGTGGACTTTTTCTGATCATAAAGAGCTGCATATTCATAAGCCAAGCCCCATATTTTTTAAGATTAAGGAATACAGTCCAAGATCAGATGAAAGTAAAATCTCTATGAAAAAGCAAAGTGTGTACTTTCTCTGGATTACTGTGCTTTCTCAGCTGCAGCAGGACACAAAGGTTGCTATTTCTGTGCATAGGCTGAATCCAGGAAAGTTCAGGTTGCTTGTGGAAACCAGGAGTGATCTCAATCCATGTTCCCTAGATGCAGTTTCACAAGTTGCATGTAAGGTTGCAGATGGTGGTGCCTTGACTGCTGGAAATTCACTGTACCAGGTGCCTGCTTTCTCTGCTAGGTTTTTATCAAAACAAAGTTCTCCTTCACATGATTTTTTTTTTTCAATCCTTTGCCTTCCCACCTTTTCCAGAACTTTCCCCTGTGCTTTCATTCTCTGGCTTCTTCTCATAGTGGTTTCTTTTGCCTCCTTAAGCTTCCTCTTTCTCACTCAAAAAAGGAGTCTAGTAAACATCTGATGTCTTTTCCTTTCCACACCAATGAGTCAATCTGTATTTTCTCCTTAAGTCAAATTTATTTCTCAGATAATTTCTCACTAGCTGTTACCTTCTGTCTCTGAATCCATACAGGATTTGTTACTTGCAATTCTCCTTCGGTATTTTCTTTGCTCTTGAGTCTCGTGTCCTTCAGTGTGCCACTTAAGCTGATCGCTGAAGTCTCAAGAGGGCCTGGCAGGCACTCTTGCTGTTTTCTGATCTTGCCAACAGTAATATTTCTTCCAGGCAAGGCCCCTCATAATTCAAGTGAGGTCAGTCAGGACCCAAGAGCTGAACCTGTCCTTTCCAATGAAGCAGCAGTGGGACTGAAAGAATTTATGCAAACCATCAAAACGATTTTGTTTGTTCTGATGTTGGGGATAGGTCTCATAACATCACAAGTTTTTTCTTTTCTGCAGCAAACAGTAAAAAAGCATAGGGCTCATTAGAGATCAGCTCAAGCCTCCTTCATTTTAGGTATGGGCCTTGAGTCAGTCCTCCTACTGCATAGGAAACAGAAGAATGAAGCTAAACCCAACCATTTTAGGTAACAATTTATCACAAGCCTGCTTGTTCCTCATTGGAGTCACTCACCACCACTCAGCTCCTGAGAGCCCTGCCTCTCAAGGGACTGTAGTTTTTCTTTTAGACCATAATTAATTGCCCTCCTAGATAAAGGCACTAGGCTGAGAATTTGTCTCTTACTGTGCATTTGGCATTTTTTAGAGACTTTCAGAAGAGAGAAGGAGGTATTTTTCTTAGAGCAAGATGTACTTTCAGAATTAGGTAGCGTAATAAAAATGTTCATTTACCCGCTATGGTTGTTTTATTGAAATTAGAGCTGTTCCAGATTCAGCAGCATATATTTTGGTATCACTTAACTTTCTGAAGGATTTGAGATCTGACTCCTGGTCCAAGCCTGAATTTCTGTTTTGGGCCCTCATGTCGTAATGAGGGGGACCATAAGAGAGAGAAACACAAAACATGGAGGATTTGAACCCTCAGGGAAAGCTTGTCTCCACAGAAATGCTATAGAAAAAAAACCCTGAGTGGGTAAAGGTACAACTCTAAAACTGATCAGTAAAATCAGTCTGTGGACACCCTGAGGTAAATCTAGTAGATAAAGACAAAACTTGCTCCGTGCCTGCTCCAGTCTGCCTGGAGCCAAGTCTGCTCTACTGGGGAAGCTCTTCCATTGGTGCTGTGCTTCATCTAGTATCTCACTGTCGATGTGCCTTTGTAAATAGTCTATTCTTAAAGGTTAAGATAAGATACCTTCTAATTCTCATTGCAAAAGATTTTGCATGTGCAGATTGCTACCACTGTTGAACTAACATGCTTTAGAAATGAAGTCAGCTTGATTTTCCTGAAAATTTGAATGTAGCTGTATTTAGATTCAGCTTTTATATATTTTGAAACCTTTTCTGTACATAATATCTTGCTCTAACACTGTTTCTTTCACCCTAAAATAAATCGAGAGCATTACTAATAGCTCAGGAGTGCAAACTGGACCCACCACAGCTCTCCACAGCCTTTCAGCCATGGAGCCTCTACACACCAGGTCCAGTTCCAAAAGGTGCAGATGTGGTCCACTATTTCTTTCAGTCACTTCCTTTACCAAGGAAAGATGTCTTTCATCCATGTAAGTATCCAAAGAGTCTTAAATCTGGGGTGTGTTACCTTTGCTCATGTGAATGACACCTTGGTTCCTAAGCAGTCCTTGATTTTTCAGTGCTTGCCAGAGCAAGGTGCTACCGGAACAGCCCGATGGTTGCAATCTACCCATGACACATGAGCAACACAGAGCACTTTAAACTCACACAGTAAGTTTTTGCACGCTTCTCTCCCTTGAGCATGCTGCCAAGGCAGACATTAATCAGCTTTACTCTAGGAGTTAGAATAGAAACTCGCTTGTAAATTACGACCATTACATTTCCGGCTTAAATTTCCCTACTCCTTTAAGCTAATGTTTTAAAAGACTAACCCTACCACTCTGGCAAGAGCCACGTCTTGCCTTTATAACCATTTGGCTCTGTATATATTTTTTTTTTTTTTAAGTTGAAGAATTACATTATCTCTGTGAAATAACTTTCCTTCTTTAGTTGTTCAATTTGATTCAAGGATTTTTGATTAAGCGTTCAGGGGTTATGAATAAATAAGAACCAGCAGCCCAGTAATTGGTATATCATTACTCCCTAGTAGCACATTTAATCCTCAGCTTCGCTGCACCACATAACCTTTTCCTTCAGTCCTCCTCCTCCTCAATATTGCTTACAAAAAAAGAGGAGGAGGGGGGAAGCAATGTCACTGCAAGCTTCGCAAGTT
The DNA here is from genome assembly GCA_026212715.1 of Elanus axillaris. NCBI lineage: Eukaryota > Metazoa > Chordata > Aves > Accipitriformes > Accipitridae > Elanus > Elanus axillaris. The sequence continues at coordinate 24,590,633 of JANZLQ010000007.1, read as the reverse complement.
ACCATTAAAATGAATACTTTTTAATTTCTCTGGATGAGATGGGGCTCTGTGCTCTGGGACAATGCTGATGGATGACATTTTAATGCAGCTGAAATGTTATTTTTACTGAACCAGGGAAAACTATAAATTTTGCTTCATTGCCACTGATGGCTCTATGCATAAAACTATGGTGGCGCCCATTGCCCATGAATAATCACCTCAGCATGGCAGATGTTACTTCACGGGGAAAGCAATTCTTATGCCGAAGAATTGTGGAAAGATTAATTGTCTACAGCTGTTTCATGGCCCACAGCAATCTTGATACATTTATGAGAAGTTTAAGAGCTCACTAGAGGCAGCTCCTATTCCCTGTTGGGGGGGGGGGAGCTGAATGGCTTTATTTTGACACCTGGATTCATAGAATCTGTCAGCTCCATTACAGCTTTCATAGAAAGCTGGCTGTTGGCAGGTTTGGGATGATTGTGAGTGGGCTAAGATGCAGGAATTATCTAGACAGAGATAAAGAAAAGGAGACTGAGAAGAATTATTCAAATTTGTGCAAATGAATTGCTTCCATTTTTCCTCCCTCTGCCAAGTGGAAATTGAACGTAACCCGCTCTGACCTTTCTCTATTAAGTGCTGCAAATTGCAGTAAATGCATAGTTCTGAGTGCCCTAATGAGACAAAGCTCTAGCAATGCCTCATTAATAAGGAAAGTTTGACCTTGCTGGTCAGCCCTTCATTCGATATTGAAAAGAAACAGGAAAAAAGAAGAGATGACCTGCTGTAAATTTTGAACAATACCTTTGATTTAGTTTGTATATACTCCCAAGCAGACACTTCACAACCTTTTTTTTTTTTTTCTTCCATTTTTACTGTAGAAGTGAAGAAGAGGTATTTACTTACTAGGTTCCCCTGTAAATTCATGAGGACAGTGGTGATTTGTGGCAGAAATGCACACAGGCAGTCTGATGAAGCTTTTTAAAATGTGTTTTTAGTGTCCTTGTATTGATGAAAAATATCGATACTCTCCATCCTATACAGGTTTGTTTTCCTTTTTTCCTCAGCCTATATCCATTATCATTGTATCGGAGTGCCAGCATGTATTCCTGTGTTACTTGAAAAGAGTACCACAAGAAAATAATATTCTGTCTTTAAATACACAGCTGCTGGAGCAGGGAGTGCCTCTGAGAAGGTGATGGGAGATGTTTGCTCTGCACCCTGACAGACAAGCTCTCTGATTCTGGTCACTATACTGTCCCAGCTGAGATATAATTTAAATGGCACAATACTGTATTCACTGATATATGCCAATAAGACAGCCTAACCAGGTGTATTAGAATGATCCCAAACTTGTGAATATATGCATATTAAGGAGAAAAAGTATTGAATGAGGGTAAAAACTAAGAGAGAAACTTCAAAGTTGATAAATTGATTTAGATAGGTTGAATGGTCATAAACTGTGGTGGTCTATGGTCAGTCTTGCTCTTAGAAATCATAATGGGTCATATATTGCAAAAGTTGCAAAAGTATACTTTCCTTTTGAATGACTTGTTCATGATGAACCTCCTTTTTTTGATACTTATAGGGTCTAGCTTGATTTTTATGTTCTTTATTTGTATTTGTATATATACTTGTATTATGTATTGATATTATTTTAGTTAGAAACAATATTTTTACATTTATTTATGTAAACAATATTTTCATAGTAATATACTTATCCATATTTATTTTCTATACTTTTTTCCTGTATACTTTAATTGTGTTCATTATTTCAAATGTTTTAAGTCACTGTTATGGGTTTGAGTGGTGAGGGGGTTTTTTTGGTAGCAGGGAAGGGCCCGCAGGGCCGTCTCCTGTGAGAAGCTGCTGGAAGCTTCCCCGGCTCCAAGCCGGACCCGCCTCTGGCCCAGGCCGAGCCCATCAGTGAGGGTGGTAGCGCCTCTGGG
>JANZLQ010000007.1:24531018-24560586 GCA_026212715.1 Elanus axillaris | reverse complement strand
CAGCAGCTTCTCACAGAAGCCACCCCTGTAACCCCCCCCCCCGCTACCAAAACCTTGCCACAGAAACCCAATACAACAATACAATTGTTCAACACCCACTGACCAGTGCCTGTCAGCCAGCTCTTCCCAGTTTATGTACTGGGCATGATGTAATATGGTATGGAATACCACTTTGGCTTGTTTGGCTCAGCTGTCCTTGCTATCTTCCCTCCCAGTTTCTTGTGCAGCCCCAGCCTCCACTCACATGACAGTATGAGAAGCTGAAAAGTGCTTGACTTATTGCTGAGCAGTGCTTACATTAACTAAAACACCGCTCTGTTACCAATCTTATCCTAAATCCAAAACACAACAGTATACCAGCTACTAGGAAGAAAATTAACTTTAGTCCAGCCAACACCAGGGTGAGGCGGTTGGCTGGGTGATTTTTGTGTCTGGGAATTTGGGGAGGGTTGAGTCAGGGTGTGTGTGATTTGGTCTTTTTTTATGTCCTGTAGCTTTGACTTTCTCCCCCTGCTTAGGAAGATCACAAATAGTTATGCATAGTGGGACCTTGCATAGGCAGAAAGTGTGTTATACAGGGAAATTGTATCTATGATTTTGTTGCTTATACTGCTGGTTATTTTGGATGAGTTTAATAGAGTATTATGTAGGGTCCCTTCATAGTTCAGTTACAACTTCAAGTCTGATTTTGAAAAAGTGATATTTTTTTTTTCAAGTTCAGATGTTTCCAAGTATTGGTGTCCTGTTGCAAGTTTACTAGTGCTGGATGTGTTCCATAATGCTGAAGTAAAAAAGTAGATTTGAAAAGCAGTGTTAAATGCAGATTTCACTTTTTGAAAAGTGATAACCATGTGAATTTTGAGGAAAAGCTTCAAAGTTAAGTAATTGGTTTTTTTCCTAGGACTTGAAAAATAGAAGGGAAGGGAGATAAACTGCTTTTCTACTGTTCTAAACCCTCATGCTTCTTTTTGGATAGACATATTTTTTGAATGTTGCAGTTGAGTAATATCGAGAACAATCTGAGACTGAATTATCAACTCTCATCTTCAGGTGACTTACTGGGAATAAAATGGATTACTTCCTGTGGAATGGCTCGTGAACCAATGGGTTTTAAGGCAGAGCTTACCTCCCATTCAAATTCACTAGTTTTTTTTACTAACTTATGCTTATGTAGAGATTTTGGTTGACATACTGAAGATGCTGAAATGAATTTTCCGAGTAAGCATAACATGCTGGTTTTGCTCTTGCTGAATGCATGTCCTAGACATTTCAAAGGGTGTTTAAGAGTTATTAAGATATTAGACTGGTACAGGTTTTAGACAAAGTAGAAAAACTTCTCAAACTGTATGTTAGAGAAATTAGTTTATCTGTTGGTAAGTACAATGGCTGTGGCATCTTCTTTGGAAAAAGATACATATGATTGTGCACACAGGGGATACCGCTGGAAAGAAACTATGCCAAATGTCATAGACTTAACTCCTGTACTTGGTGCCAGTAACGCTTTGCCATGAAGTGTTTTGCATCTTTCTCTGTCCCTAAACTCATGCAAGTTAAATTGCTGTATGTTGCTGTCCTGGTTTCAGCTGGGATAGAGTTAATTGTCTTCCTAGTAGCTGGTACAGTGCTGTGTTTTGAGTTCAGTATGAGAAGAATATTGATAACACACTGATGTTTTCAGTTGTTGCTAAGTAATGTTTAGACTAAATCAAGGATTTTTCAGCTTTTTGTGCCCAGCCAACGAGAAGGCTGGAGGGGCACAAGAAGCTGGGAGGGGACACAGCCAGGGCAGCTAACCCAAACTGGCCAACGGGGTATTCCAGACCATGGGATGTCAGACCTAGTATATAAACTGGGGGGAGTGGGGGTGGGGGGATCACTGCTCAGGGACTAATGGGGTGTTGGTTGGTGGGTGGTGAGCAGTTGCATTGTGCATCACCTGTACATTCCAGTCCTTTTATTATTACCCTTTGTCACATTATTAGTGTTACCATTATCATTGTTAGTTTCTTCTTTTCTGTTCTATTAAACTGTTCTTATCTTAACCCACAAGTTTTACTTTTTTTTTTTTCTTCTGATTTCCTCTCTCATCCCACTGGGTGTGGGAGAAGTGAGTGAGCGGCTGATGTGGTGCTTAGTTGCTGGCTGGGGTTAAACCACAACAGTTATGTGGGTCTCAAACCCAGTCTGCTCTGACAGTGATGTAATGTACTTCTCATATCTATGTCTGAATATCTTACACATTGAAGAATAAGCATGTTAGTTAAGGTTATCTGACTATCCAAGGGTTTTTTTTAATGCTTGCTAACTTTATAAAGCATTTAAAGTATTTAGTGAGGAGTCATTTGAGGCAGTAATACCAAATGAAAAAATTGTTACTGAACATAGGTTAAGATATTAGGAAAATTTAATGATCCGCTCAATAAGAAGAATTTAACTTACCAGTGGGATGTTTGCTCTCCAAGGGGAGATGTGCCATCCTAATGCGGAAGGTGCATGAGCAGTGTGATTTGTGGAAACCCTGCGGATTCTCTTGTGGGTTTTTTTCTTCTTAACTGTCCTTTCCACCTCTGCTCTCTGGATGTAGTGTATCTTGATTGTTGCTTAGCACTGGTGAAATAAAGATTCATTACTGCTGAGCTGACCCCTTTCTACAATATCCTCTTCATCAACAAAGTAGTGTCCTAAGCCTGGGTTCATTGACTGCAACCATATTTATAATGAAGACACAATGAATAATTGTGTATTTACCAAGTTCCATTTAACCTCAAGGTTTGAGCCTTTCATCCTCGCAACTTAACTGATTTTTCTCTGCAAAGTGAAAAATCACCTGATTTTGCTGCTCCTGCAGTGTTTCATTAGCAATGTAACTGTTCCCTTGCTGAGACCTGTTGTCCAAAACTAACAGCCATTAGGAAGGAGGCTCAGTTCATGGAAGCTTTTTTCCAGTGTATTTTGTGCTGACAATAGATGCCTTTATGCAAAGAACAGAACAAGTGCATATACATTTTCTTACATGCCTCAGAGGGGCACCCTTTCATAGTGTATATATTGCCAGGCTGTTTTGTAGGGTTAATGGAAAGAGAGAAGACTTTTCCACATAGTATTTTGTATCCAGACATGGTTCTTCAAGCTGGGCTTCTTTGCTCTTTCAGTTAGGGAATGGACCTTAAATGTTTGCATTAAGACTGGAGCATCTTAAATCTATAGTGTTTTGCTCTTTAAATGGGGGCTGTATTAGACCAGATTCTTGGACAACTGAGACACTGAGTTTGTTAGTGTTTAATACTGGCAAGGTCCTTATTTTAACAGAGATGCAAGGAAAGATAGCTACTTCTGCAGATGTTGACCCCTCTAATGCTCTGTTCTGAAAACAGGTCTTATCCTCCCTTCCGAGAAACAGAGGAAATAATAAGGTAGTGGAACCCAATGGAGTCCCTTACCTCTGCTCCAAAGAGAAGGTGGGAAGGCCAAGGAAGCTTTAAGGAAGTTGTATAAATTGACTAAAACCAGCAGAGTAAGAGGCTGCTTAGATTTACAGATTAATTTCTTCTAAGAATTTGGGGTTGTCTCAAACTTGCAAAGGCTTTTTGCTTCCCTGTGTGTGTTGCATAGTTCTGGCCATTCCTGAGGCTTGTGCATCTGTATTCTCTTCCAGCTCCCAAACATCCTGGCTCTTTCTTCTTCTCTCCTTTGCTTCATTAGTGTGCTTTTCCATTGCCACTGCTTCAGGTAGAGGGAAGCTGAATGAACTTTACTCCTAATATTTCTGCCTTTAAAGATCCATTAATCCTGGCATAGCTTTCCAAAGTAGGTGGTAACACTGACATTTCTCTCCCAGTCTTCTCTCAGTAAGAAGCTGGTAACTGAGACAACAACTTGAGGACTAACAAGCTTATTTTTTAATTTCAGACCACTGGAAATGAGCCTGATGCTCATCAATATTTTTATCTACAATGATCAACTGCATCATCCTTGAATATATTTGTCTTCAGAAAGCAAGAGACTGTATCCTGGGCAGTGTGTATAGGTTTTGACCCTACTAGGCTACAGGTTAGCTGAACAAAACCTAATAGCTTCTCCCACTGGTCAGGAGATCCCACTCTATTAAACACAGACACAATGAACAGAAAGCAGCGCTATGTGTGTAGGTATGCTCTGTTTCTGCTTCTTAAAGCAACGGCAAAAGAACTTGTCCCAAATGATGAAACTAATTTTACTGAGCTCTCCTTATAGTGAGGTCCTTATCTCTTTCCATAGTAAATAGGTTGCCATTGGTTATGTGAGTAGGAGTGTTCTCAATGATATTCAGTGTGATTCCCTGACCACCCCATCCCCCCTTTAATTCATTCACTGAAGCCACAATTCAGTATTTCTGATGTCAGACTTAATTCCCATAGAGGCCATTGTGGCCTCAAAAGCATTGAACTGTGGCCTTACTGAATGAATCTGGCAGGAGAAATGGGGATAATCATCAAGGAGGAAAGTGTATATTTATACACGGATTGTTGTAATTGATAATAGCTGAAAGGCAAATGCAGGAGAAATACATAAGGGTTTTAATGAGGATTTTGAGTAGCAGTTCTCTAACCACACTGCAGGAGTAATTACTCATCAGAGCTATAACTCGGGGATTATTGTAATGTGGTTTTGTGGAAGTGAACAAGAACTCTTTAAAAAGACCTCACCCCTTTAATCAGTGTTTCCCTTTGACAGCAGGTGTTTTAGGCCTGCCAAGAAATTTTTACTATGAAGTCAGTTCAGCATCAAAGATCTAAATGATGCATAGGATTTCATGGCTAGCTCTGTGGTTTAAATGTTATGACTGATCAGGGCAGAAGAAATGCCTTTTCATTTCGCCGTGATAGTACAGGAAAGTCTCATGTTGTGTGGAAAGAAACTACTATTTTTTTCTATACCCTTTCCTCTTCACCACACATCTGAAGCTTTTCCCCCTACTGTTAAAACAGTTCAGTCTAAACACTAAAGCACCATAGGCAGGCTGTACAAAGACCAGTCCGGTTCCCATGTTTATTAGCCTGAGAGATCTGGGGTTTAAAAATGGCCAAAAGACAGGCCCTCCTTGCAGAGAAGTGGGGCATCAGCAGCCTTCAACCTTCAGGGGTCTGCCTACTCTAACAAATATCCCAGTGGTGTTATCAAGCTGTGTGGTTTAAAACTTCGTCTTTCTTCTTGGACTGGCTGAAAAGAGCAGATGGCAGAAGTGCTTCTTTTCACATAAGCTAGGTCTCAAAGCAAGCTAAAGCTTGAGCTTTAGACTGCAGGGCATCATGTCCTCTGGGCAGGCAGAGGGGATGTGGCCAAACCTTTAAGTACCCAAGGAGTGTTATGAACACCTAGGACAAGGCAGAACTGCTCTATGTACTCTTGAGTAATAATGAGACTAAATAGAAAGAGGGAAAGTTTGAGTTGCTTACCTGGCACAAAACATTGCTGTATGATATGTTAGATGAGAAGCTGTCTCCTTAGTGATGTAGCTTGTTATTTTCCTGACTGTGTAGATACGCTGTTCTGGCTGGTATAGGGTTAGTCTATGATAGAGGCCAGTAGAGCAATTGGATTACCATGGGGCTTGATTTTTTTTTTTTTCTTCTTTTATTTCTGTAGCTTCTAATAGGAATGCATGTGGTAGAACGTTGTTTATGTGTGGGGCCTACAGTAAGCGGGGTGTTTGTTTGAATTAGTCAAAGCAGGAAAGATTCATGTTTAAAATCAAACATCTGGGTATGACCGTGGTGACATTTCCTAACAGAAGATTCAGTGTTAAAGGTATATATTTATAAATACTGGAGAAAATGGGACACGTGTAATATCTAGCTCTATTGGATATTTATGAAGTGTCATGGTTTTATTTGGACAGAGGTTTGGTAATTATCAACACTAGGGCCATTTATTAAGTTTGAAAGTAAATCAATAACAAATTGGAATTCCATTTATTTTGTGACCACTTTGCTGCTGCCTAACATGCCAACAAGGTGCAGCAGAACACACCTACCAGTGTCACATGTACCACATATGAGGAGAGACACACGTATGTGCGCTTTCCACTGTTAGTTGCTTTCATGAAATAGACTGTTATAGTAAGGAACTTTCAGAGCAGAATGAGGATGAAACTCCCAAGGTAAAGGAAAATCCAGTGTAAGATAAAGGGTTTAGCTGATAGATGCCAATGCTAATGGAAGCTCTCTGGTAAGGTGCTTATGTATTATGTGTTCTGCTTAGTTCTGTTCTAAATTCCTTGAAGCTTTTGCAAGTGCTGTGAAAGACATTTTCTTTTCATCATTTTGTTATTTTTGAAAGCTGCTAAATATGCAGAGGGCTACCCCAAACCAAGAAAAGCATTCTGCTCTTGAATTGCTGTCAATGATCACGATAGTAATAAAAAGCACAACATACAAAATGACGCCAGAAACTGAAACCTGTATGTTTTTACTGGCAACACCAGTTAAATTTCTGGTGATAGAGGTAGAACAAAGAAAGTTATTAGAGAAGATGAACCTCTGAGGGCAGTTCTTGCTTGGGCAGATTGTGCTTCTGTGAGAATGGCTTGTCCCCTGGTATCATGTGTACGTTTTGTGGGACATTAATACTATTGGGCTCAGTATAGCTATATCTTTCTGTTTAGTTTTGCACAGTATTGCCATGATGCTCTGGTGGGCAAGAGTTGACATTGCGGTTCCCTTGGAGGTGGGAACATGATCTTATCCCAACCTAGGGACTTGGCTTTACCTGAGCTCATGGAACGTGTGCTGTGCTTGTGAATGCATAAGAATTAATGCTCCTTGTTACATACCAAAACAGGGTAAGAAAATAAAGCTATAATAGGTGCAGCTTGCAAACCATTTTAGTTTTTGTGGCAACAGTGTGAATGAAGGTGCCATGTGCCCTGGAAGGATCTAGGATTCAGCAGCTGAAACCTACCACTGGGCCACTGCCTGAAGGGATTGAGCGAAAATCTAAGATCCTGATCTCTGCTGATACGAGTGTAGCATCCAAACACAAATCCCTTGGTGCAGATCCATGTCTGCGTAAGGATCTGTGTCTGTGTGAGTGTGCGCTAAGGAAGGTAGGAAATATTTCATAGTCTTAATAATATTACTCTAATTAAAAACAAAACCGAGGGAAAGAGACCAGACACAGAGAAAAGACTAATTGCCTGGAAACTGTTAAGAAGCATAACAATCCCAAAACAATCAATCCACAAGAATTACTGGTTTTTAGATTTTTCTCCAAAGGTCCTTCAACCTTTGATCATGCCTGCTGCTGGTCAGCAGGTGGAACACAATGTGCTTTATTTGTGAGTTTTCTGGTCTGATGATGTCATTGTGAACTAGGAGCTAACCAGATGAGCCCTATTTTGTTGCACTCTGCTGCTTAAGGAGGGGTCTGGTATACCACATGTAGACCACTGCTAAGGTGACAATTCAACATGAAAAAGGTGGTCCTGCCTTCTGCTTTGAGAACTTATTGCTTAGGAGGTGGAAGCTGTGGCTGGGATCAGCTGTGTGGTCACCCTTGTGCCTGATGGTCTGTCAGTGATACTGGATGAAGGGATCCAGATGTTACTAGCTAGATGTGGCTATTCTGTGGAAATGTATATGGCAGCGATGTACAGAGTCAGGTTCAGACTGTGTACGTATTCAGGTGCAATCTGAATCTCATCAGTTAAACAGTGATGTTACCCATGTTATTAATTCAGTCTAAGTGGCTTTGTAACTGTACCGTGATCATGAAGTGGCATAGGGTTTAAATATATTTAGAATAATATTATTGGCTATGTGGAACAGCATATTTGATTTTCCAGTAGAGAAGAAAATTCAGTACTGTAACTTGGTGCTACAGTGAGAACTGCCTTCAGGACTGTTTAAAGTCCTAATGCTTTAAACATCGTATTTGCTGACTTTTTCCCATGCTCAGGGAGGCAGGCTTGGCTGAGTCTTTACCTGGATGTAGAAAATGGCTGGAGGGAAGTTGTCAGGAAAGCAATCTAGCAACCTGTTACCAATGGATTTGTCTTTTGTGGTTGAGGTGCTGGCAAACTCTCCCGTGCCCAAGAATTGATCTGGTGGTTATGTACCTCTTAAAAACTGTGAACCTTATTTGACAGAGGATGCTGTCAGTCACGTAAACAACATACTTGGGTAACCTTAGTCTAGCTTGGTAAGGATTCTGTAGTTAGGCATTGTATCAAAGCAGTCTCCCAGCTGTAAATGTATTGCCTTAATAAGCATTGCCTGGTGGGCAGGAGGGTGACAGGGTCTGACTTTACCTGAGGAATAAGCTGATGGTTCTTGGCCAATGATTGCAAAGGCTTTAATGGGAATGTTGGCTCATTGAGAAGTATGTGACCAGGCGCTTTGCCATGAGAGCTGTGATGAGGTGCTCTGTTAGCCTCACCTTTTTGCAAACTGGAGTTGTATTTGTTAGAGGAAGAATGGGTAAAGGGTTCCCTTCTCTGCCACAATTGCCGTGTCGGAAGAGTATAGCAGATAGTGAAATATGAAAATACAAATAGCTTGGAGCCAACAAACCATTTAGTCAAAAATTAATGAAAAATAAATATTTTCCTGTAGAGCAAGCACTGTATGTTCTGGACCCGTCTTTCCTGTGACCTACAGGATTTTAAGAGAAGAGCTTCAGAATTTTATTGGCATTGCCACTATTAGACCAACTTTTCTTTCCCTTCTCCCCAGACTGGGGTCAGCGTTAAAGAGAGCATTAAGTGAATGGCTAATGGAATTAAGGGTATAATAATAGAAGGATATAGTGAGACAATTGTATTAACAAGAAATAAATCATGTTGAGTGTAAGGTAAGTGTTTTTTAATTGATTGATGGGAATGATGCTCCATAGGTTTTCTCGAGGACTAACAGCCACTTGCCTTCCCATCTACAGTAAAAAGCCAAAAGGAAAAAAGAGATAAGAAAATTATGCAGCGGGGAGATAAATTATTCAGAGAAGATGGCCATTTTGTGCTGACATCACTAATGTGAAAAAGCATTAAATCTTTGACACTAGCTGCATTCCTCAGAGGTTGTGGTGGCTGGAAAAAGGTATTAGAGATTACAGCTAGAACACTACTCCAGCTTCCCTGGATGCCTTAAGTGGCTTTCCAAGGTGATCTAGTAAGTAAAGACTCAGCAAGGGCTGTCGGTACCAAGCTGCTCTGACTTTTTTTTATTTATTTATATTATTCTAGTGACTTCATGTCTAGTGAAAACAGCTCCAATGTTCTGTGTAGTATGGCGTGGAGATACAGGTGGTATACAGGTTAATGAAAGCTGGTGGCTATTTTAAGTGTGGAGCTTAAATCTTGTGTGTACGTAACTCCACTGAAAATGGGGAGATGGGAATGTTAAAGTATGAAGTGAAGCTTTTAGGGCCAAATCTGCATGCTCTATAAACTATCTGGTTTTTACAAACAGAAGCATGGTGCCAAGTTTGTAGCTTTTCAGGACCTGTTTTTTTTTCAGTCGGGGTGCAAAAATTAGGTCCTAGACTTAAGCTGATAAGATACAACTGAAATGGAAACTTTGTGGAAAAGCAATTAAAGGTATATTCCAAAGGTCTAGAGAGTATGTAAGTAAAATCAAAGCAATGTGAAGGGAGAGAAGACATTTCATGGCTTTTTTTAGTTGAGAGCTTTTAAGCACTGCCATTAAAGTGCCTTTCATTGTCAATAATTCAGCTGGACCCTCTGTGTGATGCAAGACCTTAAACCTAACATCATTCGATTCCTCAAGACTTTAAACAACTATCCTTCCAACAATTCCCCCACCTATTCTGTGCCTGTGTTGCTTTTCCTGAGGGCAGAGCTGCAGCTGGCAGTCTGCACCAGCAGAGATGCCTGTGTGGAGGCATTTCTCTGCTGGTGGGCAGCATGGGGAGACCACTTCAGCAGTCTCGTTGCTTATGCGGTGTGTTCTTGTACTTTTCCGTCAAAGAGGCTATAGTGGCAGAGAAGGCCACTGCATGGAGCAGGACTTGCTTCAGTAGAAAGAAAATTTAATAGGCTTTGAGGAAGATTTTGAACCCTTGATGCTGTGGAAACAATAGGAAACTGGTGTGAGTGCAGGAGTCACTGAATTTAGGCTCCCTGTATTTTCACAGAGAGGCTTAGGGAGGTGTGATGACCCATTGAACCTTTCAGAGATGGTCAGCATAAGAGGTTTTTTTACTTCAAATAGAGCAACCCTTGCGTTCTTACACCACTAAGACCACAGATTTCACATACAACCCTTTAGTGAGTGTTAACAATTGGGTTAATAGGTCCCTTAGAGTTCAAAACTCTGGATCAATCTTACCACGCAACTTGAATGAAACTGTGATGTTGCCGTTTGCAGCTGACCTGAACTACATATGAACACACACTCTTTTCCAAATGAAGGAACAGAAGCTTGTATAATTTTCTGATGTGTTTGTGTAGCTCTTCGATAAAGCGAAACAAAAATGTTTCCAAACAGTCATTTTAGTAAAATGCAATAAAAATAAAATTGAGAGCTTTAATTAATATCTCTTTGAAAGGAAGTGTCTTGTTCTACATGTAATTTCCCAGCAAAATACACTAAACTTGCTAAGTAAGCAGCTTTCGATATTGCTGCTCTCCCTGAAGAGGGATCGGCTGTAGTGTTGCTGTCCTGCAGCTTCAGAACTCTCTAAATGCTTGCCTTTGCATTAGTGGTGTCCTGTGGTCAGCCTGTCATTGACTTATCAGTAGCCGATTGCACCAATTTTTGACCATACCATGGTGTCATTTGCTGTAAATTAATTTACTTTTGCCATTAACTACAGACAGTATGCGGTCAATTCAATTTTGTCCATTAAAGACAATAACCCTAGCCAAGCTCTTTGATGCTATTCTTAGTTCACCCCTTGGGACTACTCTACTTACATCTCCAGAGGTACTGGTAAATTTATATTATCATTCCTTGTCTAATATTTGTGATTTGTTGGCTTTGCTTTAATACATGGACAGTTAGGTCTAAATGCAAAGACTCTTGCACAGAGTAATCTCAGGGATGTGAAAGTGCTGAGAGGAGAAAGCAGAGTGCAATGGAAAAAAAAATTGCAGGGATATATCCTCTTGCATAAGAGAAGACTTAACTAAGCTGTATATACAGAGTAGCAGATGTGCAAAGGTGGCCTGGGACTCCTGTCTATCTGTGTGCTGTGGAGTATTTTCTTTTCTAGCCCTCTGTAGGGTAAGTGCTTGTGAGAAACTGAAGGAGTTAATGTCTCAAACATTGTGGTGGGGCAAGTTCTGCTGAAGGACTGACTCCACATAACCAGAAACTCTGCCTAGCGAGGAACCACAGGTGAAAAGAAGCCCATCAGTGACAGGAGGGGGAGGGTGTGCTGGAGGGTGCACAGATATGCCCTGTTCTGATGTGCTGAACATGGCAACGCACCATGCAGGGAATAGGAAGCTAGTCCCCAAAGATCCCCAAGCCCAAAGGCTCACAGACCTCTATGGACACCTAATTAGTCTAATGTTCACCTGAAGGAGGGGCAAGGATGATAAAAGGACACAAACTGAGGCCCCTTGGGCCTAAGCCCACCGGAACTGGACCCCTCAGCTAACTGAACTAACACTGGACCCAGGACCAGTGAAATCTTTCTCTTCTCTCTCTCTTTCCATTTTCCTTTTCCATAATCCCTACACCTCATCCCTTTAGACATAAAATGTTGACCAAGTCTGGGACTGAGTGGATCCACCCACCCCTAGAAAGTAAGCGGGTCTGCCCTGAACCTTGTGACTCAACAGGAGGGGTCTCATTATTGTCTTCCCTAACTGATTCCCAAATAAGCAAGGTCTGTAGTATATGTTGGTGATGCATGGTTAGCACATGTTTACACAGTTTACTGACATGGTTTCATCACAGTTTTGGTGGTGAGCATGCCAATTCTTGTTGTGAGTGAATAAAAGTTGAGTTTTGTGAGTTAAAGGATCCCTGGTGTAGTTTCACCTTAATCCTGACCTGGGAATCGGCAAATCTGAGTTGTCCTGAGAAATTGGGACGTGACAGTGCCCCAAAGCCTAGCCTGTTGTAGAAAGCAGATGTGATTGCATATAGCAAATCTAATACTTGTCATCTAGTTTGGAGAGTGATCACCTTTGTTTCCTTACTTGCAGGCTGACAGAGATAACTAGTTTTACCACCATATATGGTGGGGTGTCCTGGGTTGCTCAACACAGTCTTGGAATATCCCACAAGATGTATGTGTATTTACATGCTCTACTGATGGGGGTCCTACTGCAAATAACTCTGTAACCCCCTGATTTAAAGGATACTTATTATCAAAGTAATACAGGGAGACTGAGAGATGCATGCAGTTTGTGACTTTTCCATGGCTTTATCAGATATGGGAGAATCTTCTAACCTGTTTACTTTGGCTCCTTTTACATGCAAAGATGGCTGGCAAAAAGGAGAAGGAAATAAAGAAAAGGAGATTTCTTTGTATCCTGTCTGTCTTTACTCATTACTGAGTAAATTGTCTCATTTACTCATAAACCTACATATCCAGGTTCCCTACAAGTTATTTTCTTGCTCTCCTGTGACATGATGAAAAAAACTGTGTTACTGCTTGGGTAGAGCTAGAGATGAGAGTGTTACATAGCTTTATTGTATTTGTCCCTGAGTTCTCTTGAATAGCCAAGTGTTTGGTTTTAGTCTTATGAAGCAGTGTCAGTGCCTCTGGTATATTAGCTGTTGACAGTGTGTATGTATAGTAGGTACTTTCAGAAATGATGTTTTCCACTAGTGATGTAGAAAACTAGAAGCTGTATCGAATAGCACATAAATTCTTGTGGTAATAGGTTCACTTTTTCTTCTGCTTGTCCAGTTCAATGAAGAAATGGTTTTGCTTCAGACCTTTCTGTAACTGTGTTAGGTTTTTCTTTACAGGACCTTGTTATCTGAAAGCTGGTTCACACACTGGCTTGCTTGATGGAAGAACCTGATTAAGTGGAAAGCAGTTGTGACTTTACAGTCCAGCCTCTAAAAGGGAGGAGAATGCACAGAGGATGATATGGAAGTAGCATCATGCAGGACACAGACAAACTGTGTTCCACTGAGAGCACACATGTTCTGCTCTGTATGTGGTATAGAAACACTTCTTGCAATATTTCGCTGCCGTATTTTGACGAATTAAAAGGTGGTATGAGGTATTATGCATCGATAGTGCTGTAAACTTTTGGACAGACTGAACAGAAAGATCTTGTCTTCCAGCTGTGAGCCTGCCGCGCTCAGGGGTGGAGGACAGCATCATAATGGTGAGGAACGTGGCAAAGTCTGAACTATCACTCTCTGAAAAACAGGAAAGCAAAACCGATTTATGTGATGCCTTGGCCAACACAACGAACAGAGGCTGCATGTTAATCAGAGAAACTTGAACAGGCGAGAGACTATTAGAAAAATATCTCCATTTCTTTGGGTTAATGCAGTATGCTAGCCTTTCACCCACTGAGACAGTAGGATCAATTCAGGTTTGGGTCACAAGCGGAAATGAGGTTCACAAGCGCAGGCTAATCTCCAGCGGACATTTGTCTACATTATGAAGTCATTGTGTGATATGGTAGGAGTGGCCAGCAGTGTTTCCAGGGAGGCTGGGGGAGCTGGGACTGCTTCAGCAGTTGTACCCGGAAAAAACATCATCTTCATTCTGCTTAAAGCTGCTTCCCAGGTATTTTGTCTTGTTGCTGTCAAAACCCCCATACAAACACTTGAACTGTGGCAAGGCCTACTGTAGCGCTGTCCAAAACAAAGCTTATCTTGAAATGACTGCTACGGCTGAAAGCTGACTTTTAAGGTACGCACTCTGTTAAGTGCTTAAGCAAGTGCTGATGGAAGGCAATTCTGTCTCTCAAAATATTATGACTTCTACCACTAATAGTACCTTTAAAGCGCGGGGCTTTTTACAAATAGAAATGTGAATACAATACTTTCTCCAGGGAACCAATACCTAGGGTATAAAACTGTAATGGCAAGAAAGGAGTCATGATGTTACGTCTTGGCCATGTCCTGGTGTTTAAGGGACATTGCTCTGAACTGTATCAGCTGCTGAGGCTAATGTTACTATTTGTGGAGCTGCAAAAAAAAAAAATGCTCAGGAGCAAAATTAGGGGGTGAAATCAAGTTTTTATGCAGTGTTGTGGGAGATCATTTGAATGGTTGATACTTTGCAGTGAGTAGGATGGCCAAAAGAAGAGGTTGTGGGGAGATAAGAGGATGAATAATAACTTTGAATTTTAAGGAGAGGAAATTGAGGTGTAAATGCTGCAAAAATGGGAGAGGGGGGATCAGAAGATCACTAGGTGGCAGCCTTTGAGTGGTGGGTTCCAAAGGGGGTAGTTCTTGATGCTGGAGGGACTGAGATGGAAAAGAAATACCTTAATTTTGCATTCTAGCAATTGCCAATTCAGGATGGAAGTTGCAGGCAGCTAAAGTAAGCTTATAAGTTAGCAGCTTGCTCAGTCTCCTGGCATGGCTTTTTCTTACTTAAAAGGTTAAAGCAAAATAATGTCAATGTTCCTGGCTCTCTTGGTTTGAAAGTGACAAGTACAAAGTTGAAATGAAAGGAGGAGGGAAGAATAAGAATGTCAATGTTGTGCAGAGTGGAAGCTGTTTAAATGTCTCTGGCTGTAATCTGCTCCATTTCTAAGCTTTAAATTCACCCATTCCTTAATTTAGCTACCGGAATTGTTTCTCGCACCTTGCCTCAAAATCCACCTGCTGCTATCATGTCTTTTCTGGGGCCTTTTTCTTTGTTAACCACTTTGCAAAACCTTAGAAATAAGTTGTCCTCCCAGGCTAAAGAGACATGGTGCCTTGAAAATGTGGTTGCTGCTGTGTTAAACTGCATAGTTCCTGCTCTTTTAATTTCTCCAGCATGAGGACTGAAATGGGAGCACAGTGGGCAGCCCAGCAGCAGAGGATCAGACAGTGTATGGTGGCTGTGCTTGTTTTTCTGCTAATGGCTTGGGGATTTTAAACTCTACCAGCCAGTCCACAGTTGGGCCTTGTAGTCACGTAGCCAGCTCACCATGGACTGACTCTGTAGGCACAATTGCTATGTGCAGCTGGCCAGCACCTGTATGGCCCCTGGGTGGGAGGTAAAATTGGGCTCAAAGTAGTTTTCCTGCAGTGTTTTGCACACTATTAATTTGCAACAGTTTGGTTTTTTTTCTTATTCTGAGGAACTTCCATTTGCTTTCAGACTGATAACAGTGATTACCTCAGAGTAGAGCAAAGACTGGATCCCCTGTGTTAAGCACTTAAGTGCCTGGAGATTATTTGGGGAGTATTACGGCTGTGGGTGCATGTGGCTCCTCTTGCTGGCAGGAGCCATGTCTTTGGTCAGTGTTTCTGAGCCCCGGCTTTGTGATATGACAGTGTTTGGTGTTATTAGTTTAATTGCAGGGTTTGGTCTGTATCAGGACTTTAATTGTTTGATATTTGTGCATCCTGATGAGGAAGTTATGTAGATTGCAGGTTTAGGAAGATGAGGTGCAATGCATCACACTCCTTTCAGACAGCGAGTGGGATAAAAGTAACAGAGGTCTTAAACCAGGGGATGCCCTGTGAGGCACAGGGGCATGCTCTTGGCTCCTGTTGGGTGCTAAAGGCCCCTCCATGCTGTCAAAATATGGAAAGCCATTGCTTTCTTTCACTGTTCTTTGATCTTTCCCCACTTTGCTATCAGCATATATTCAAGCAGCTGACACCCACCAGCCTCACTGCAGACCTTAGTGAGCAAGGCAATTGTCTGTAAACACCGGTTTAAAAGTAGTTATAGAGATTCTCTTAGCTTGATCCAATACATAGAATGAGTGTGAATCACAAACATCACATCTCTAAACTGGTGGGGCTATCCAACAGAAAACACTTAGTGGAAGGGATTGTTACAATTTAAATAAATTATTGTTACTGATGTGCATCTACAGGCTTTTGAATGGCCAAAATAGGATAAAACCCACTGATATCTGCTCCCAGGGAGAAAAGCCTGCTTCTCCAGACTTCTCTCCTATATACTGCAATAGCAGTAACCAACTTTCTGAACGCAAGGTCACGAGGGTCATGAAAATTGTTGGTTGGCAAATGACTTCCAGTAAGTCCTTGTTTAAGATGTTTACTTGAAGGGTCTAAATCTCACTCCTTGGTAGACCATCCTATTAAATACAGAGTAACCAGTCCTGGTCCAGGAAATGACTAATCCAAATAGTACTAGAAGCTGAAAGACTATTCCAGGGAGAAGCCCCATTATACTTACACTCTTCATTTTCTTCATGCTATTCCCTGGACGTCTCCTATGGACTACTATGGAGACAGGATCCTGGGCTAGACAGACCTGGATCAGATGCAATAATGCTGTTCTTGCAGTCCAGTGTATGTTCTACTTTTACACTAGGCTTCTCGGAGAAGGTTTAACTGGGCAAACCCTGCCAGGTATCCCATAGTCTGCTGTAAACCAGTGAGGCTTTTGGTTATGTCGGCAGTGGTCTGGTCACTGGAGGTCTAAGACACAGGCCATCTTCCCATGGTCAGCCCATGTCCCCACACCAAAAGGATCAGGGAAACATTGAAAGTTTGGGCTGTGCCTTGGAAATGCAGGAGGCATAGTATTCCTTGGCGCCTGGGGGTATCCAGCTAGAACAAGTTTGGGGCAGGCTTTGGACTGAAGCCTGCCATTTGAGTAGCCCTGATAACTTTCCACATGCTACAGGAGCCCTTGCAAAGGCAGCAATGACAGTGTGATCCTTCCACCTTAAAAGTAAATGCTGGGGTCAGGCACTTTCTGCTTAAAACAACAGTATTTGAACACTGAGCATTTGTCCAGGGAACTCAGTTATGCCACAAGTCACGGTTTGGGTTTTTTTGTGCTTTCTTCCTGATATAATTTTTTTGAAATTTGCATTGTAGATGTTGAGACTACAAAATGTTTTGAGTTTGTACATTACAGTTGGATAGTAATGACATGTCTAGTCTAATGGCCCTTCTGGTTTCCTTAGAGAAGGAGGTATTTGCATTGAAAAGGAGAAGAGTACTAATTTTATGGTTTGCTGCTCAAACTCAGAGCAGGCTTTCATCTAGACCACTGAGAAAGGTAGGAGTCTAGATCTATCTTCTCACTACACATTTACTTATTTTTTACGTACGTAGAGCCAAGAGCAAGAAAAAATATTCTTTTAAAAGCTGTGAAGTGCCATATTATGAATGAAGTATATGTTATGAAAAAATATGGATTGGAAAGTGACATCACTGAGCTGAAAGGAAAGGGCACCCTGCTGAAAGGGAGCTATCAAGGGCATATCACAGATGCAATAACCAAATTAAAAGACATTTTAAACATAAGTTGTCTCTCAAGCTGTCAACAGAACTCTGTCCTTGCTGCCTTCTCCCTTAAAATCATTTTGTGCTGTGGACTTGTGTGGAGATGCTGCTCTGTGTCCAAAGAGCTTCAGGTGCCATTTCCAGTAGCGGGAGGTGTCTAGCCATGTGTGGAAGGCTGCACTCTAAGTGATGGTTGCAATTATATGGTCTGGAGTGTTCAGCTGGATGCCAGGTCGGTGGGTGCTACCGTACCAACTGAGGACCTGTGGGCAGGTTCTGGGCTGGGTGTATCAGTTCTGACATTCAGTAGTTGTCGGCTTTTGCTGCAGCTCTTGCATGCCCTTGGATGAGTCAATTTGCTGCTTGGTTTCCTTTTCTGCCTATAAAGCAGAAGTGATGGTATGTAGTTGATCTTATTTTCCTACAGTCTCAAAATCCACTTGTGTAGGCGAGGGCCATGTAATTAAAAGATGAGATGAAAAGAGGATCTGTTCTCTAGAAAGTTACAAAACTGCCAAGAAAAGCTCCTGCAGAGAATTTTTATCTTTTATGCTTGGATGCTGACCCAAAGCAAACCTTTTCAGCTTTACCTGTAACTAAGGGAAGGTCAGTTTAGACTTTGTCCTAATAGTATTTGGATACCAGAGGGAAAAGGAGAAACTCCTAGTCCAGTTGTACAAATATTGCAGCCTGGATTCTGCTGATTCTCTTTTATATATTGGCAATGTTTTGCCTGAAATACTGGGATGCTGGCCACAGACTCCCTGGTAATACAAAATTTTCACCTGCTGTTCCTTGGAAGCCAGCAGGTGAAAATCCAGGGACCGCAACTGCAGTATATTGCGGGAGATTCTAATAGTGTTTCAGTAAAATCAACAGACTGCAAAAAGTGAGAAGAATATTTTTGTTTTTCCCTGAATTTTTGCAGGTCCCTGTTGAGCTCTCCCTGGCTTCCTTGAAGCAAAACAAATAACAATCAACTTGTTGAGACTCTAGAGCTAAAATGACCACAAATTTTGTTGTTGTGAAAGCTACCAACACGAAGCTTTAAAATACTGCAGAGAAAACTATGTAATCAAAACTTGTTTAAATAGTCATTCAAACCCAAGGTGAATAGGTTGACCAGATCAGCTAGATAGTTGTCTCCATTGCATTGCTGGATTAAGCTGTTGAATTGTCCCCTTCCTAAATCTTGTCTTTGTCTCCTGTTGTAGTTGTGTACTGGAAGTGCTGGAGAGAAGAAACATGTATGCCTTTGGCCTACTGGAGTCTTTACTTTTGGTTAGGCTGATCTGCTTTTGGAGGAATGGGATCTGCTCAGTTCCCTGCTGTTGCTACTGAAAACTGCTTTGTGCAGGTTGTGGGCTTTTGGCTGCCTGATCTTTCTACAGGAGTAGCTGCTGCACAATGCCGAGGAAAGATGCTTGTTCAGCAGAGGGGTGGATTATGAATTGCTTTCCCAAGTAGAGCAAATCAGGCAAGCAGGCGCTGCTGCTTCTCTTGCAAGGGGCTGGTTGGCTTGACTTGGCTAAGTTTATCCCATAAAAGGCAGCTGCTTGCATACCACCTGCTTCTACACCACCACCTTCAGCATCTGTTTGAATATGTAAATAAATGTTTCTGGTAAATAAGGGATCTCTGTGTTAGAAGAGCTGGGGTGCTGCTAATGTGAAGTAGTCATGGGTGAGCGAGAGATGGGTTGCCCCCAACACTTTGTTCTTCAAGTTCCTCTATGGACCAGAGAAGCATGAGGGAGTAGCTCTCCTGAACTGAAACAGCAGAACAGATCTGTGTTTTACAGAGATGCAGCAACTGAATTTGTAGTATCCCAGGTGAACTTTTTTTGGTCTGTCCTCTCCCCAGGTTGCTTCACTCCTCCCCTTGCACTCACACAGCCCTGTGCTCCCATGATAATCATCCACCCCCAACTATTATAAGCAGTACAAACAAATGACAAATCTCTGGGTGCAGGAAGGTAACAAGAGGCTGATCAGTAGCTTTAGTTATCTTTCCTTCATGTTTATTGCAGTCTGCTGCAGTTATTTCAAAGGCACTGACATTGATCGACAGCTTCTATTAAGGCCTATCCAAGGCAGCTGGATTGAACAGATACATTAAATAAAGCAGTTATTGCTTTTCATTGCCTTTCCGTAAAATATCACTGCTAAATAGCTTCTGCCATCAGATGCAGTTAGGTACATGGTTTTAATTTGAGGGACTGCTTTATAACACTGCACAATTGACACTGGTCTTTGTTTCCCCCACAATAATGATTGTGTACATCCTGGAGAATTGATGAGCTGTCTTCTGAGGGGGGAGCTGGCGGGGGGGCAGCCGCCTTTGTTGCTCTCGCTCTTTTTTTATACTTGCCATGCTTGTCAGTTGTTTGCAGCACAGACAGAAATAATGTCAAGCAGGGCCCCTTATCTCAGGATGTTGTAATGTAGCTGCTGTAAGCCCTCGCCTGGAGACGAGATAAGAGCAACCTTACAAGCTTGTGAGGGAGCAACGAGGGGGGCCAGCAGTGCCATTGCTGGGACAACAATGGCAGAGCTGTCACTTGCACATTATGACTCTTTCTGGTGCCAAGGAAGGATATGTAGAGCGGTGAATAACAAGCACAAAAATAAAAGTCCTGAATGTTCATCTAATAATGATGTATTTGTAACAGGATTATACTGCCCAATGATATTCTTTCTTTATCTCCCCACTAAATGGTGGGGCAGCTGTGTGCTTTGGCACAGCATGATGTCCTTTCTTTTGTGTGCTGCATATTAATCCTTTATTGAAGTAATTAAATGTGTGCTTAATGGCAATGAGCTGGCAGAATGAACGTACAATTGAATTAGCAGTTATGATGGGGACCATGCTACAAGATGAACTAAATGCAATTACTGTAGGCATTTTTCTCCAAGTCGAATCTGGCTACATGACATGACTTAATTACAGGTTGTTAGACACACTCTCAGATCTCGTAGTGGCGCATGTGGAGGCACAGCTTCAGCTCTGTCATGTGCCCGTAACACATGCACGGGCACCCATTTACTAAGAGATTTAGCCCAGCAAAAGGGTCAATGCGGATTCCTGACATTGCTGCAAGCAGCTCTCATTTGTGGTGGGAAACACACATTAAAAACCAGGCAAACGACAGAAGAGGAAGGCTGGTGCTGTGCTACTGGGGAATCTGGTGGGGTCTTTGACCAGCAACTCGTTGTTTCCTGGTCACCCTCCTTTCTTGGGGGATACCCAGTCTTTCTTGAGGACAAGGTGGACAAAGAGCAGGTAGGAGGGTCTTCTGTAGAGTCCTCTCAGTATGTGTGCCTGTGGTCAAACTCTGCTCTCCGCATGACTACAGATCAACTTGTCTGCCCCCAGCTGGATATCTCTAGACTAGCAGGAACACAGTTTGGGAGTTGTTTTTTTAGAAAACATTTTGGAAACAAAAAGGAAAAAGGCAAAAACACGTGGAGATTTTAATTTGCAATGCTAACTAAGTTCTACAGCATGACCTACAGCTGCATCAGGACAAAGATAGTGCTGTAATTTAGGATGTGGTAAGTCACTGAGATTTTTGACACTAGGGAGACTGTAACTACAGTATTGGAAGTACAGATTTGACTGCTCTTTAGTGAACTAAAATGTCAGATCCTGGGTTCCCAGAGGTGTTTTATCACTGGTTCAAAATTGGACTAGGCTTCAGCTGCCATTTTGATAACAATTGAGTCTGGGTCATTGTTAGCAGCACATAGACATCTCCACTGTCACAGCCTGCCTTGTGTCCCTGACACCCAGAAGACAAGGCCTTCTTGCCCCAAGCTTTTCCATGCTCTTAGGTGCTATGTGTCTGTTGTAGCCAGCATTGCAAGCCTTTGAGGAAGGCAAGCTCTGAGGTATGAAAACTCTCAGGGAAGGTCCTGAGACAGAAATGTGTTGTGGCCACTCAGGACTCAGTCTGGAGGCAGCACAAACTTTTTCTTACATCAGCAAGAGCTCTGCTGTCAAGTCAGTGCATCACAGAGCTTACCAAGTCTCAAACTGCCAATCTCTTGTGGCCCTTCTAGGTGACTGCTAACTTTTCAGGGTGTCTCTGAGTTCCTGTGGAAAGGTACAGGTGATGTGTTGCATTTGGGTGCTCCACTCTCTTCTATTTTTTGTGCTCTATATTAATTTCTAAATCTGACATGGCGTATGGTGACAGAAGTGATGGTGAAACTGATGGTATAAAATGTAACCATTTATGTAACAAAAAATTGTGGTTTTCTTATTTTAACATGACAAGGCAAACATTCTGGTCACTAGGGCTCCCAAGGTTTATTTTATAGCCTTCATTCTCTTTGGGGCCATAAATGAAACCCTTTCAGCCCTAATGACCACAATGACTTTCCTCGATCATGTTATTGCTACTTTGGCACATTTATTGCTTTCACATGCACTAATGGATGAGTTTGGATATGTTAACAATTTATATATCATTTGATCCTAAAAAAGAGCCCCCTCCCACCAACCAAACTAACTTAGCCCTGAGGATTGAGTAGCTTTTAAGGAGTATAAATGAATTTAATGCTTTAGAAAGAGCTTCTCTAAATTATGAACATGACACCTATTACATTAAGCTGCATTAAGCATTAATACATCTTCATTACTGGCAGGTTGCCCAAACCTCCAAGGTTGAAAAAGCTGCCTGAAATGCCCAACATGGTAGTCACCTAAGCTGAGATTTATGACCTCTCTTTGGGAGGGTGGGACACCCTGACTCTCAGCCTGCTGCATTTGCCTGTGAAGAAATATTCTCCTCATACCTGTTGTGTGATGGTTTTTCTCCTAGAGTTTTGATGGTCTGTCTGCATTGGAGTGTCAGACTCTTAGTTCAAAAGGTACAATAAATCTCGTGGAAGCCACTGCAGAAAAGGAAACTAGTTTTGCTAACCTTTTTAAACCACTGGTAGTGGATTGCTTGACAGATTTTTCTAACCACTGGCCAACACTTATCTCACTGAGCATGTAATAGTCATTTCTTGTTGTAAATCCTTTCTGTGCTGTAGGCAGCAAAGGCTGGAATTGCTGAATTGGTGTTTTCAATAGTTGTGGAGGAAGAAAGTCTAAAAAATAATCACACTACATTAATAGGAGTCTGCTCTACATGGTCAAAGAAAGAAATAAAAGTGATTTTAGTGTCTTAAAAAGCAATATCCATTAGACTCAGATTTGGTTAAAAGTGGACTGAAAGGCTCTTATTTCAACAAGATGTACAGGCTCAGGGAAAAAAACAAGCTAAATGCTTTTGACTTTGTAATTGATTTTATGTGTTACATTTATGAGACTTTCAATTCATGTTCCATATGGGATTTAGCACTGAGGTGTTATTGCAAATTCTGAGATAGTTATGTTGTTGTTCTTGAAGGAACAATTTGGTGGTTCCTCTGTTCCCAGAACAACTACTGACTTGGGCTCAGTGTTTACACCTTCCAATGGACAAATACTTAAACTAGGGTCTGTTTTTTCACAGATGGGAATACATAGCACATCTTGAATACGGGTGCCACAGGATGCTGTAATGAGTCTCACGTTGGCAGGGAGGGGGGTAATCCACTGTCTCAGAGAGGCTGTAATAAGAGACTGCAATCCAAGCATAAAGCAATATGGTCACTATATGAGATGGAGATTTAATGGATATTGTTCATGGTGTTGGAATATATGAAGCAATAAATTGCTTTTCTGGATGATTTAATGCTGAAGCAAGGTTGAAGACTTAGGTAACTGCACATGGTTTACTGAAAATACACTAGCTTTACAGTGGTAAATGTAGAACCTATTAGAGAAGGGAAGGAGACACAAGCAAGCCTCAAAGCCTTTTAATCAAAGCAATATTCCAAGGTTTAAAGTCAAGCTCTTGGAAGTTGAGAAATACCATTCTTAAAGTAACCTAGACTTCTAAATCGCATACTCTGTGAATATGTGTGTGTGCACATTTTGTTATGGGTTTCAATTATATAAAAGCATGTTTGTTTCTTCCAGATACTACCAGTCTCAGTGCACAGCATGAACAATGCACAAAGTGTGAAACAACCCTACAATATTTCTTCCTGTAGTGATGGCTCAGTGACAGGGGTTATGTAAACTCTGCAATAAATATGCATTTAATAATTTCCTGATGTTGTTCTTTGTGGCAACCATCACTGCTGTAGACAAATATTAATGAATTTATCTTTATTGCTTTCCTGTGAAACAGCCAACTAATATACTTGCATCACTGAGTACAATTCATCAGAAGTCAGCAAGAAAGTTTGAGTGCTTCAAGTTAAGCACATGCTTAAATCTCTATGGGATCAGAGCCTTGAATTCCTTTTCTGGATTAGTGCCAATGTGAAAGTGAAAATAAACAGTAAATGATATCAGTGTGACTTCTTTGAAAGTGTGAAGCTTACAAGTATGTCCTGAAAAGCACATTAAGAGGAAATAATTAGACATGCAGAATTTAGACACGCACTTATGCTTAACTGGATCTGTGCTTGCTGTTCTTTGGCTTGTTTGTTTGGGGGTTTTGATGTTTGCAAGCAAACACAACAGGTGGTAGTATTGTCTGTTCTCTTAACTGAAACTTAATTTGAAAAAGGCATTGGGTTTTAGGGAAATTATCCTAGTTCTACTGGCATCCATGGCAAAACTCCTATATAGAGAAGTGTGTCCAGGAGGATGTCCCTGAAAATGATATACCATAAAAAGTTTTCTTCCCGCTGTAAAGTGCCTTCAGGGAAGTTCTGTGCCTTTTGTCATTCTCTAAGAAGTTTGGTGCTTCTGAAGAATGTACTTGTTTACTTCATTATCTCATCTTGTATAGGTTGTCCAACTTACTGTGAATTTCTCAAGAGGAAAGCAATAAGATTGCTTTTTTAAACATCTTTCCAATTTTTACAGAAACTTCTTTCATAAACAAAGTCATGTTAATTATTTGCCCAGCCCTCATCATAAATTAAACATTTACCAGAAGAATTTATTTTAAGTTTGCTTTATCATTAGTTCCTACACGTTTTAAGCTGTACAAGAGAATACAGTCTTGAGCCTTTCTGGCTTTTGTAAAATCCTGTCCAAAGGCTGGCAGAAACTATAGGTCACTACTAAAGGTAAGCAAAAAAATTTGCATCTACTAGCTTCAAAGGATTTGAAGAAAAATATCCTTAGAGCTTGAATAGAATAATTGAGCTTTTGAATCAACTCTAATATTTAAGCTAAGAATTTGCAAGTGTATCTGAACATGGGAAGGTCAAGTACTTGAGGTTTCTTTGGAAGTTGGAAACGACTGCATAGAGGTTAGGATCTCTTTTAATTGAAGGCTTTTATGAGAATTGCATCCAAAGCCAAAAGATCATTGGGTTTTTCTTGTACTAAGTGTTGTCCTGACTCTAAAAGATGTCATGGTTTGCTACAGGATGTGACGCTTCCTTTTAGGCATAGGGAGAGAAAATACAGATGCACTTTAAAGCATGTGAAGTGCTTACTTCTCTGTATAAACCTTGTATTTCTAGATGTTCCATTCTATAATAAACAGCATAGCTGATTACTCTCTACAGTACTTCACAGGAAAACTTGGTGAATGTACAACACATTCCTACACTTGGTAAGTGTGCTCAAAAGGGTTTGCAGGTTTCAAGGCCTGAAATCCTTTTTTGGGGAACACATGTGAGATTAGTTAACTAAGTTTAATGCTAGAAACATGTATAGTAAAGTATGTGTGCATGTGTATTATTTTTATATATGTATTTCTATATACATACACTCTGATAGAAAAGCATGGATTAGGGTGGTAATGTGACACTGTACCTTCTGTATAAATATACAAGTATCACAGTCAGCTTAGTTTCCACACTTGTCAGTGATTCATAGCAATATTGCATGGAAGAATTTCATATATATAGAATGTACATAGTATAGAAACTATGCAATTGTCAGTATTTATCAAATATAAAATATTGCACTTCATAGAAAAAGTGCAAAAAGTGCATAGAAGTTGGGAATTCTAAAACCAGAAAGCTATCCATATTTAAGGAATTCTGTTTTCTCTTCTCTCCCAAGTATGTAGAAGGGTTGTGCATCCTTGGTGTTGTCTTGTTTAAGTCAAGCATCTGAATTCATTTTACTGTGTGTCTAGAACAAATGCAGAGTGACCTTGGTGCTTTGAGTGAGCTCACCTACATACTTAAGTATAGATAAAAACATCTGAAAATGTTGGCTCATGTTGTTGCAGCTTCAGTCTTAACCAGTGGGATACCAAATGCACTGAAACCAAGTAATAATTAAAACTGTATTATTTGATTATTTTAATGCTGTGAGAGCGCATGTTTGCTGGGGCAGGGACCAGCTTGATGTCTCTTTCACAGCTTGAAGTGGATATTGTTTTACTGTTGAGTGAGTTAAGTAGGAAAATGCTCTAATATTATAAGTAAGAACTGCTTTGCCCCTGTGTAGCCCTCGTTTGATGTACCTGATTGTTCCTTTATTATGCAAAGGTAACCTAAATGTCAGGCCTGAGATTAGTTTAATGCAGTAAGCTGCTTGTAAGGCATAAGGGACTCTGTTGGTTATAGCATATCTCTTAACAACCTGCCCAGTGTGTGTCCCATTCAAAGCACAGGGCAGGAACTAATCTGATTACTGATTTCAGTGCTGTTGATTGGAAATGGCCTGAGAATTGGAAGGAAGGTGCAGGAATGAACTCTTTGCATAACTGGTTATGTTGCTGGTAATGCCCAGGCCACCTCATCTTCAAGGTGATGCTTGCTAAAGATGAGCTAGTAGAGAAAGGAACACTTCTTTTCTTTTCAATTTCAGGAATAGTTGACCTTAGATTTGTACACATTATAAAGGTGCTTACAATACAGACATTCTATAGATGAATGTTCTTCAAGTAAGACATCACTGTCCAAGGGTGTGAACTCCATCAGTTCCCTTCCAGGTTTTGGGAGGGAGATGAGTCTGGCACAGAGCTGTGCATGGGGTGATTCTGCAGGCACAAACCCTGAGAGGAGGCATTAGGGAATATGAAATGGTTGTAGGCAGCACTCCACTGTGCTGTGTGGATGTGTTTTACAAAGCCTGTTGTGTTTGATCATTCCCCATGCTTTCCAACAGGAAGGAAGATTTGAAGTCAGGAATGTTCTGCAGAGTTAGCTTCTAGATTTGTAGCTGTATTTTAATGGTTCATCACAATCTAGGGTCAGAGACATTTGTTCTTTCAAATCCCAGTAGATACCAGGGGCTATTGCATTTGTCCCTGACTGATCTTAACTAGAATTTGCACAGCTCAGGTATGTGGGATCCTCTTGCTGTTCCCATTAGACAATTTGTTGTCATGGTTGCTATGAGCTTTCTGGATGATATGACTGCTGAAAGTTTTAATGAGACTAAGATTGCTTTTACAAATGAGCACTGAATATGCCATTAAAATTGGTCTCTCACTGAAAGACATCATACTTGAGAGACTGCTGTAACCACAGGGAAAAATGGCTCAGGCACCAGCCAATGAAGTTAGTAAATCAAAATAAATAAATGGAAATGCTGGGGGCTATGAGCATGTACTTGATGCAGTTCAGAGCAATTACTGTTACCTGAAGAGGGGGAATCTGTCATGTAGAAGCAGCCCTACCTGTGGGTGGAAAACCTGCTCAGATCAGCATGGTTCCAGCCTCTTAGCCAGATGCATTGCCTCTGAGGGCACAACTTGAAAGTTGAGCTCAACTTTTTTCAAGGACCTCAGTTATTTGTTGGTTTACTACTTTTGCACAGGCATCTATCTCCCACTAGAAAGTGATGATCCCAACTTCTGTCCAGGGAGGATGTAATTTTCTTTTGGACCATTGCGAGCAAACAGATCTTGTAATGTTGCTCATTTGCAGTGGCTGAACATGTTCTGCTTGTAAAAATGATCAGTGAATGTATGTGTGTGGATACAGGGTACCTAAACTCCGTGATGGTGGAGATTTAAAATGTTGTTGTGAATTAAAGTAGGATTCCTCCATGTATTTCCTTGTTTGGAATAAATGGTGGTATGAAATGCAGCCTAATTTCCCCAGAAAGAGAAAATCAGTTGACCCTCACATTCCTAAAAGCTGAACTAAAAATTTGGAGGCTCACATCAAAGCTCTGTAAATAAAGTGAGTAACACTTTGGACGCTTCTGGAGGGAAGTGGGGGAGGGGGAAATTCCCTCTATAAAGAACACCCAAGTATTTAAAAAGAAATGGTTAGGCTTAAATATCTCACTGTTTTTCTTCTCCAGGGCTCCATGCTGAGGATTTTATTTTCCTTTGCAATGCTTATGCTGCTGAGCCCTTTTCTCAGAGGTAGGCTGACGTTAGCACACTGAAGTGACTAGCAGGTTCACCAGAGCAAGTTTATTTGTAGTGTGGCCTGAGTTGCGTTTGAGGGTGCCATTACAATTCAGAAGGCTCCACAAGGTTTGAATATCAATGGCACTTCAAAGGACTATAGCTATGAATGAGCAGATGTGCTCCCTTGCAGGCCCCAGAATGGAGAGGGAGAGAGAGATGTGTTCAAAGGTAGGAAATAGGTAGCATTTGTCCAAGGACACTAATAGTAAAATAGGCACCCCAGGTCTTTGTTAATGTGGTGGAGTCTTTCTGGAATCTGCAGACTGTGAGGACTGTGTAGAAACTACTCATAGCAGCCAGACTGCTCTCCCCCTTTCACTGCTCTGTATGCCCCTTTAATCCAGCCAAGAATTGAAGAGAAAGAAATGCATTTGCTTTTCCCCTACAGAGATTTTTTTTCTTCCTGAGACCTATAAATGGAAACCATGTAATTTATCTTAAGTTTTCTAAGGTATCATTTTGGATTTTGGGATTCTTTCCTAAGCCACCCAAAGCTCCTTCTTTCACTTGGCCTGTCTAAGCAAAACTTAAACTTGGGGTAGTTCCTTTTTCTTAGTTTAGTTGAAATACAACATTTAGTACTTAGTTTTATTACTGGGGGATAAGTGAGAAAGAGACCTATGGTTGTTTTTGGTCTTCACTGCTGATGCACTATTAAAAATTATGTTAGAGATGAGTGAAGCTGGGAAAAATCTAGGACTTTTTGCTAGCATAATCAGAGGTACCTGCTTCTCTAAGAAGACTGCATCCTTATTGGTAAATCCAGTGGGTGCGGGAGAAGGACAATATCCATCCTTAATTTAAGGATAGGAAGCTTATGAACAGGCATTAAGTGTTGTGACCAAGGTCATTCAAGCAAACAGTGGCAAGATCAGGAAACTGATGGCAAAATGATGTGATTTCATGCTGTAGTAATGAGCTATAGCTAATAGTGTGGCCTTGATAAATTTTAACTAAATTAACTCTGCTCTGGCAGCTTCTTCTGATGGTTTTTCTGTCTCTTAATTTTTTCAATGGGACTTTAGCTCCTCAACTTTCTCTCTGGAAATGCACTATATTGGAACTTGTATTGTAAACTTCATGGGGTAAGAGAAACCACCTGTCTGTCCATATGGCATGACACTGGCAAAACTTACTTATGAATTGGATCCAGAGCAGAACATGATTTTGGGCAATATTTGCTCTGTGTTGTGAGGTGGGCAGAATACTTTAACATCCACTGCTATGACCTCTTAGGGAATGGTCACATTTCTCATGAGCTGTCAAAATTCAATTGCTTCTTTTTCTCTGGTGATACAGGTGTTTTCTATGTGGAAGTGGCTGTCTCATAACTGGTGATCCTGCTATGGTAGGCACTACCACAGAGCATTACAGAGATGCTTTGTGTGGTGTGCAATGCCATACTCAACAGTCCTCTGCTGTTGAGACACCATTTGTCATATTTATGCTCTGAAGGTAAAGACTGAAACTGGACTGCCTAACTTTGGCTGCAACTGAGTTGAATGTGGTTAGGTTTTGGAGAACCTCAGCAGTGTCCTAGCAGTATTTTCATTGTAACCCTTTGGTTTGGGTTTGAGTGGCAGGGTTTTGGTGGCGGTGGGAGGGGCTACAGGGATGGCTCCTGTGAGAAGCTGCTAGAAGCTCCCCCAGCTCCAAGTCGGACCCACCTTTGGCCCAGGCCAACCCAATCAGCAATGGTTATAGCACCTCTGCGATAACATATTTAAGAAGGGAAACCTGCAGCAGAGAGCTGAGTGGGATGTGAGAGAAACACATAAGCAGAGACCAAGGTCTGTGAAGAAGGATGGGGAGGAGGTGTGCCAGGGGAGGGGAGGC
>JANZLQ010000007.1:24518483-24529662 GCA_026212715.1 Elanus axillaris | reverse complement strand
CCAATGCAGAACACAGCACTATGAGGGCTGCTATGGGGAGAATTAATTCCATCTCAGCCAGACCCAATACAAATGCTTTTAAGGTATGCTCAAAAATCTATTAATAAAATGTGCCACAC
The DNA here is from genome assembly GCA_026212715.1 of Elanus axillaris. Classification (NCBI taxonomy): domain Eukaryota; kingdom Metazoa; phylum Chordata; class Aves; order Accipitriformes; family Accipitridae; genus Elanus; species Elanus axillaris. Next base: position 24,529,543 of record JANZLQ010000007.1, on the reverse strand, counting down.
GTCTGTTTCCTCCTCTGCGTAGTCAGTAGCTAAGGGATTCGCTCTTTCTTTGACTGAACAAACCGTAATGCTCCAAATGTCTCTTTAAGGTTGGGTGTTAAATTTTGCAAATAGGTTTTGCATTAACCACAGTAGAAAAGGGGCTTAAGGACACCTGACCAAAAGGTACTTACAGGCTGCATCTGCATTGTCCTGGGTCTGGCTGGCATAGAGTTAATTTTCAGAAGAAGCTGAGAGGAGACACAGCCAGGACAGCTGACCTGAACTAGTCAAGGGGATATTTGATACTATATGATGTCATGCTCAGTGTATAACCTGGGGGACCTGGCTGTGGAGGAAGAGGGATCACGGCTAAGGAATGGACTAGGTATTAGGTTCTGCGTGGTGAGAAATTGCGTCATGCATTTCTTGCTTCATATATTCTTTTATTATTATTTCTTCTCTCCATGTGTTGTCCAATTAAGCTGTCCTTATCTCAACCCATGAGTTTTTACCTGTTTCTCCCAATCTTCTTCCCCATCCCACCAGGGGGGAGGAGTGAGTGAGCAGCTGCATCATGCTTAGTTGCCGGCTGAGCCTAAACCACGACATTCATCTAGATCCTTGTCAAAATCTCTTCTGAACTCTTCCAAGGTGGAGATGATGATATGCTTTACATCTGAAGCTTAACTGCTGGGGACAGGTTCCAGTTTGCTGATTTGCTATAGGCTTTTTCTGTCAGCAGGAATGACATCCTAGCTGGCCATGTTAACTAGGCTTGTTTGGGGAGAGAAAGTATAATTCAATTTCAGCTAGACAAATGTATTCTAATTTTAGCTTGTTTTATGCTAGTAGAAGAGAAGACTGCCTAGTATGTGTACTCCTGTATGTAAGTATTATTGGAACTTTTATTTTTATCCATCCATATCTGGCCTGAGACATATTTTCCTCTTTAGACCAATGGATTGCATTTGTTTTATTCACAAGTTCTTTTTCCTTCAGACCAAAGGCCGTATTTTGTGTTGATATTCCTAATCGATTTACCTTCAAAATTATTGGAGCATACTTTTGTGTTCTAATCTTTCAATATTTAATCTGACCTTGTTTGGTTTGGAGGAAATGTCTTTATTAGCCATTGTTTGCTCAGAACTTCGATAATACAGGCACTTTGCTAGTGTTAAGTATTTGCTTTGCTAGTATTTGGGGTTTTATTACATCAGACTAAGGCCCAAAGCATATTACTCCTGGACAGCAGCCTACATAATACATATGCATAGTCTTGCTATTGCTTTGGTTCCAGTGAAAGACCCCGTGTGAGAATCACAGCTAGTTTTGGCAGCTCAGGAACAGTTGCCTGTCCTAGTGGTGCTCATGCTGCTCAGTGGGGTGCAGAAAAGAGACTGGAAACGTGCAGCACCTGGGGTTTGGACTTGCTCTGCGCTGAAATCTGAGGAGCCTCTGCCCTACCTCAAACCTGGCAGGGCAAATAAATATTCAGAGGACAGAAAGAGATACCAGGGATGGGTGAAAGAAAGCTGGTGGTAAAAGCTGTTACCACAGTTGTTGGAGAGAGGCTACAGACACAGAGCGTGCCTCCAGTGTCAGAACCAGTTTCTTGCCACCTCCTTTATGTGTTAAGATGGAAAAGAGTTCCTATCTTTGGTATGGGTGGTTGCTTTTATCCTTGCTCTGAAGACATCTCCTCTTGAATTTGTGGAGCATCTGTTCTTTGCAGTGGAGGTGCAGAGAAGCTCTTAACATGGAGCAGCATCTGTAACCCATTTGGTGGTGCCAAGCCACATGAGTCAGTCTGAACGTGTGTTTTGTTGCTTCAAGTGTGCTCCTGTCTAGCGTGGCTGTTCCTGCCCCATGTGAAGGCTGAGACCCTTCCAGCATGCCCAAGGATGAAGCAGGAGTCTGTGACTTCACAGACTTCATTCTGCACATGCTTTGCTGATGGTGTATTAGTGATTCAACTGTCGTGCCAGCCTAATGACACAGTATTGCCATTTTGTGAACTCTGCTGTGCAGACAGGAGCTTATTAGTTTCTGCAAGGATTTACTTTTTTTCCCAGACCCATCACTTGTTTTATAAAGCTATCACGTACCATTTAAATACTTACCACTGTTCTACAGTCTTCTTACAGTACTTTTTGCTCTGATATATTGCAAAATGGTCTATGTTAAATCCAGGGCAATAATGATTCAATATCAATCATCATTATAATTTTTTTGGTTCAGTGTGGTCTAAGATAAAAGGAATTAGTCTTTTAGGGACGGACTCTGTCATTATTTTTCATTGTTTACTCTATTTTTTGAATACTCTCATTGATTTTTTTTTTCAGATCACTTGCAATATTAGAATGAGTAAATAAGATAAGAGTGAAAACATACTGTGTAGGAGAGCTCAAAGCTGGGAAAGCAAATCAAGTCTGATAAAATTTTTCTCTGTTACAGTGTATTTTCTATGGCATGCTTTTACTGCTCTTAGATGGTTCAGGTTCACCTTTGCTCTAAATATACTTTTTGCTCACATGCATTATGAGGGTGCATTCTAGACTCGCTTGTATTTTTCAGAGTGACAAGTGAGGATTTTTTTTGAGGTCCATAAACATTCTCAACTTGGGCCTCCAGTTTAGAAGTCTTCATTCTTTTTAATAAAATGCTCAGCACCTGTTCTCTAGTGGCCAAGTGATATGTTGCACTGCTTAGGATGAATGAGCTTTAATAAATATGATTATATCTGTCTATAATATCACTTCTGTGAGTAGATGGCTGCATGCAGTTCTTTTTCCCTACTCAGCCATTACTCCTGACAGCATATCTGAGAGCATTTTCTGCAGAGGTTTCTTTGGCAGTCCAAGTGGCTGCGCAGACTGTATCTCATCAGTGACAGGATACAGCAAGGAAACATTCAGCACTTTATGTTTAACCCATAACTCCAAGGCATTAAGCTATTCATTTGAAAACATGTCAATGAAAATTGATGTGTGACTTTATCTGCAAAACAGGCTAGAAAGTATCATGGATTCTAGATCCTGAGCATAGAACCTGCCTGTAAGCTGTGCAGTTTCCCATTCAAGAGGAGGGGGCACTTGCTGCTAAGCCATGGGTGTATCTTTCTGTTGTAGTAGTTATAGTGTCCAGTGATAGCAGGGATTAGGTGACCCGTGTTTACCGGCCTCTTGCCCTGGAAACTCTTGCTTATTATACTTGCTGGGGATCTGTCTGCCTGACCGTTCCTGTAAATAGAGGTAATCACCATAGAAGAAGCTGGGTACCAGTAACACTTCACAATGGCTGATTTTCCACATAATACGAATGTTTCATCAAGGGACAGAAGCTGTTTTGGAATCAGTTAAAATGCACGTGGTCCCCATTCTTAAGACAGTGCTAAAAGACAGCAGCCTTCATATATGGTCTTGAGACTTAAGATGCCTGATCTCTGTGTATTTCTGAAAGGAGAGCAGGGATGCACTAGAAAAATAAAATTGCCTACCAAATATGAGGCCAAATCATGGAGCTGACCAACTGATAGGACCCTTTCCACATGATGGAGTAATTGGGACCCCAGTGGGTCTGCTTGTCTACTGTATATCCTCTGAGACTGGAGTGGCAGAGTTGGGATATCTGGAACTGTCTGCATTGGAAAGCGCCTATAGGATGGCACTCCTGTGTATATGTGGCTAAAATAAGTAATCAATGAAACCTAAATCCTTTCTGGAGTCTGGAGCTGATATTCCACGTTGGCACTCGTATTGGCAGAATGATTTGGGCGGGGGGAGTTTTTCATAGTTCACTGTGGTGCAGGTAGGATCAAAATTGGGTTCACCTTGTCTTGAAATACTGCCATGGATGCCAGTGAAAGTAGGGTCAGGTGTGTGGTACAAAGGATAACTTCCTGTCTTCCATCCTAATTTCATCCAGCTACTTTGGCTGGGGTGAGCAGCAGGACCAGACTAAAGTGCTCAGTGTTAGCCCCAGAAGCTGTTGCTCTGCGGGACTAAAAGTGTGAGAGTGAACAGTAGGCATGCTGTGAGCTTGGAGGAGCTTGCTGGACTGAACGTGAAGCTTGAGTGAATAGCTCACTGCAGCTTTTTGGTTCAGACATACAGTCTACATAGCCTTATGTCCAAAAGAAACAAGCCCAGCAGAAAATAGGGTTTGTGTTCTGGCTTTGCGAATATCAGATGGGGGAAGACGTGTATAGTGCCAGGGACTATGCAGCCAGTCTAGCCTTTTGAGCCAGAGATGACTGGGAAGTGCTTTGCTTCAAGCCATGTCAGCAGAGTGGCTGCATGGCATACACAAGCTATGTAAGTAACTGCCACCCCAAGATTGCTGGGGGAAAAGGAGGAGAATGCTGCAAAGTAATCATTATTCAACTTTATTAATGAATACTTTTCTAGCTTAGTTATGGGTTTTACATAATTAAGTCCCTGAGAATAAAATATCAATGGTTTTTTTTAATTAGAGAAGTGTGTACAAGTTCAGCAGACACGTTTTTGACAGGATAATGATTAGAGTGTGAGACCTTCCAAACAAGAATAAGGCATTCTGTGAGGGTGTGCAAAGAGGCAGTTCAAGGTGTGAGGAGCATATCTGCTACAGTAGAGGGGGATAAGTGAGTAGCTGTAGAATAGAAAATCAGTTTTATAAGGACTTACTTGGGTCATATAATTAGGTGGCAAATAATAACACACCTGTGTGACACTGTCAGACCTGACAGCTGCTGATGTTCAACTGGAGATGTTCTGAGTGTTTTGAAAGCTTTGCTTGCTTTCTCATGGGTCATGTGATACATAGCAACAAAATCCTTTTTAAAATTAATTTGGTAAAATCCCTTTTGACTTGAATAAAATCAGGACTCAATTCTGGGAGTTGAATATACAATAGAGCTTAAAAGTAGGAAGGAGCCCTATTAAAAAAATAGAGTACCTCAAGTATTTTAGAAGTCTTTTATTCAAAAAATCGTTGAGAATTCCTCCACAAGAAACACACAGCTTGGCTAGGTATTTTTCTTACATTAAGCTTACCTTTCTAGTTGACAAAAAATTGCTGAACCTTCTATATTGGTTCAATGCCAAGAATAGTAATAGGGAAAAAACCTTACAGTGTATTTATACGTTCACGTCATTCATTTGCGTAAATGGCTGTAGAAGCTTCTTTGATTTATATGGCCAGCAGATGTTGGAACTGAAAGCACCTGCTAAGAAAAGCAGATTCTTTACAGCCGTGGCCTAGCCCCATCTCCGTAGGTTTTTATTTTTCCCCTGGCCTCCTTGCTGTGGCCCAGCGGTATCTGTGCTATTAGTTCATCTGTGCAGGCCGCGTCTGTGGTGGGTCTTGGATGCTCTGTTCTGTGCATCTGCCAGGCCTGCTTTGATAATGCAGCCAAGCCACTGCTGGTTGAAATGTGAAAAATGCCAGAAGCTTCTTTTTCTGTGTGTACAAAATCAGCCCAGGAGGCCTGTGACATGAAGAAAGCATAACTCGTCCTACTATACTGCTTAAAAAAAAAAAAAGGGTGAAAAGCAAAATAAATAAAGAAGACTTACTAGCAACACCTAGCCAGCACTGCAGCTCAAAAGCAAGGGCTTGTATTGTACGAACTTGATACAATTGCCCTAGTTGGACAAAACCAGTTCTATTAAGAAACTACGAAGGAACTAAATTAATCCTAAACAGTCAAACTGTTTTTCTTGCGCCCATCAGTGTGTCTGGAAATGCCTTGCCCACTATTTCTAAGAGCTAATGTTCCAGCAGCACCGCCCAGAATTTCAGTCAAATTGTACTGGTTTAGCACCCATGTATTTGGATACACAGTAGTAAAAACAATCTATTGTTCATAGCTGTTCTCCTCCCATCATAACCTCTATTGATCTTGCCTGTGCCATCCCTGGCTTTCAAAATAGATGCACAGCAGATGTGGAGCAAGCAGGCCAGAATTTCAAGTTCGATGCTAGGCATCAGTGAACTGAGTGTTTATGCAGATGATGGGAAATCTGCTTGTAGCTGCTGTTGTCTCTTTTTAGTGTAAGTGTGCTGTTTATAAAACTGAGAATGGGCGATGTGTGCCTCATCAATAGATGACCTGTTGTTGGGGAATTCATAGGATAGGGGTTAAGGCTGATGTCAAAAATACCCTATGATGCTGGAAATGGATGAAAACTTCAGATATTTGCACCAAGATCCACACAGAAGGTTGATGTCCTCTTCCTTAAGTGAGGAGCAGACAGTACTCCTCAAAGGGCAAAGGCAAACACTATAGGGATGGCACTCCTGGCAGCCAGGCTGGTGGAGCCAGCTGTCATCGCTGTGAGATGAGATGAATAAGTTTGGGTGCATTAGGGTAGCTGAGTAGCAGGTGACCCTTGGAACAACAGTGAGATATTTGCAATGACTGTGTTGCAACCCCTTCCCTGGACAACTCCCATGCAGAAGTGTGTGCTTGCTGATCTTCGGTGTGTAGTGAAGAGCTGTGCCTCATTGGAGTCCTTAGTATAAAGGAGTATAACTTAGGTGAGTGTGGATGATGTACCTGAAACATGAAAATGAGGCTTACTCACTTTAAAAAAATCCCATCACAGTTCACAAATCTACCAATTATAAGGTTTTTAATTCAGTTATCTCTAAATTATATTAAGATCAAAGTTACTCCTGTTATAAGTTTTGTAATGCTATGAATATTCTGCCAAGCACAGAAACTTGAGTGTTAAAGGAATACATCATACCAATTAGTTAATGATGTAGTTTGTCTAGCCAAGTATTGTTAAAAAAAAAAAGTTGGAGACCACTAAAGGAAGTGACATAGTTTGGCATCTTGACTGATACTGCGTGATCCCTGACCTCATTTAATTGAAGTAGTAACTGATCCTAAATACAGTATTTCTTTTAGCTCCTAATGACTCTTGTAATATCTGCTTGTAGAATGAGTCCTATGCCATGGCTGTTTATTGTTTGCTTTTCAGTTCTCAGTTAGTCTTGACTTCTGCCTAACCCTGTGTTACAGAATTGGATACCTTGGCATTTACCTCAACAGGTACAGAATTAGCACCTAGCATAGGAGGTTCCTTCTGTAAATATTACTCCGCCCTGCTGTTACCAAAGGGAGGATGAATCTAAGTCACCCCCACCCAGGGATGGGGCAGTTATCTCTAACTTAGCCAACACAGCCCTCCAGATATTTGTATCAACAGTAGTTCTTTCACCTAGTCTGAAACCAAGTCTCTTCTAGTTGAGAGAGCAGTTTCTCTTAGCCTTCACCTTGATCTGACATGCTTTACAATTATTATCTCATCTTCTCTAGACAGCCTGCAAGTTAGACCTGAGGATTTTTGATGTTTGTTTGTCAGAACATAACTTTGTCGTTCTTCCTGCTGCCTGGCCTGCCCAGATAGGGAGAAGTAATAAAGACGGATTGTGTGTTACAGGGTGGAAATGAGAACAGGGCATTTGTATTGTTCAACAGACCGGCACACTATCCTGGCAGTAGCCAGCTCTTTGGAAGGTGTTCTTTGGCTTTGCTGCGTTTCATTCACTAAAGCACTCTCCTTTGAACACCGACTGAACCTGATTCTTAGAACTAAGCATTTAATCTTGTTTTTGGCATTAAACTTCAGCTTTATGCTGAGAAATGTCAGAGAATAGCCTGATATGTTATAATGGACTCTACTGGCAAGTTGGGATGGAATCTCTGCAGAGAGAGTTCCCAAGTGTGTTGAACAATTGGAAAGAAAATAGTGGAAAAAGTTAGATCTGTGGTGTGTAAATCAAGTCAGATTAAATGTCTTCTTAATCAGATGTGACAGTCATTTATGCTGCTGTAGTTTATTAGTGATAAAATGATAAAGGCTATCCACAGCTGATGGAATTGGCATACCATTCTTCACTGAAGTAATTCCTCATTTAAGGCAAAGGTTTCTACTCCTTGACTAAATGAAAATCTTGCTGACAAGAAGTGAGAGGCTTTCTGGGTTTAGGATTGCATACTGAAATAGGCCTGTTTGTGAATGACAAACTCAGCTTGAAAAGGCAGGCTCAGGCATGTGAAAAAAGCAGAAGTGACTTGGGCATCAGCATGGCTCAAAATTGGTGTTCTGTATCATGATGTAAAAAGAAAATTCCCTTAACAGTAGAAACAATCATTATATGGTACCGGCACAAACGTGTGCAAGGAGAGGCCAGTGCATCACGTGCAAATCGCCACACTGAGCTGCTGAACTAGACAAATGAGTCCATTGGCTCAGGTGGCAGAGGGACCAACTCGCAGTGAGCATCTCTGAGGCACCTTGTCTGGCAGAGAACGCTTGCCTGCAACTGAGAACAGAAGATGCAGGATCTGGTGAAGATGAGGAAAGAGAGCTGGGTCCCCTCTGTGGAGAGATGATCCTATTGACAGGCCCTGTTTTGTTTTGCCCAGATGGCTACTGAAGCAGAACACAAAAGTAACCAGGGAAACTTGGGTCGGAGAGGCTCTGGCATCCTGGTGGAGTCTTAGAAATGTCTTGCAGCCTCTTTCTGCTTGAAAGGAAGAAAAGACATAGGGCTTGATGAATAGAGGATGACTTATCCCTAGAAGAAATTATTAGTTATACTTAAAATTATAAGGTTGGAAATTCAAATCTTGTCCCCTTAAAAAAAAAATGAGGAGAGGTGAGAGGTGATCAGACTTGAAACAGTAAGGTGAATTTAATCACGTATATACAATACAGCTCTAAGGGACAAAATGCTGAGGAAGAAGGTTTAAGATATTATTTAACTTCTTTAATGATCTTGAAAGGTAGTAGGCAGTACATTAATGAACTGATAATAAATTAGGAGGATCTTTGGATAGATAAATGATAAAAAAGGGGCATTGATTTCTTAATACAGAAAGAATAGCAAAATGATTTTCAAGCAATTGCCACTGAAGACAGCTGTGAATGCCAGAAATCTCTAGTACTAAAGAAGTGCTTTTATAAAATAGTGAGTGTTTTGGCTGTGTGATGTTTGAAGCTAAAATTTTTGCTCAAGTTTGCTCTTCTAGCAAGTGACAGAAACAACTCTGCAATACTTGATAAATATTTAAGTTTTGGTAGTTTATCCTTGGTAACAGGTTTTCCAAAGCTGTTTAACTGTGAACCAGCAAAAACATTGCTAGTATGATGTTGTAAGTATATTTACTAAATGTTCTTGAAAAATTACTCATCCTTTTCCCATTCACATCTGTATGTTCTCCTGAAGCTAGGCTATAAACCTAAGGCAAAAATTGCCAATGACTTCAGAATTTTGCCTACTACTTCTTTTGACCACAGCTGAAAAATATTGGGACAGCATTGCACAAGATATAGACTATAATTCCCCCTCTCCCCCCAAACAATAACAAAAAAACCTAGTAGTGGCTTCAGTTAAATATGAAATCTACCTTAATATTAGATGGCTAGCAGCATAACCCTCTTGGCCAGGCCAGTTGCAAGAGATGGTCCCTGCACTAAGGCAGTTTATGTAAAGTTGAATCACAGAAAAGGAACATGAGCACCCTAGCTTCTGAGTGTGTGCTGTGCTGTGGAGAAATTGCATGGCTTCTTTCAGGCTGCTTAGATTGAGGGTGGTGTGAAGTGTTCCTTTTGCTCAAAGAGAAAGTGTTTTGATTACAGGCTTAGAGTTGAAGACAGTTGTCTATTGATAATGTAAAGAAATTTTTTATGTTCTTAAACTTCTGTGTAGCAATCCTGGTAGTCATTTCAGTCAGGGATGGAGCAATAAATATTTGCTGAGCTCTAGACAAGCTAAAAACAAATGTCAGACTGCCTTTTTATTATGTGTTTATTGAAAAATAAGATACTTTTTTACTAAGTACCATAGAAACAAGGTTGATAATCAATAGTTACAGGGAATATAACTAATTTTTAGTATCTCTATTTAGGTAAGGCCCAAGAAAGGTTTGCAAAGATGTGTTATGTTTTGGGGTTTGATGTGTAGGTATCATCTAGTGGCACAAAATGGGGCCTGGAGGGGGTTTTGTGTCAAGAACTTGACTCCCTCAAACTGCTAGAAACAGCAGCCTGTAGCTCATGCGGTATGTCTTATAGGCCTTCCCTCCTCTGTCTCTTGCATGTATGACTGTAATTTTGCTTTTTAATATTTTTTAACCCATTGTGTTTTCTTGAACTTGCTTCACATTAGAAGAAAAGTATCAAAGCAGTGTAAACAGGACAGGTTTCCAGTGAGGGGGTCTTGGATGATCCTCGAGAGCTGGGTATGGCTTAGTGCTGGTCCTTCTCCCTCACCCTGCAGACGGCAGCTTTCCACTCACTGAGATGCCAGCTACAAAACCAAACTGTTGGCACATAACCCAGGCAAATATTCTGATGTTCTCACTGAAGCATGGGCAAAGGACTCCCAGGAGAAGCTTTGTTTCTTAAGAGGCCTCAGCTGCAGCTGTGGTTTCTGGAGATAACATTTGATTAAATGAAAGCTGCTGCTCAGCACAGCTTGTGGAGCCACAGTATCATCCCCTGCTCTTTATTCTCAGAGCTCCCGGTGTTTGGGCTGGAGTAAGGAGTCTCTTGTAGCAAGATGGTGCTGCATGGTCATGCAGTGCTGTATTAAATTGCACAGGAGCAAGCCTTGCCCACCCTGAGCCACCTCCCTGGCCCTAGGGAGTCCTGTTAGGTGCTGCCCTGGGCCCACTGCCTCAAGGGGCTCCCTGGGCCTGCCTTGTCCCCTTGAGCTGTTCATATGTAGACTGAAGGCACTCACTTGTGCCTTCCAGCAGCGCTGCACCAACAGCTTCCTGGAAGTGCTTGTTGTTGTGTAGAAATCCCTCTGGGGCTGTTAGAAAGACACTATGAGGAAGTTTCTCAGGAAGCAAAGCTATTGCTGGTAGCATGACCATCTTTGGGAGCCCTCAGCTGCCAAAATACTGGAGCCACCTCTTGGGGTTGTGCTGGGAGCTCACAGACAGGTATTGGAATGCATCCTTCCCATTAGCCAAAACATACCTTCAGTATAGAGCACATCTATCCTTCCTGTTTTATCCTGGAAAAATGCATACTACTGAAATGAAGGTGACTGGGTGAGCCTGCTCTCGGGGGGTG
>JANZLQ010000007.1:24507205-24518473 GCA_026212715.1 Elanus axillaris | reverse complement strand
GGGAAGAGTCAGCAAAGTCCTGCTCCAGGTGCCAAGTGCTAGGCAGGGGCCCTCTCTGATGTATTCTCTATGTCCCTGCTGGGTATTGCTGAAATACAGTAAAGAAAAATTGTTGTGGGAAACTTCATGGGTGAAAACTATTGTTACTACTTTGGTCCATTTTACCAATTAAGTATTTTCTTTTTTTTTTCTTTTTTCCCCCCAAACTGTGTGCGTGCTTTTGTTCCTTAGATTGGGTAACTTCAGCTTAGTGAATTTCCGATATCCTGAAAAAGGGACCATTTTTAAAAATTGAAACAAAACTTTGTCTTTTGTTTGCTGGTAACTCTGAGTATCAAGCTTTTTTAACTTGCTGTGCAACATATAATAAGTTAAACAATATTATCTGCTGGGATTTTAGGTACAGTTGTATGTGCGTGTAATCTTGCTGTAAAAGTACATCTGTTTATGAAGACAAGAAACCTTGCCAGTTAAACACCAAATGCAAGGTGGTGGGTGTATCTGCTGATGTCTGTGAGTGAGTGTTTAGAGGACTGAACCAGGACTGGTAGCTAGGATTTGGTGTATCTGAATCTCATCTTCCATATTCATTTCTATTAGGGAAAAATAACTGTAAAAAAAAAAAACAAACCCCTTAAAAAAATGAGTTGAACAGCAGTGTTAAACTCATTTTTCCCAAGCTGCTCTGCAGTGAAAGGGCATTGCTTCTCACAGCTGCTTGTTAATTGGTCCTAGGGAATTTCTGCCGATTGTAATTATTTTGTAAGTCTTCTGAGGTGGAGACTTTTTTTGTACAGTGTCCTGTTGGTATCCCTCGGGTACAGACACTTCCCTGATTGACAATTTTTATAATACCTGTAATGCATGATACATAGCCCATGGATATTGATACATAAAACTGCAAATGTCAAGAGAAAACATGGCTCAAGACCACTGTTACCAGCATCTAATTAGACATTGCTGGCATCCTCACATACTAGGTCAGGTCTTCAGTGACAGATTTGGTTCTGAGTGCTTGTGCCTTATGAAACTGTCATTTTTTTAATCCAGGCTTAACACTCTGCCTTCTGAATGAATAGGTTAAATGTGCCATGTTAATTTGAGAGAGAATGTAGCAGTAAGAGGCAATCACATACAATTGGAAAGAAATATTTATGGTCAGTTTAGCAGGATCAGCTATCAGATGACCTCTGACATCCACCATCATCTACTAAAGAGCTAATTAGCTGTAAAAGTAGATGACAAGTCAATTGCATCAGCACAAAGGATGAATTTGTCTTTTTGGGTTTTGCTGATAACAAAGTCTGCTGGTTAAAGATAGGCAGAGAGCCACCTGTGTGTGAAAAGCAAACTTTCGTGAAGGAAGGTTAAAAGAAGATGCAGCTGTAAACAGAAGCATAAGGCAAAGTAAAGGTACAGCATGAGGGGGAAGCTTGTAGAGAAATGGGTGGAGGGGCTCATAGCTAGAATGAGGTAATGTCCACAGACTAAATTTTCTCCTGTGCTTCACTACATTTAGCCCCATGCTAATCCAGATTGTCCTGATTTTTAAAAAGCTGCACATCCTCACTGCAGCTCTTGAGGATGCTGTTGGTTATATTCAATGGCATGTTTACTTGTGAATTGAAGTAAAGGCAGTTTTCTTGGATGGTTGAACATCTGCTTCTCAGCACATGGTCTTGTGCTTTCAAATACAGAGCCTGCTTATTCTTGTGTACCAATTTCCAGTGGGACTTGCTTCAGGCTCATGCCTCAACCTTAACTTCTCCATTTCTGTGTTTGTAACCTTGAGACAATTTAAAGCTTCCTTCACATTGGCATAAATTGGAATTAATTGTTCTGTAGCTTTGAAATTTGCTTCAGAGAACTGGAGAGAATGCTTGACCTGGTCAAATGAAACTCCTTGATTGCCTTCTCAGCTTTGACATGTTTTTAACTGCTGCAAGGAGATACAGTGTGGTGGAGCTGCCACATGGCAGCAGCCTGTCTGTCATGGGAGTCTTGATGTAGCTAAAGCTAGAGGAGTTGAGATCTTTTCATCAGCTTTGAGAAGATCCAATGTGAGGGATGCTGCAGGGAGCTGTTTGGCCCTATGTTGCACAAGATCTTTTGGACCATACTTACTCTTTTTTCCTTTTGTGTTGCCCTATTTCCTACAAAGTTTGGTTCTGTGATTTAGTCAGGTTTTCTTTAGTCAGTCCTGTACCATGCTGTTCTCTGCATAGCTGCATAACACAATGCATTGGTGGCTTCACCCAGTAACAAGTTAGGGTTAACCCTTCCCTCTTGCTGCTTCTGAAATGCTGGTTGTCATTGCAAACTTGCTTTATGGCATAAAAATGTTTTATGACTGGCTTTACTAAGAGCATTCCCTAGGGGCTTAAAAAATACTAGTTACTTAAAAAATTCACTGAGGGGAAGATGGAAGCAACTGTACTTTCTGGTATATAAGATGGGCTTTATGTGGTATAGTAAAACTAGTTAGCAAAACTGGTTCCTGTTTCTACAGTAGCATAACTAACTACATTGACTGTAAAACCAACTTATTTAGAGAAATAGAGAAGATATGGTAAGGAGTGTTTACTTAACCGCTTTTGAAGGGGACCTGCAAAGAGTTATGTTCATATGCAGAATACAATTTGTGGTTTATGCCATTCTGGACCTGTTAAATGCTTTATCCATATTAGCAAGTGGGTAAGGGATGGCTGCCACTATAATTTTCGTAGAGAAGGCAACTGTGTAAGCGGCTGCCTGCCATTGAGTGTCTGGAGTGCTAACCCTAACCCAGGCCAGGTTGTTCTCAATTTTCTTCTGCTGTTGAAACACTCTGACAGCTGTTACCATTGTAGCAGCTGTTTTGTCTTCATTACATGATTAAAAAAAAAAGACAACTCAGGCCAATTGCTAAGGTTCATAACTGAGCACAAATCCCCACTGAAGCTGAGGGGAGTTTATTTGATTGTTCCATAAAACTGGCTTATTTTGTAAACTGTAGCTGTAGGGAAGTCTCAAAACCCCTGAAAGCCCTTGTGCTAGGATGGTTTAGCCCCACTGAACTTGGCGACATCTACACCGCTGCAGACTCTAGTTAACTAGAGTACCTTTAAAAAGGCTTCCCAAGTTAAAAGAAGCCACCAGGACCTTTCCCTTCTTGCCCCTGTTCTCTTGTAGCTGAACTACTTTGGGCATGACATTAGCCCATTGTAATTACACACCACAACATATTTGTAAGTGGTGAGAGGCAATATGGCCTACTCGGTTAAGGAGCAGCTTAAGATGCCAAGCTCGGAGTCTTGTTTCCATTGGTGCCCCTCATTTGGTGCAGGACTTTCTCCAACCTCAGTTCCACAACCTGGAAGGTAATTACACTTGACATTTATTAGGGAAATCAGTTAAGAAGCTAGTTACTAGATAGACAGCTACTTCCATTAGTGATGTTGAGATGTGGTACGACCAGAGTTTATTTTGGTTGAAATGATGTCTTGATAGCTTTGTGCTTCCCTTACTCATTCCCTGCCTTCTCCTGTTTTCTCTTCACCTGATGCGCATGTTCTACATTTGTTGGAAAGGGAGTCTCTCCTCCTTTGAATGAAGAGCCAAGCAGTCCTGGCTGAGCGACAGATTCAGTTTTGGACAAAATTAGATGCTGTTGCAAAATTACTGCCTTGTGTTCTGGTAAAGCAATTCTGAGCTTTTCATGTAGGCTTTGACAAATAACTGTGGTCAGCAGCATGTTGTGTATTGATGTTGCTGTACTGATATGTAGTGGACAGCAAAGGGCTCCAAAACCCAAGCAAAATCTCAACTTCTACCTATTTCCACTGTGATGAAGAGTCTAGCTGGTCTTGAGATACCTACGGGCTGGGGTTTTTTCCCTCCACCATGTATCCTAATGATCCAGGTGATAAATTCAAGGTAGCAATTTGAAAGGGAAGGATGAATCTCCTGCCTAGGCACATGCCAAACAGTAGCATCCCTGAGGCATTCAGCTGGGGACTCACGGGGCAAGAGTGGTGTGGCAGAAAGCAGTACTCTAGTACTGTACCATGTGCTTTAACTTCTGGGTGAAAATGTTTCAACAATAAAAAGAAATCAATACGAAATCAAACTACAGTCCAGAGCAGATTGCATTCTTCTAAATATGAATAATCCGAGTTCAGTTAGATTTGTTAGTTTGAAGTCATTTGAGGATGTGGGGCGCATCCTCAAGTAAAGCTCATCTATCAAAGTCTGCACTACTCAACCGTTTGTGTTGCGTTCCATATTTTTAAATAGAAATTCTTTTCTTAAACTCTCTTTTTAAATGACTTTTTAATAAGGAAAACATTTTCTTCTGCTGTTGTCAACTTATATTTTATTCAGACTCTTCTGTCATACCCACTTCCGTGGTGCATGAACACTTAGCTACTACTACACTACAGCAGACTGGCATGAAATTATATAAAAGACTATTGCATCAGTGAGAAAGCATGACTGGAGATTTTAAAGGG
Organism: Elanus axillaris; assembly: GCA_026212715.1. Lineage (NCBI taxonomy): Eukaryota > Metazoa > Chordata > Aves > Accipitriformes > Accipitridae > Elanus > Elanus axillaris. The sequence continues at coordinate 24,513,983 of JANZLQ010000007.1, read as the reverse complement.
CTGTATAGGTCAGCGAGAGCACCTTGAAGCTAATATGAAATTTGACTGGCAACCAGTGGATGATGGAGACCAAAGTGGAATTACATGCTCACTCCATCTGGTGCCAGTCGGAATCCCAGCAGCAACATTTGGTATCAGCTGCAGTCTGTTAATTGTGTGTTCAGAGAGACTGGCAAAAAGGGCATTACAGTGGTTCAAATTGAATGAAACAAAAGCAGGAACAAATACCTCTGCTTCTGAAAGGGCAAGTTGCTGGCACAGTCAGGTAGTGTTTCTGAAGTAAAAGATGATGCACTGCTCAACAGAGCTTCAGCTGCATGTGTTTAATTCCAGGTGCAAGGAAAAGTCTGTCTCCTAAACTACTAAAGGAATTAATTGCAGTAATGCTTTCAAAATACATAAATAAAAGTAAGAGATGGAAGGCAGCATATGGAGATGACTTTTGCAATACTTAATTTTGAGTTTTGATTAAAGAACACTTCAGATGCCATACCAAAGCCTGGACTAAGTAAGAAGGCAGCCTAGTGGGAAAAGAGGGTGTAATTTGGTGATAAATCAATGGTATGACCATAATATAACAGTGGTGATGGTTCAATTTGCCTTGGAAATTGATGTAAACAGGTACCTAGGAAAAGTGTCAGAGTTTATATGAATTTACGTCTCAATAGTGGCCAAACAGAGAAGAAATAAAAGTGGGACAGATCTGGACCTTTCTTACACAGAACAACGTGTCAGAGGAGAAAACTGCAGAGGGCCCAATTCAGCCTTCTTATGTACCTTACATGGAGTTCGATTCTAAGCTTTTCTGAAATAAACAAGTTTAGGAAGCAGTATGTGATGAAGACACGCAAACCTTCAGTGCCTGAGGCACAGCATATAATATCAAAATACCAGGAGGGCAACAAGAAATGAGTTTTAGCTGCACCTTCCTGTCCTGCTCATCACAAAGAATGCAAGATAGTTGGGTGCTCTTTATATCATACACTGACAAAGCTCATGCACTTGGCTGAACATTCGATGTACCTTCCTGGAATGCTTTGCCTTTCAAATCTGCAAGCAACCAGCTGACTCTGCATTGCAGTGTTTGCTCTACCTGTCCTCATCAGGTCTGTACAAGCTGGAGGAAAGATGTTGACAAAAGTAATCGATAGAGTAAAGAATGATGAACCGATGAAAAGAATCTGACTGAAAGGCCACGATGGAGACCACAACAGTCATGACAGGATCATAATTATAATTTTGGGGGATGGTAAATTAAAATGCTACCACAGAAATAACAGAATCAATAATTTAAACCTTGGCAAATCTAAGGTTATAGAAGAAAAGGCTAAAAGCAGTAACTGTTGTGCACAAAAGAATGCTTTCTCTACTCTTTAGTTTACCAGCATAATCATTAGTTATGATGCAATCCTAGGCTTGTTTGCAGACTCCTTCCACTAGTAATAATATACCAGAGAACTGGATGGTATGGGGGAGAGAATGTTCTTACATGTAGTGATTATAGAAGTTGGGTTTCTTCTGGGTGTATTGCTATCAGCTGCTTGTGTGACCTTAAGCACAAGACAGTTTACTTCCTAATGACTCCTTTTTTCAACTAAAAAAGGATTGTGCCTTTTAAATTTGTGTTTTGAGAGTACTTCACTGTACTTGCATGGAAGGTAAATGTACATGTTCATACACAACTTTGAGCTTCACATTAGAATGATGTGAGTTAGTGTCAACTGTAGTAAAGCTGTGGCTTCAGATCTTGATTCACAAATTCTCTTAATGTTAATATTTGCCATAGTTGGAGTTTAGAGCAAGAATATGACTGAAGGTTTACGAGAGTTGTGTAACCATGCAGGACAGTGTCACTATGGATAAGCAAAGTAGCTCTGCTTAAATCTATGACAATACTACTGTGCATAGAAGCTGAGTTTTAATTTGCATGAGCTGAAAGCTCTGCTTCCATTTGTGAGAAACTGAAAGACTGAAAAGAAAAGAAGGGGAGGGGAGGAAAACCCAAAATTGAACAGGAAGAAAGGAAGTGAAATACAAATACTGGAGGAGAAAAAAAAGTATAAAGAAAAAATGGGAAAGGATATGTAATAACTTTGTTAGGTACTTTGATGAACTCTATTTGTTAACATAAAATTGGAGTCCTTGAGGCTGGCAGGCACCTCCAGAAATGGTCACTCCAACCACTGCTCAAGCAGGGTTAGAGAGAACAGCTTGCCCAAGACCATGTCCAGTTGGGTTTTCAGTATCTGCACAGGTGGAGACTTTACAGCTTCTCTGGGGGATGTTACACTGTTCAAGCACTCTCATGCTTAAAAAGATTTTTCTTGCCTTAAAAAGAAATTTCTTTCTATTTCATTAGTAGCAGTTGCCTCTTGTCCTGTCACTGGGCATCACTTAGAGCAGCCTGGCTCCCTCTGCTTTATACCCTTTTGCCCTCCGTGGCTGAACAGTCCCAGCTCTCAGATTCTTTGTGTGAGCAGTCCCTTCATCACCTTTGTCTGTCTTGTATTGGGAGCCCAGCACTGAACCTGACACTCGAGATGCCTCTCACGGGGGCTGAGTCAAGGGGAATCATGTTTCTCAACCTGCTGGCAACTCTCTTCCTGATGCAGCAGTTTTCAGGAACCAATCTTTGCAGAAGATCAGCTCTTAAAATATTCTAAAAAACTAAAAATTTTGCGAGTGTGCTGTCAGAGATTCCCAAGAGCACTGTGTGATCTTGAAAATGTCATCATCAGTATGCTAATTCCTTATTGGGTGCAAGCCCACTGTTCACACTATTTGGTATCTGAATGATTTAAATTAAGACTTGCTTTTCTGAAGTAAGTGTTTATATTGCATCTAAATGTTAAGATGTACTTTTAAATATTTTTCATCTGTTTTTTTCCAGCTTGCGTATTACGTTGTGCAGAGCAGTTGTACTAGCTCAGCTCAGTGCATGTTACAAGCTCTGTAGGTGCCCTGAGGGTGCAAAGGATTGCTGTTTAGGACTAAACCTAAAATTTTAGTTGGTCGGCAGGTTTTGGCCGCAGCCTTAATTTGTCATCATGCATCACCAGGAAAAGTAATTTTAAAAATAGAATTTAAAAGCAATTCTTTCATGGCTACCTGTGATCAAATCTTGCAGTTATTCACTCCCTACAGCAAACTTCATATGATCATTGTTATTGCCGCTTCTTCTGGAAAAAATCAACAGTTGAATCTTACACAAAAATTTCAGTGAGTATTCTTCCAATGCAAAACTTAATTCTGTTGCTAGTTTGCTGTGTCTGAGCTTGTCTTCCTCTAATATTTACCAAAGAACTTGTGAAGCGCTAGTGAAAATGGACTTCAAAAAGATCTCATTGGTTTTACAGAGGATTGGATTCAAACTCTTGCATGTACATACATGTATGAGGAAAAACGTTGGATAAACAACTAACACAAAGACTGGTCATAAATATATTAAGGGACAATTCATTATAATTACCCCCAAATGCCTAAACTTGCTCCAATGAATTAGGTTTGGTTTTTTTTAGTAAGTCTGCATTTGCCATGAAAGAACAAGCTTGTATTCTTAAGTTTATATTATTTTCTTACCTGATTCTGTGCTTTAACTGCATCTTATTCAGGATCTCATATAACTTAAGATTTTTCTGTGCTTTTCTGCTTTGCCTGACTTAAACTCATCTTATGCAAGGCTGAGTAACACCATGTGACATGCACCAATAGCTTTTTCAGATGCCTTCTGTTTTAATTACCATGTATCAAATATTTCCAACCAGCTTGTGGTCTGCAGAACGAATTAAACATCTCCATAAAGTGGTTTAAAAAATTATCCAAAACTGGACTAAACTTGAACCATGAATATATTAATGAAAATCTCAATCTGTTCATGGACGTTTTGTAAGCAACAAAAAGCAGCATTAATTAAGTCAATTACTTTGCGGTTTTCACTTGACGATAGGGAATGTTACAGCATTTGGCCCTCTAAATTCTGGTAGTAACACAAGCAAGGGAAATTGATTTTCAGTTTTCTCTTCAAGATGTCTGTTTATTATAACTTTTATTTGAGCATACAGTTTTCTACCTCTGTAGGTTGTAAGGTAGAAAGTGTCTTTTGTTAGCTTAGGCAGCATTTGTGTTGGAAAAAGCAGCCTGGCCGGTCAGTTAGAAGGCATATTTCCCTGTTCCTTCTGGATGAAAAAAAGCCTGGCTCTGGTCCATGTATCCTGCCCATAATTCATGCTGAGGGTGTCAATCAGTAAGCTAAAATGCCTACAGGTATCTGTGTTGGTGTGTATAAGATAATATTGCTTTTCATTTTCTAGAGAAGGGCATCGTTCAGGTAATGGCACCATTCCCAGTATCCCTGTGAGCTTGCCTAGCACTAAAGTGTAGCTCCAGAATATAGGTCAGAAAAGGACATTGTTATAACTAGTGCCCTTGATGGAAACTGGTATGTGCTGAATTTGCAAAAAGTCTGAGTTCGGTGTCATCCGTTTTCAGTATTTCCCGAACAATTGATTTATTTCACATTATTAATGAACTTTGCAGCAGTTCCACTTGTCAGGCCTACTCTGCAGGGGTCAATAATGAGAGGAAACCTGATGTTAGTGGATCCAGCTTAAGTGATTCTGTCATGCTAACGATTCAATATATCAGGACAAATGTCAGCTCCTTCCAATATGTTAATTCCTCTGATCCTATTTGCATAAACTACAGTCAATGAAATACAAGTTCCCCCTCTAGGATAGTTAATGGAGATTTGTAAAGGGTTGGTTGGGTTTTTTTCTGAGTTTCTAGGAAGGCTGAGGAGAATGGAACCTCATTCCTGAGCTCCATGTTTAACCTGGAAGCAAAGATGTGGCTTTACTTGAACACTACCTCTTCAAGGAGTAGGTTTAGCTACCTGATTAGGTGATAATAGAGATGAAGACTGGACATCCCCTGTATCTGATTTTGTAGGTCTCGGAAGGGATTGCTCATGAACCAAGGAAGCAGCAGAGAGGATTGACTTCTGGCCTTCTGTACTCAGAATAGAGGATTAACCCTTCAAGTTAGTGTACATGTGAGACTATTTTCCCAGCATTTCTGGCAAAAATGTTGCCAAATTATGTGTTGTCATAAAGTGAAACTTGTTGTCAACAAAGTACCTGTGGTAGCTCTGCACTAGCAAGCTTTCAGAGCGTGCACTTGTGGCTCTCCCATGTCTTGTCTGAGTTCTCAGTTGCTTAAGCTGAAGGTTTTTCTGCATTTAGTGGTGTGAAATGCTTACCTGTGGCTTATACCAAGTTCCTCAACATGGTTGAAGTGGGTGTCCTGTGGCTTGCACCTGAGTTTACTACAAGGATGACCTTGTTTTCTCCTTAAGGTGCTGTTTTGTGTGCATCAATTTGCCTTTAGGATTGAGAAAATAATTTATGAACATTAGAAAAAAATTTCCCTAGATATTTGTGGAATAGATGTTACTTGTTGTCATGCACTTTCTTGTGGCCCATATACTGCCTTGTTACCTGAAGATGCTAAAACATTTTATTAACTCACACGTTTGCTACCACAAGCCAACTTAAAGGCATGTATCTGAAACAAGATTTTACTGAGGTTCTCTGTCCCTATTTTGCTTCTACCACGACTAAATAAAAAAATGAGGGATTTTGTGTGGTACTTCCTCTCTTCCCTGGATTTTTGAGATGATGCTTCAGTGTTTAGCAACAGCAATAAAAGCGTGGAATACTCATGGTTGTAAACACCACGAGGGGAAGCAGCCTTTCCCACAGAGTGTTAAAGTTTCTCAGGACAAAAAAAAGGTAAGTAGCTACTGCTTTGTTTTCTTCTACTTTCTCTGTGTATGAAATCACTTTGATAGATCTGCAGGAAGAGATTTAGTTGCAGATGGCAGAGGTCAGTGTATTGTGTATTCAATGTAGTCAATAATAAAGTCAGGACTTATGCTAACTGAATGTTAATAAGGAATCACAAGGACCTTGGAAAGTCATTACGTCTGGTCATTTGCTTCACAATATTGCTCCAAACAGGCTCTGGAGGCCAATGCAAGGGGATTAAAAAAAAAGTCTGGAGGAACAAGGGAAAGCAGAAAGGCTAAAAATAGAAGGTTCGTGTAATGTGCAGCAGACCATTGTAAAGACATTTTCAGAGTACGGCCGTTACGCAGTGAAGAAAACCTTATTACTTCATTAAATGGCCTCAACACTGAACCTCATCTTAGTCATCCTTTCTCCCCCTGAAATTGCTGTCCTGTTGGCCTAGGAGATCTTGATGAAAAACGCAGCTTCCCGTAAGAGCAGAAATCTTGGCTATGGCTGTAGAGATAACATAAACTACATTCAATTGTCAAGGTTACAGATGAAATAGACACAAAACAGAAGGGGTTAATTCCTGCAGCTCTAGATACTTGGGCAAAATTTTTGTTTCCTGGGATCTTCATGTATGAACAGTGCAAGATTCGTCCTAGGAGCTCTGGTTTTGGGTTGGCCTCAAAAGGAAAAATCTTTAGGCTATAGCATGACTCAAGCCAATAGTCCTTCCTTCCTACAAACCAAATATTTATTATCCCTTCCATTAAGTCATCATTAGTTTGCTCTCCAACCTTGAAATGACAAAAACTGGAACAAACCCTTCAAACCCTGAATTGAATCATTTAATCTTACCCAGTGTTACGGGTTTGTGTGGCTCAGGTTTTTTTTGGTAGCAGGGGAGAAGGCCGCAGGGCCGGCTCCTGTGAGAAGCTGCTGGAAGCTTCCCCAGCTCCAAGCCGGACCCGCCTCTGGCCCAGGCC
>JANZLQ010000007.1:24495231-24507058 GCA_026212715.1 Elanus axillaris | reverse complement strand
GAGGAGGGGAGGCCCCTGCAGCCCGTGGGCAGACGGCAGGCTGTCCCCCCCCAGCCCAGGGAGGGCAGCGGGGGAGCCCCCCAAGATGGCCATGACTCCATGGGAAAGCCTGTGCTGGAGCAGCGTGTGACCAAAGATTGGCCGATGGAAAGGACCCACGCCAGGGAAGTTTGTGAGGAACTGCAGCCCACGGAAAGGACTCATGTTGGAGAATTTCATGAAGGACTGTCTCCCGTGGGAGGGACCTGACTCTGGAGCAGGGGAGGAGTGAGGAGTCCTCCCCCTGAGGAGGAAGGAGCGACAGAGACAAGGTGTGATGAACTGACCCCAACCCCATTCCCTGTCCCCCTGTACTGCAGGGGGGGAGGAGGTGGAGAGAAAATCAGGAGTAAATTTAAGCAAAGGAAGGAGGGAGGGGTGGGGGGAAGGTGTTTTAAGGTTTGGGTTTACTTCCTAATATACGTGTTTTGTTTTGATTTGTAGTAATTTAAATTGATTTTGTTTCTTCCCCAAGTTGAGCCTGTCTTTTGCCCATGACCATAAAGGGGGGTGATCTCTCCCAGTCCTTGTCTCAACCCGCAAGCCTTTCTTTATATTTTCTCTTCATCCCAGTTTGTTACTGACTGGGCTTAAACCACAACTCCCAGACAAAGCTATCTTTGGAGGAGTAATGCCACTGTGCTTAATGTAGGATCTTAGTGTTGCTCCTTGCCTTTATTTCCTGAGGTTGCTAATGAAGGAAATATCTTTCATGGCATTATCAGTGTAGTCAGTGAGCACCCAGCAGATGTTGCTGCCCTGTGACATGTGGTTGCCCCACTTCTTGCTAGTTGTGCAGTTGAAGCTCCAGCCTTTATCATTTCAGTGAGCAATGACCAGTCCTGCAATAAACCCAGTTCTACTACTTGGCTATGCATGATAATGCCTCTGTGCCACTGAGCTGGCCTCCACTGGTTAATTTATTGCAAATGCCTATAAAATGCATGTAGAAGGCAGATAGGTCTGTCATAAATCTCAAAAAATTAGCTTAATGCTCTTATTGTTTGCAGGCTGGGTCTGTGGGCGTAATGCCTGTGTATACATTATAATTTCATCCAAGGGTAAGAGCTCAGTAGACTAAGTTGCTGGTTTTGCAGCAACATTCCAGTATATTTACAGTGGAAAGGACTAGTCAGGTTGTTAATATGGCACAAGTTTCAAACCGTTTGCACAGGGCACCTTAATTTCTAGCAATTTTGCAGCAGTGAAGAAGCTCAGCCTTTGTACAGAGTGTCAGTGTGGGACCTAAGGTTTCAGATGACTTGGGGTTAGGAAAATTGATAGTCTCATTTATAAATATGCTCCAGTCAATGAAGCTATGTCCACAGTTTAGATGAAGCAGCTTGAATACCAGAAAAATGCAGCCTGGAGAGTGACAGGGATTCTATTGGGATTAATTCATTTTGCCTGTCACGTAGAGTCAAGATTTGGTTAGACGTCTTTGCTGCTGCCTTGTCCTCCTGAGCCATGAGTGACTCGCACACTTTAAAAATTGTTGCTTCTCGTCAAAAATATTAGGACCTGCAAAACATAGTATTTTGAGGCGTATAACTTCCATATTGAATTTTTATGCAAAATTGAACTAGATATGATTCAGGCTGAGTTTGCCCAACCCATCCTCTTGCAGATATGAAACCAGGTAGTGATTTAGCTTGTTATCCTGAAGACAGTGTGAATATTCAGCCTTTCCTGTTAATGCATTGGGTATTTCTAGGGGGATCCACCATGTTGGATAGGTTTGAATAGAAAAATCTCTAAAACATCTGCCAAGGATTCATCTTGTCAGTGCTCATCAGAGCAGATGGTAAATATAAATAACCTGTGGAGCAGTTTTTCTTTAACCTATGCCCTCCACTTTAATCTTCACTGGAGCAATGCTCGTCCATCACAATTTAGTCATCAAATATCACATCCTTGTTACATTGAAAAAGCCTTTGGGAAATGTCTTGCATGCTGGAGTAAATGAATAAAAAATGACTAAGTTGTCCCTCAAAAAGTTGATATTAACTGCTTTGCCACCATTTGTTAGTGCTCAGAGGCACATGTCCAGAGTATTCAAGTATCACAGGAGCTTAGTGTTTTGGTTGGTATGGGAGCTTTGATCCAGCAAAATGCTTAGTGCCCTCAGCTTCCATACAGTTTCCTCAGAGCAGAGAGCATGGAGGCTCTGGGTCACAAATAGCTTGCGTTTTCAGTGATGTATTCATGAAATTCTTACGCATAAATCCTGGATAGTATTGTGTGTAAAGGGCTGTAAGGGATGGAAGCTTTAATGAGCGTGCACATCCTTTTCTTGTGTTTTTGCTGAGTGATCCTTCATTTGTTAAGGAATTGCAATGTTTAGAGTTCCAATACGTAAAACTGCATTTTTAACAAACTCAGAAGTGCAGAGATTAACTGCCTCTTTCTACTCAACTCCAGATTAAATGACACGTGCATGGTGATAAAATGAGAATGAAGTACAAGTTTCTGTACTGTAATCAAGGTATAAGAAGGGTCTTTAGATTTTGTCACATCCTAATAACGAAAATGTGACTGTTCTGTTTCAGATAACCTTCTATCTCAGAATAATAATATGCTGTCATACTAGAAAACTCTTCAGGAAGCTCTTACTCTTTATATCTGTTTCCCTATGAGATGCTGAATGACCACATACTGAAGTTTGGAGTTGCAGGTGCACTTAAATCTATGTAGTTTCGTTGATTTTTTTTTTTTTTTAAGGATTTGATTTTCTTTGTGGAAATGTGGTTCAGAACAAATATCAGGCTTTGCATCTACCCTAACTTAATATAGAGAGCCTTGTGTCACTTGGGTGAAGAACTCAAATAGCCCTAAAAATATTTTGCAAACATAGCTAATGAAAACTAAGTCTTCACCATCTGTCAAATAAACTCCAATTGTCCAAGACTCCTTTTACTCTGGGGATTTTCCCCTTCCACCCACATTGACCCAATCATGTAACCCTTTTCTACCAAGAAAACCACTGCGTTGAGACACTGCAGGATGTGAGAGGCCACTACTGGACATCCTACTTCCGAGTCCTAAATTGTGAGTGGACTGAACTGTCTGTGACTGTGGGCCTATGCAGCCCTAGGCAATTTTCCTTCTACATCTTACCTGTGGGAACTCCGTGATTGTCTTCTCTTTCTAAAACATGGAAATTACCTAATACACTGAATATATGTCAGTGACACACTTTCACACCATCCTGGTTAAAATAAATTTAACTGTTTCAAATATTAATGCTCTTCTTCTACCAATTAGTAGAGTCAGTGTGACTTAAACAGGCACCCCTCACAGGATGTGGCTTATTACCAAATGGAGACATGAATTGTGGTAGACTTTGTAAGGAAGCAAGTACAGCCCCAAAAAAGCTGCATAAGTGTCCAATTGTGGCATGGTATTCATAAGCAGCAGTTTGTGTATTAACAACCCCTGCACAATATAGAAGAGCAAGTTTCAATTATAGTCCTTTTAAAAACATTTGGAAAATGCTGCTACTTCATGCCTATTGATTTCCTTATTGAAATCAATATTCATATAATGAGGTCTGACATACTTCTGACCTGTGTAAATGCAGTGAATTCTTGGGGTGGGGGAGAAAACTCTGGTAATGGAAGTTTAAGGATCTGTCTTAAACCTGCATGAGAGACAGGCACTCGAAAGATGCCTCTCATAAGGCAGAAGGTGCTTTGGTATACTTTATTTTGACCTTGGTTACTTAAGCATTTTTAGGTATGAGACAGGGTCTTTGCTTATGCAATCACCTAGCTATAAGCAATAAAATATATTGAGGTCATATTTACTTTGCAAATCCTGAATGGTACAAAACTGAGTAAACCCTTGGATGATATGGTTGGTCACCACCTCCACTGCTGAAAAAGTAATAATGAGGACAGTGAATATAAGAGCACAAGTTCACATTGCCCTAGTAGTATGAAGAGAACCTGAATGTAGGCTGCAAAGCTGCGCAAGGTAAACTTACTAAATGTTTAGTTCAGAATACAGCAGGAGGTTCTCATGTGTACACGTATCAGGCTGTGGCTGGGTTTTTTTCTACTGTGGTGTTATAAATAAGCACTATAGAGAGATCTAGGGTATATGTTTGGCACTGTTACTGCCTTCTGTATAGGTTTGTTCTGTGCTGCTGTCTTCATCAGTAAAAATAGAAACAGTGGTTCCCACTCCCTTTTTAAAGATCTGGCAAATGAAAAATGCGGAGAGGAGTCAATTTTCACTAGTGGTCTTACCTAATCCTTAGACTTTATGGTTGTTTAATACCTCTTCCTCTTTCTTTCTTGTCTTGGGAACTAACAGTTCCCACAGTTTTCTTAGGATACTTAATGGGTTTTGATGGTCACTGTGTTTACTGCTTATCTGGCATGGCTACTTAATCAGCCACAAAAAAAAACCATTAAGGGGCAATTGCAAATGAGAGTTAGAAAAGAAAATGCTCACTTTCATTTCTTTTTTCACTCTGCAGGCATTTTAGCAAACCAAACTGCTAAAGTAAAAACGTGGGCCTAAATAAGACCTTTAGTGGTACAGGAATGTGATCCTTTACTAGTTTAGGCACACTCGTAAGTCCTACATCAAGCCCCATGTTGTGTTGCTTTGCAGCTTCTCTCCTTAAGACAATCCAACTCATTTAAGAATATAACATTAACACAATCTACTATTCAAATGAAGTGGTTTTAGTGGTCTTTGGCCTCATTGCTAAGAATATGAAGTTCATCAGTAGTGTATCATGCTTTCTAGCAATGGAATTTTTTGGTTTTGATTAAAAGCTAGAAATCTGCTCCAAAACTATGTGCTCTTTGTAGATGGTATTCCTCCTCATCCCATCTTACCCTGCTGCAAATTCCTATTAGTCCTACATGACTTGTGTATGTTGAAAAGCATAATTCTTAAAATAGTTTTGGGAGTATCTGTTTTGAACTTAAACAACTGAAAGCATCTGCAAAGAATAGGAAGACCGGTGTCTTGCGTCGTGTATATGTGGCTTCTTCCTTTCCCACTGTTGGGGGTATTTACCCTACCAAGATCTCCACTGGAGAAATATTCCAGAGTGCTTCTAGCAGATAGCTTTTAGTTAGGGAGTAGATGATACAAATATCTTTATATATACGGCATATATAAATAGTCAGGAGACTCATGAATCACACAAAGGAACAAAATCAGTAGCTCCTTTAAAGCTTCTTAAGAGAATTTAGAGTGGGAATAACATTGTTGGTTATCTCATTCAGTGAAATAACTATGCAATAGTGAAATATTCATGCAACTTCTAAGTGTACATGGAGGCATAGGTCTCAGACAATTCATTAAGCAATCATATTTTGACTTTATGCTCATAGAAAACAGATGATTAGGCAAAGGTGACTTGATTATTTTTCTGCCTTAGTACTGAATGATTGGATAGCAGTAGATGTAACATCCCTTTTCTATGTTGTAGTAAGCAGCTTAAATTACAGTGTTCTCAATTACAACTTGTTTGGCAAGGTAGCCAAGCAAGCAGTTAACATGCCGCTGATAACAGGCAGTGTGGCTACAAAGCTCAGAGGATGGTTGCTAAGGATTTTTCCCGTCTGGGATTGGTCTTTGGTGGCTCTTGCTCAAATTTTCCTCAGTGACCTTGTCAGCACATTCACTTTTTGTGCTGAAGCTGGAAAAATGCCGAAGTTAGCAGCAGACCTGGGATACCACAAGGCAGAAGAGGAGGGTACTGAAGATTGGAATAAAAAACCAAATGGCTTTACAACAGCACAAAATGCACCCAGTGCCTTGTATATCAAGTACATCTATAATAAGGTGAGGAAAATATGATTTGTGGATGGCTGAAGATAAGGAGGGAATGAATGATAGGATGGCTCTGGGCCAACCAAGGTGAGATGACTGTAGGAAAGATAAACATTGCTCTAGCCAAGATAGATGTCAATTTGTGGAAGGGTGAGGTGATGCTATTGTACCAAGCACTGTGGAAAGCTCATGCAGAATGCACAGTATTGTTCAGATACAGTGCACGAAAGATGAACTCTCAGTGAATCAAATGCAAAAAAGAGACCTTGGAATAATTAAAGGACTGATCTGACTGTCATCCCAGAACTGAAAGAGCATGGTTTGCTTAGCCTAGCAGTATTCAGAGGTGATATCATTGTTTCCTATAAATCTATCAGGAGAGTAAATTTCTGAAAGAGAGGCTACTGTCAGCACAAACTCATGGATATAAACTGTGAACTGATTTCGCTAGAAACCAGGAGACTTACTCTTTGTGCTTTTGCCCATTGGGATAACAAGGGCATTTCTCCTCTCAGCTTCTACAGCCCTTACCTAAGGGTAGGAGGGAGCCTGAATGATGTATGAAAGACATATATGGTGGGGGTACCTGAACTACTGGGTCTAAACTCTATGGCTCAGTGTCAAACTCAAAAAGCACATGAAGAAAATATCTTAAACCATTAAACTGCTTAAGGGCCCTTTACTGATCAGGAACACTGTCCTAATTGAAAAACTAGTCTGGGTCAGAAAGGGGCCTTGAAAGCAGTTAGAACATGGACATGACATGGAAGAAAGTGAAAAGCTGGTAGTAATTAATGTAAATCAAAAGATAAGGATGGTAGAAAGTTGGCATGGAAGCAGAAAGGTGCAAGGAGAAATGTGTGGCTGTCATGCTTAAGGTTAGTAAACATCTTTTTAATTGTGTTAGGAATTAAAGGTATCTCAGGAATAGTATTGGTCTGTTGCTGGTGGGTGAATAAAACTGGAGATAAGAAAGCAGAGTTTATCAAGCAAAGTATTCTGTACTTGCAGTAAAGTTCAGATGGTCATCATGTGATGTTGATCTGGCTTTCCATTCCAGCAGTGTAAGGGTTATCAGACTGTAACTTCAAGGTGGATGCTTCTTAAGTCGTGGGGTAAGGGGTGTCAAAGCTCTGCTAATTTGCTTTTCAAGAACTGTACAAGAATTGACTGAGGACTTGTTTGATAATAATCTTGAAATATATACTTAAATTATGGTGAGTCTTGTGCTTGGTATTTGCACGAGAATTTCAGTGGAGAAACTAGGATGATGCAAAGTTAACACACTGCTTGATATTGCTTAAAACACTGGTGAGATTAAGTCTCAGCAGGTATTTCTGAGCAGCTGCTCATTCCTGAGTAGCGAGTGAGTTGCCAGCAGGGATCCATTGGGGTTGATTCTTGGCTCTGAGACACTTAACACTACTGGTGGCCTGGCAGGAAGAACAAACCATGGCAGGTAAAACTTTCAGTGGGGGACAGAAACAGAGACCTGGATCACAGGGGAGAAAGTTGCTATGTGGAACTGAACAAAGGGAACTTTGGGAGAAAATAGCTCTTGTAGCAATTTACCAAAACTCCATTGGGTATTTTTTCACTCCTGCTCCTCAAAACATTTTCCTCAATTAAGCATGCTTCAGACAGTATTCATGTCTGTTGCCTATGTGGAACATACAAATAATAACTTAAATCATCTGACATGGGTTCAACTTGTCTGTTATGTGCATCTCCTCCAGATGCTTGAATATGCTGTGTTGGCTGGGGAACAAACTGTAAGGGTTGATGTTGACCTGCTGTTAACGCAGTAGCTATTTGGTTGGCTTCCTAGAGGAGGGGCAGGTGTCCAAGCTTTTGCTTTCCATGGCTATTGATGCTATAGATTATAAAGAAAAATGGCTTTAAAACTCCTGCATAGTGATACTAGTTAGTAGGGGGAAACAGTTTACTGAAGTGACAAAGACAAGGCAATGTAACTGGGATGTTTGTCTGACCTGGCCCTACAAGGTACTAAAAAATAATTTTTTGGTGTCATAGAAAGCAACTGATGTAATGCATCTCAGTCTGCAACCTGACTGGGACTGAGATAGTTAGCTTCTGGCCAGTTTCTGCAGAGTTGTGGGAATCCAAAAGCAATTCCAATAGCTAAGTTTGGTAAATTTAAATTCTGCAGCTTAAGCAGGGGGAAAAATAATCCAAGTTTGATAAACTGAAAAACACTGAAAATCACCAGAGGACTAGATTTGATGTAAATCGGTACTTTTTAAGCAGAAGGCAGTTAACTGAGATACCTGCTATGGCCTTTCTTCTTGAATTACATTTCTTATAATGTAAGGACTTCTTTGCAAAAAGGTGACTTAAACTGCTGTTTCTGAGCAAGATCAGTGGTACTGGAAAGGCATTTGAATGCATGACATTGAGGACTGTTGTCAAGATAATCAGGGTTAACTGTACACAAAGCTAGGGGTGAAATTTGCACCCCAGTGGTTGCCATTCTACTCTTCCTTTCTCAGTATTTTGGCTTATGTTTGTAGCTAACACATTATTGCCTGGCTTCTAAAGCTTGGGGTTGTGGTTTTGATTTTCTGATCTTCTTCTTTTGTTCTCCTTGAACAAGGCTGGTTGCAGAGCAACAACTTTTTTTGTTCTCCTTACAGCAAGGTTGGTTGCAGCTTGCAGTGGACCTATCCCCTGCAGCTACCCAGGGAACGGGGCCATACAGCAGGACTAAAGATTTGCATGGGCACTAATTAACAAGCCAGCAAAATGCATCTTGTTTTTAAAAAGCTGCAAATGCTAAATGAGGTCAATCTTTTAATTTCAGAAATTAAGGGACAAAACTTACCACAATGCCCTTAGGTATTTTCAAACAGCTTGTGAATGTAGGTATAGGTGTTTAATCCCAGAATCCATTTAAAAGGGCTTAAATCCATACATATGTACAAATGATGAATTAAGTGGATCAATTTTGCCTTATGTGTATTCATCACCATACTGTTCATTAGCTGAACAAAGAAAATAGCTTCAAGATTTCAGATCAAGAGTCTATCAAGGTTTGGCAAGCTGAACAACTTATGCAGAAGCTTGGCCTCGTGGGACATGAGTGCTCCAGAGTGACCTTGAAAGAGTGATTTTGCAGGATAAAATGGGCAGGAATGTCATGGCTGTGGGGCTGTGCGAATAGGTGGAGGGGCTTGGGTTTGTTAGCTGAACTGTGAAATCAGAAAATTCTCTGGGGTTGACCCCAGAGTACAAATGCCCTTAGTGGAACAGAATACCAAAACACAGTGAACTGTGGGAAATGTTAAATATTGCCTATGACGATGAAATATTTCATTTTGGTTAACTTCCTTAGATATTCATGATTTTGAAGCAAAACATCATTTCAGCATGGAAAACAAACTATTCAAATGCTTTTTCTTTAATTGTTTTGAAGGAGGGAAAACATGTATGTCAAAACTGCATACACTTTTCAAAACACTTTGCAAATAGTGAAGTTTTACTTAGCTGTGATACCTTTTAAAATTCCTGTGACGTATTTCTACTCAGAAGTTTACAGCCTGCTTCACGAAAATAAGGTGAAAACTACATTATATTTGAATGTGTTCTAATGAAGCACCAGTGTCCAGCTCTTGCAGAGAATGCCTAACTTTCTCATATGCAGCTACCTACAGTTGTAGGATAACAGGTGCTTAGGAATAGGCAACAAGGGATGATTATTCTGAATGTTGAGTTTAGCAGAGTGTGCAGATCAAACAAGAATTGCATTACCATGTAAATCTTCATTCAAATATAACTGCCATCATTGTTCAGTACTGGCCAAGGACCTAGGCTAACTTACTTTGTACTGTTGCCTTTCACTTCTGGTTTGAACCAGATGACTATAAATGACTCTGGTTTTGTCTAGTACCATTTGATGTAGACTATACCAAAAGTCTTATGAGAAATTCAGGTGGCATGGTGAATTAGAAAACACCAGAGTGACCACTTATTTCTATATAGAGTAGTAATGATGCCTATGGGATTCTTGAGTTCAGTTTTTCTGGTACTACAGTAGCAGCAGAATTCCTGCTCTCAGACTGGGCTGTGTAAGGCTTGCTAAAGAGCAGCATGGGGGCAGAAACAACAGAAAGAAAGGGTTGAAGGGAAGTATTATAATTGCTCTTGCGTTGATGGGAGTGGCACTTGAGTGCCACAGTGCAGGATGAACTTCCATCCTGACCACAGTTAGTTCTTGGTCTGCTTTTTGACCTTTGTCTCTTCAGCTCTGTATTGTGTTTGATCTAGATCTGAAATGTGGAAAGGTTTGGGAGGGAACTTTTTAATGATCTGCAGCTGAAAAAGACTGCTGAACTGGAAAGCCTTGATCTCACTGAAGCTCATCTGATGCTGCCTAGGCTGAGAGACAGAGTGGAAACCCTTTGAAAGTGTTTGAGAAATTTAACTTGAATATGCATTGGTGTGAAGTTTGGAAAACTTTTCTCCTGGTGTTTTCAAGCTTGTTTACAGAAATAAATGGTAGAAGTATGTGTAGGTAACTGAAAACAGTCTATCAATAAAACAGAAGACTTTTCTGTGAAACTGAAGCTCAGAAAAACCCAGCACTATTCTTAATTGTTACAATGAAGTGCTGCCCAATGAAGTGCTACTACCAGGAGGCATTCAACTTGACCCACCAACATCTATACTCTGTGGCTGTACTGCAACTTAACCAATGTCTCTCCATTTCATTGTGTAATTCATCCCACCATCATTGCAAGTCTGAACTACACTTGTAACCTCAGCTCCCAATATGCTGAATTGACGATAAAATCAAAGTGGGGGGAGAAATATTTTTTACAAAGAACAGACATTACTCCCTTTTGACAAGAGACAAATGTTTCATTCAAATGCTGCATTTCGCATATTGGAAACAGTAATGAATTCTTGTGCACCTTTCTCCCTAGTTCACAATGTCAGCCCCAGGCGTAGAGGCACTTCAGGCTTTTCTTACAAAATTAAATTTAATGTTACACCTTCCAGAGGAATGATGCATAAATCAAGTGTTTGATTTGCATGGACTCTAGTGAACAGCCCTATCCTGTGCAAATATAAACCCAGTCTTGAATATTATGTCAGGGACAGGAACAAAGCAATCTAGGGTTTCCAATGAGAATCTGGGACCAACTGTAATTCAGGCTGGTATTATGTTGCTCTTATGTCAAGGATGTTATTAAAATTCTTAGGTTTTGCCTCCTTTTTTTCATCTCAAAAGAAAATGTTTTTTCTGACCTTCTTGTATTTTGGCAAACCAGTATACACCAGTGCTATTTATACACTGACTGAGGAGCTGAGATGGAATAGCTGTAGGTTTTTTGTTTTCTCTTAGATAAGTAGTGAGGTTAGCAGGATAAGAGGGTAATGAAACAAGGCAAAGCAAAGATGATCATGGAATAAAAATGCAAATGGAAAGAAAAAGATTAGGTAGCTTTGTACCCTTTTTGAAAACAGGCTGCCTTCCTGTGAGTATTCAGAGCCTGGACCAGGTCAGCAAAGTTAAGGGACTAGAAGGCAATAAATATATTCTGCTTCAACATGCAAATGCGTTTGTGTTCAACACAATACAAATCCTTCTGCAGGGCTTTATCATGGAGCCAGGCTGTTAGGTTCTGCACTGCCATATATTTATTACAGATGGATGTTCTTAAGTTCTTCATAGTGGTGGTGGTTGGTTTAGTCCAGTGAATTGTATATACTGCTCCTCACAAACTTGCTAAAATTTTGATTGCTCTGTGGGCCTTAAGTTTGTAGGTGAGATGCTGAATTTCTGTCTAACCACAGTATTTGTGCATCATCTGTATTGGGATGGGGCTGCTTTGTGTGCCTAAATAAATCAGGTCTCATGAATTCACCTTCCCCCTGCCTCCGCCCCCCGCCCCAATTCAGTTAAGGCTAGGAGTTCATACCTTTTTCTCCGGAGATGCAGCCTGGGGTGGGGGGGGGGTGGGGGCAGGAC
>JANZLQ010000007.1:24413929-24489333 GCA_026212715.1 Elanus axillaris | reverse complement strand
AGTTTGCTCTAAGTTGGGAATCTACAACACCAAAAAAACCCAACCCCAAAACAAACAAAAAAAAATTAAACACCCCCCCCCCCCATCAGCTTCACCATGTGGGACCTAATAGATCTATGCAAGTGCACGTGCTGGTGCAGCTGGCTGAATTGCATCCCCTGTAACCAAGTTTCTTCTTGCAGATAAAGAGTATTGTCCTTCCAGCTTTTTAAAGTTGTCTTTAGTATGTTGAAGAGTCCTGCTTTTTAGAGCTTAGAAAGAACTTGGCTCAGGCTAAATAATGGGTTTTGCCTCAACAGTTTTCTTATTAAATTCTTGTGGAAAACAACTGCAAGGTTATTTAGTGAAACAAGCACAAAATATACCTACCTAGCTAGCTCTGTGCTTTTATATTCAGTCATGAAGACTAATGAATTGGAGACAATTGCTGTGGTAAAATCCAAATGTAGGTATTTGCTGTTCTTGCTAATGGGAGAAAAATATAGTATACCATTGGCCTAAAGGCTCCAGCTGTGATTCCTTTGTAACTTGGAGTGCATTAAAAAAGCTTCAGTCAGCAAGATAAGTTAATTTTTTATGACCTTTATAAACTGTTTTAGCCTGGAACTTGGGAACATCTCTTTAAGATTAAATGTTTAAATCCTTTTAGCTCAGGATTGCTAAGCATCTTGAGGTCTCCTTTGTTTCAGAAGAAACCTCTGAAATCTATAAAGAAATTCTGTTTGTGACAATTATTGTCAAAGGAATGATTAGCTAATGTGGAACTTTTAAGGTTTTTGATGGTTCTCATCACTACAGTAGTAATCTAATAGAGGAGAGCTGCTTTCTTTTAACGTAGGACTTCTCAGGGTGTGCATGGTCACTGGTTGCTGTTCCCTACACTCACAAACACTTGGAGGAAAAAATTGACTTGTCACCAGAGTCATTATTTTGTCCCGTCACAGCTGTTGTATTGGCCAAAGAAATTGAACAGAAGGACATCTTTCTCCTCTGAAAGTGCACAAGTGTAAAACACTGGGCTGTTTTGAGAAATGCACTGGAACAGAAGTCATAGCCCATCAAATGAAACAAGTGAGAAAATGTGGCTAAGACTTCAGGTGGGCTACTTGGCTGTAACAGCTCAGCTCCATTCCAGTGCTTTGTGTTCAAAATTGGCTTTATGCATCTCTGCATTTCCTTAGTTGTACCGGAGGATGGATTATATCTCTGATAACAGTACTGCTGGAACAGCCTACTACATTTCAGTGAAGCTAGTCTCTTATGTATAAAAAGCTTTTTGCTCCTATGTGTGTGGGTTGGTTCGTTTTCAAACTAAGCTATTTTTATATTGTTTTGATACTTAATGCTCAAAATGACAAAAGCAAAGTGGCAGCAGTAGAATACTGGCAAATTAGGTACTAAGTATTGTGTGTTGCCCCTGTTTTGGGGATAAGTTCAGCTAAAGATTCACTGTCCGGAGTCGGATGCCAACAAAGTAATCCCCTGAGTACTTTTCCAGATCTGACAGAATGAGTTTTGTAACTTCAAATAGTATCTTTAATCAATCAACAGCTCCAAGCAGGAAAACTAACAGTGATGGGGAGATGGTGTCTTTCCCTTGTCTGATCAGAATCTTAGATACAGATGAGTATATTAAAGTCTAATATATTTTCTCCCAACCTTATCAGCCTAATGAGAGAGATTATTCCACCTACAGAACTTGTCTTGCTTTATTCTCTACAGTGCCCATTAAAGTGGGCCAGGTTAAATAGAAATGTTTCTTTTTTTGCCATGTCAAGCCAGATGAGATGGATTCACCTGCTCTTTATGGTGAGTAGCTATCCTGGATTGTATTCAATGGGACCACAGGCAAATAATTTATAGGATTTTTCTTTTAACTTAGGTGTATTAACTTGTTGGTGTCTAAGGCTGACATTTTGCTATCAATTACTACGAAGTCAAGAAATGTGTGTATTAATCACCTATTGAAAAGTGTGGTGGTTACAATACTGACTTCAAAGTACTTTTGTTTTTCTTTCTGGTACTCTGAGATTCCTCCTTTTTGTGTTGTTTTGGGGTTTGATGGTGTGTGGTTTGGTGAGGTTTTTTTGTTTTGTTAAGGATATAAATAGTGAACCATGGTTGCTATTTAATTAATTTATTTGTAGTTTATAACTTGATATCCTCATCTGATCATGCACCAAATAAAAAAAATTTATTTCAGACTGAATGCAGAAAAGGACGCTAAGGCTTTGCACAGCATTAGCAACAAATGATCATGCATATTTTTGTGGAAATAAGATTGGTTAGGGAAGTATCTTCTGCTTTTAATTTAAAAACAAGAAGTATCTCTAAATATAATTGATCTCCCCAGCATGACTGCTGCTTATGCTTTCCACGAGTGTTCTTTAGAAAACTGAAGACTGACTAGAAATGTATGGCTGCATCATTTTGTGCAGAAATCTGTACCTTCTGCACACTGCTGAACAATACAAAATGTGTTATTGATCATATACATGATTGGATGGAGGTTAGTGGAGGGGATACCCTCTGTAAATTTCCTTTGATCCTGCTAAATGTTGTTACCAGTGTGCTACAGGAAATAAGTGAGTGTAATGATTTTAGAGTGGCTATATTGTTGGCTGTATCAAAGATGAAACACTGCCTGTGTTCCCTTAGCAGGCTTTACAGTGGTGCCACCATGAAAGATCTGAAGATCATTATTTACTGGAAATAAAAGAACAAGGCAGAAATCGATTACTACGACACTAGATTTATGTCTCCATTGCACTCTATATACATCTCCTATTTGTTCTAACTTCATGGAAAGATATTTAATACATAATGGAAAGAGGCTTTTGCTTTTGATTTATTTTTTGTTTATTATTTTTGGCATTCCTTGGAGAAATTCTGGAAATCAATACTTGGATATAAGAGTGCCTGGATGTAGGTAGTGGGAGGCAGTAGCAATTGATATATCTGTGCATTTTTGCACTGACGTGAGTATCTGGCATACGCAGTACTCTGTTGCAGTAGAATGTGCTCAGCCTAAGAATGGAGAAAGTCGTATTTCTTCTATCATTTGTTTATGTAAAATGATCCAAGAGGCATAGGTGAATTTGGGTAGGTAACTTAGCTTGGAGATCAGCCCCACTGAGGTATTTAGTTGCAAGTGTAAATATTTGTTGCATCAAGATAAGAGGTGAAGACAAATGTTCTCAGTGATGGAAAACATGAGCACAGATTGTCTTAAAATGAGGCAGGGAACAGGGGCAATGCCAAGTGCTGAGAAATTTCAAGTGAAGTTACAAATTGCTTGAAAATGGAAGTGGCTTTTCATTCTCTACTCTCTTTTGAACTGTTAGGTGGTGCTTAGTTGACTTTCACCCTTGCCCCAGTTTCTTTTGAACATCTTGGACATTATGGCCTCTGCAGTCATGTGGTAAATGATAATGCAAACCATTGCTTTTCTTAAGATAAACTAGTGGGATTTGATTTAAAAATCCTAAAGTTAGTAACATGCTGCAGCAGAAGTTGCTATGGTATTAGACCTTATAGAGGTTTGAAAGCAAAGTCAGTCTGTTGTCCCCTGAATACCTTTTGGTAAGATAGAGCAGATAAACAGTGGACAAAATAAGGATAGAATCAACTGTCTGGCTACCTGGTGCATGATAAGGCACAGATCAAAGGCACTGATGTGAGATCTCACAAGTCAGAGGGCTGCCTAAAGTACCCAAGAAAGAGCCCAACCTGACCTCAAATCACCTCCCACCAATGCTGTGCTATCACAGGCTGCAAAACATGAGGTTCTCCACAAAAACAACCCTGTCCCCCAAACAAGCATGTGCTTTGGAAGCTTGTTGTTACTCCTTTTTTCTCCTAATGTCTCATTTGTAGAAGGGCTTGTTAAAGTTTCACTCACCTGCATGTAGTCTGCATAAACTATGATTTTTAATACTGTTCAAGACCCTTTGGGGAGCTGTTGCTTCCCTCCTGCAGAGAAGATTTCACTGTTGTGTACCTGCAAACCCAGTGACTGGATCGGTCACTGAGGTGTGGCAAGACCTAGTCTGATAATAGTCCC
The DNA here is from genome assembly GCA_026212715.1 of Elanus axillaris. Taxonomy (NCBI): domain Eukaryota; kingdom Metazoa; phylum Chordata; class Aves; order Accipitriformes; family Accipitridae; genus Elanus; species Elanus axillaris. The sequence goes on along the minus strand of JANZLQ010000007.1, from coordinate 24,485,270 downwards.
ATACCTGCCTACTGTGTGGTGGGCAAGGTAGAATGAAGGGAAAGTTTTCTTGACGTCTTCCCCCTCCCCCAATTTAAAACGAGGAATTTGAATATTGTTGGTTCAGATTACCGTAACAGTGACTATAATTTTTGGACGACTTTTCACCATTTGAGTTGTCAAGGATAGTTGGTTATATGAAACAGCACTCAGCTTCACCTAGAAAAATACCTGCTTTTCTAATTCAAGGGCAACTCGGAAACTCTGTACTTGCATGGTAATGTAAAGCATTAAAATGCTGCTGCTTCTGCACAGGTTAGTTTGTGACAAGGGGAAAAAAAGAATCATGCTGCTTCCCACGCTGAAATGTTTATTCCCTTTATTCCTTGTTAGTTTTTAGTCATGTATGAGTAGCAGATGCCAACAGCAGTAGATTGGTGGTTTTCCTATTCAGCCCTGACCAGTGATAGTTGAGATTCTAGGTATCCTCTGTGGCTGTGCAGTTCTGAAAACACCACTACCTTGCCAAAACATCTATCAATAACAATTTCTAGCTGATGTATATAGCTTTATGAAAAAGAGTCAGCATCAGCTGAAGTCTAACAATGCATCTCCACCAGGGCTTCCTGGAGCAGTGCGATCAATATCCTCAGTTAAGTTTATGAGGATGCTGTGAAACCCTCTAAATGCAGTGGCATTCTCTCCAACCTTTCTTGTAGCCCATCAATTGCAGTCTAAAAGTTCAGTTTTGCTGTAGGAAAAGTCTGTCTTCAGTGAAGTGGGGGGGAGATGTTTGTTTTGGCTAGCGTTGTTGCTTTATAGCAAACCTTGCCAAAGGAGCCTGAGGAGAATCCTTCTTGCTATTCTGCACTTCTTGCTATTCTGTTTCTGAATCCTTATTGGATAGTTGGGTATTTTGAGGCTTGTGATTGTCTGCTCCAAGTAGTGAAACAGCCAGTGGTGATGCACAATCTGTACTGAGCTAGCAGGGAATAAATGGAGCTCAAAAAGTAGGTGCCTTGTTACACTGCTATTTTCTGCTTTGCTGTCAGTCCTTCTAAAATGATTCAATTTTTTTCTGAAGAACTCTTCAAGGTTATGAAGCCAACTGTGAAGGGAATGCCTGTCTTGTATCTGCCTTGATGTTCTCTATGCTCCTTGAGTATGCAAAGCTTCTCACATACTTGTTTGGAATACAGGCAAAGAAACAGCCTTGGTGTAGGTGGCTTGATGTTTTGATACTCCAACCTTAGCTAGGCAAGATGCTTCAGCAGTATTTCTTGTCTCAGCCTCTTCAGAGCAGAGCTTTTGGAAACTTGTTTCATTAACAGTCAGTCATTTAAAAAATTGTCAGCACTGGCATAGCTCCATTCACCCTGGTGCTCTGACTGCAAGTAGGAACAGTTTGGCCATCGCTGAGCAGTTCTGAATGCAGCTCTCTAATGTTTTATTGAAAAACTGTCACTAAATGCATATGCCTTCATGTATATTCATAAATTACTTGCAAAGTTCAGCAAATAATGAAGAGGATGGAAAGAGAGGAGGAAATACTAAGTAATAATCTTGAAAAATACAGTGGAAGGGAGTAAATACCTTTTTCAAAAAATGTGAGTAATGCAAGGCCTAACAACTTTAGCATCCTCTTTTAAAAAATGCAATTTCTAACCCTGAATTCTAAATGAAAGCTTTCTGGCTGGAGTCAAATCTCATGCTGGGGAAAAACTAGAGGAATCCTCCATGTTAGGCTGGATGAGAAGGCAACAGTTATATTCCTTCTCTTTCCCCTCTCCCTGTCAACTAAGTGTTTTTGTCCTGTGCAACAGCTTCTAGTAATGTGACAATTTACCTCCCATACCTGAAGGGTTCTGAGCCCCATCTTCAACCTTATGCTCAGGGTAGCTGTCAGGTAGTGACATAACCAAAGAGAGGGTCAAAATGGATCAAGTGTGTATTTTCATCTTCTCTTTTGTTTGAGGCTGTACCCTTAGAGTCAGCAGCTGCCAGTGGGTTGCTGGCACTGTGCTGTAGAGAGGATTTCAGGGAAATGCACTGAAAGAAGGGATTTATGTAAATAGCTTGTATGTTGATGGTAATTTCATATGAGATCTTGTTGTGTGTTAGGTTAAGTGGAAGCTGCAGTTTGTTAATGGCTTGCCAGCCTCGTGATTCCACAAGTGGATTTATTATGATTTACTACTCTGAGGACAACTGCCCCATTAGCTTTGCTTCACAGTTCTACTCGGGAAACCTGGCATCAAACATGATGCCAAAAGCAGTGGGAGCTATTCCCAGGGCAGGCAAAGGACTGTGCAGTCTCTTCTGTCTGTGCCTCCCAGGAAACCTGCCGCAGCACAGCCGGACCTCTGCCCTTTGCACTTCTGCTGTTGCTGCAGCCTTCCCTTCTCATGTAGTTTGCTTTGTTGCAGAAATAAGCCACAGGCAATTAGATTTCAAACAATCCCAACCTTGAGGTGTCTTGAAGGACCACATTTTAGCAGTTAATTATCACCTAGTTAGGGGATGGTGGTACAGGATTAAGGAGGTGTTGGATGGGAGTATTGGCTCAGCCAGCAGATAGGAACTGAAAGGACTGGGAGAGAAGGCTGCCCAGAAGCTCTTGTTTTATTTCGGAGGCATCTCAGTGCTCCTCCAGTCCTGTCATTGCACCTATCACTGTGGCCAACTCACTGCACACTTTCTGGGATCTTATGCTTCAGAGGGTAAGCACATTTGTATTGCAATTGTACCGTCTTGTATGACAGTGATTAAGGGTACTTTTGGAGTCAATCTGGAATGAGAGCTGGACAGAAGTCATGACTGGGGCAGGAAGAAGAAGGCAGCCTGTCATTGTGCCCTATCAACCAGGTATGGATCTACCACCCAACTTGAAGAGGGGAGGGTACAGAAGTCCCTCCAGAAAGGCATTGTTGGTTTTTTTTTTTTTCCTTGCTTTCCTTTAGCTAAAGGCAGACTTTAGTTCTAATGAAGCATCAAATGATTTTCCTTTGATACACCAGTTTTAGGGCAAGCCATAAAATATTTCAGCTCTACTTAGAGGTGACTGTAAATGTGAAAATGTAGGATTAAAATCAAAAATTAATTCTCACCATCAAGTTCACCACAAAGGACTAGAGTACATTTTGCTGATACATCTTGAGTGGTGCATCTGTGTGTATATCTCTGCATGTGTATATATATTCTGCCCATCTACATGATTATCTTTGCACCCAGAGCAGATAAGCAAAATAAATTCAGTTCCAGAAAGGAATACATACTGTCTCTAGATCATCCAATGTGTTAGAAGCCTGGCACAGTTCCAGCTTGGATTACTTTTGTCTGTTTTGCTTTTTGGTGGGGAGGAAGGGACAAATCCTTCTTTCAGAAGTACTGCCATTCATACAAGGGGTGACACAGGCCTTGTGCAGCACATGACAGGAGGTAGGCATGTCCACACAGTTCAATGAACTTTTGTATGAATGTGTTTGAAAAATGACTACATGGGTATGCTATTTGGCTGAAAAGCATCCAATCAGAAAGTAGAAATCACACTGTGCCACAGCGAACTGATCGTACAACATGATGGCTGCTTTTGTAAGTGAATGACTTGTGAATTACTCATACCCCACATGTTAGTTGTTTATAAGTACTTAAAACTACTAATCTGAATAATTGATATATTCTATTTTTCAGAAGTCAAAATTAATTTTCTAGTCACAAGGCAGTAATTGAAAATGAATACTATGTATTTCTAACAATATTTTACATTTGCAAGCTGCAGGCAAAAAATAGTTGCTCTTATAAAGACTAAATTGTCCCTGCATTGTTGTGGCTGTAGGAGTATATAATAGTGACTTTAAATAGTAGAGTGAGCCCCTGCCCATGCCTAAGCTTGTCTACTTCTGTACACATGGGGAGGACTACATCAATTTATTACTGTAAGTTAAAGCAATTGGTCTTTTACAGTGCAAATCCAGCCCTTAATTTCCATTCACATGACAACCTGGGACTGTGTCAGTGTGTTTTAAGGAAGTGCCACCCTTTGGGTGTGTGACTTGGATGGAATACATGTGCGCCGTGTTGACTGCTGTGAAAATATCAGCTGATGCACTCTGCAGAGCCGAGGCACATACAGCTCGGCGTGGTCTCACAGCTGGGATGGCAGCAAGTGCTGGCTAAGCAGAGTTTACTTGCTTGAAGTGCATCTAACTGTTCATGTGGGCCACATCTTTAAAATGAGAGGTAGGAGGACTTTGTCAGTGACAGAGTCCTCCCTCGTGTTGAACTCTTTTTTTACCTGTAATGAATGACTTGGCTGAGATGAGCAACGCTAAACCCTGCGTCTTGGAGCAAAAAAAACAGTGGACTGTGCCAGCATGGAGGTCAATGGCTTCAGCAGGTACTTTACTAGGTATCACTCTGCTTTTGCACAGGCTTCAGTGCACACACAGGTCTTTAAACATACTTGTGAAACGATAGTGGGCATGTAGTTTTAAAATACAATCGGAATTAAAAATAAAGCCAGTGAAGAGTTAAATGTGGCATATATTAGATTTCAGTGATGAAGAGACTGATTAATATAATGAAAAACCTGGTTTAATTGCATTACCTTCCATTAGCTCCCCTCCTTTTTTTATAATTGTTTCTAAGGCTCTGTGTACCTCATCCCTGCTGGGACTTTCATCCCACATTTATTCAAGTGAGATTTCTGCTTTCAAAACTGCGCCTTTCATCAATCTCCTATTAATTAGCCAAATGCCGCATCATATTATACATTGATGCATTCAGTCAAGCATGTGCCATAATGAGAGGAGAGCCCGTGGTCTGTCCAGTCTCCTCTCAGGAGCTGGTCATTGGTATTCCAGGATAAGTCAGCTTACTGTAATTTGAAATTGGTCTGCCGTCCCATTAGGAATCTGCCCGATCAATACCAAGTGAATTAGAGTTTCAGTGATCTGATTAACTCCCCATTATTTTCTACCCTGGCTGATTTAGAATGCATGATGAGACAATATTCCAGTTTCTTTGCTTTATCCCAGTTTAAATGAAATATAGACATCTGAGGAAGCAGTGGCTGTGCATTTGATTTTGCTGTGCTGTAATCAAGTCAAACACTGTAAGTGTCTGCCTCTCCATGGCAGCTGGGGACAAGGGCTGCCATGCCGCACAGAGGGACGGTGGGTGTCCGGAGGGCACAGGGCTTTTTCTCTGTACTGCTGCTCCTTCCTAGCTTATCTTTTCTATGCCTTGGTTGAGCAGAGTTGGCTAGATCATGCTCAGCTAGGTACATGTTGAATTGGTAGATGGCCAATGCTGTTTGTGGTCCTGTGCAAGTAATGAGCTGTGTGCAGGTGTGTGCTTTGCTGAGTCGTAACCCAAGGTTCAGAGGTGGAAAACTCTATGCAGACCCAAATTTGGTGTAAGCCTGGGACAGGGCCAAGGTCTGGATGATATGCAACAGAAATAGCAGATAAGCTCTGAATTCATCTACATTCAAGGGATCCCTGTCATCATGAAAGAGGGAAGCTGGGAAATCTCATCAAATTCTGTTAGGTCACAAGTACTTCATCTTCAGGACATGGATGATTATTTTATTTTGGCAGCTTGTAGATGCAGTCCCTAAATGGTGGAGTTTTCAGTTGCTGTTTTATTGCAAATATACAACATGAAACAGGACCAGAAAAAAAGGCTTCATTTTGTAAGTCTGGAAGGTAACTGTTAAGGAGAGAGATTGCTGGCTTTAATTCATCTGCTAATTTTGAAGTGGTGTTAATAGGTCCTACATAATGCTTTTTTTCATTCTTAAGTTTATGTTTCCAAGATAAGAAGGCTTAGTGTTTTTACTGCCAATTTCCTTGACAGTGCAGGTTAATACTGGCCTGGGGAAACGGTGGTGAAAGAGCAAATCCTGGTTTGCTGCAAAGAACTCTACAACCTGATAACCCTAATGCCAATTCTGTCTCAGTGTTCACTGCTTATTGGTCGTGGAAAAGAAGTAAGATAGAAAAGATTGCCTGAGTGATAGCCAGAGATGTTTCAACAAGGTATTCCTACCTAAAGAACTTGCCTCTTAAAAAATCAGGCCTTGCCAGGTTACGTATATGAAAGACAAAAAGAGCAAGGTTTCTAATCATGCTTAGATACTCAGAAAGAGGATTTGAAGCCAAAACAGAAATTGCTGTATTTTAAAATGTACAATCTTAATGTACCAGTAGACCAGAATTACAAAATACTTTAAAAATCAGAAAATTATTAAGAGAAAGCTACAGATGCACTTATTTTAGGAGACAAAATCTTGTTTGTATTCCCCTTCAAGCTCTTGTAGAGTCCTAGCCCCTTTAATGCATTTCAGGGCATAAAATAATGAGCAGTGCTGCACATTTTGTGTGCTAATAGGCAAAAAATGGGTCATAGTCTGCTTAATATGTGCAATGAGTATATAAATATTAATTTCTATCTTTTACAAATTAATATAGATTTGCTGAGTAGTACATGTGTAATACATAAATACATACATAAAAGTTTAATGTGGGCATACTCTTGTACTTCCCTCCAGTATACACTGACGTATTTTTAGTGTTTCTTCATTGCTACTTAATAGACAGTTTATAGGGTTGTCGGTTTTGGGGGTTTTGGTGGTTTGGGGTTTTTTTTGGGGGGGTGAGGTTTTTTTTTTCAAATAAGAAAAGAAAATAGAAGGGAGAAGACTTGCAAGTGCCTAGAATTTGAGTCATCTGTGGGCAGTGAACCTGGAAACTTTAACTCTCAGGTTAAGCCTCTGTTAGTGCTCTTCAGAGGTCCTGGGGCAGGACACCACCGGATGGGATGGTAAAGCTCTGTATGTAGCCCACTAGAGGGTGACAAAGCCTAATGTTAGCAAGATGGAGGTGACATGCTCCCTTGGGCATTGGGGGTCCAGAGCCCTTGGCATCCTCCTTGCCTGCCTGGGGTGTACCCCTGGTCCACTTGCCAGACCTAAAATGCCCATGTCTGATGGCATAAACCATGCCTGTCTGAGAAACATGATCTGGGCCTTCAGCTCACAGGTACCAACCACTGCATGAATCTCCTCATAGCATCACGAAATGAGGAAACAATTCACACTCTATTTGTCCTTAAAATTTATGGGAAAAATATTAGAGCAGATGCAGGACAGCTAACCTGATCCATAGTACTGTGCACAACGACTGGGAGCTATGTATTACATGGTCAGTTTTGTGAGCAGATGAGTCAAGGAGGTGTGGAGAGGTGACCACAAACTAACTTGGTGAGCCAGTGGCCAACTGGCGTATTCCAAACCCACTGAAGCTGGTGGAAAGGTCAGCTGTTGACTTGGCTAGGCTTTCAAACGTGACTGTGGCAGAAAGGCACATTGCAGTGTGTCCCAGTGAACTTAGTGGGCCCTTGGACTGGAAAGAGACCCTGCACTGAGCTTCAGCTGTAGTGCTCTCAAGCATGTTGCCTCTCCAGAGAAATGCTACTTAACAACATGATGCATTACAGCCCTGTGGGAGATATCTTGCCCTGCAAAATGCCTCTTAAACTAGAAAACTACCCATTTTGGTAGTTGATACAATCTCTGTGCAAGTATTAAGACTAAATCCAGGGTTTGCAACCTGTGCCTGATGCTTGGAGTTAGAAACTCCAAAATCTGCAGAGCAGCTGTGCTGAACTGGTCCAGTTCAGGCACCCCATCTGGGCTTCCATGTATGAATGGGAGGATACCACAGTTTTGGTGGTGAAACTGCAAATGTGACGTCTCCGCTAGATCTGAGGTGGAAGGAAGCACCACAGAAAGCTGGTAAGTACCCAGGAACCAGGGGCTGAAGTGAAGCCTCACCTGACTTGCACTGAAAGAAGCAGCAGGCTGTTACGTACCTTCTTCAGATGTCCTTTGCCCGCTTACGCACTCATCTTGTAGAGAGCAGTTGTGCCCACCCTGTAGGTTTTCATTAAACAGATAGTCAGTTGAGTGTTTTGCACCTCACTCTTGTGCTGAGGTTTCTTTAGTGCTTGCAGTTTCATTCTGTGGGGTTTGGGGGTTAGGTTGATGAAGATGAAAGTAACGAGAAACGTTCCAAGTTCTGGGCTGTGTGTAGCTTAATGTTCAAGTGCTATGGACTCATTCAGTATCTCTCAGGGACGAAGGAAAGAGAATGGGGAGAGAAGAGAAAAACTTGTTGGTGAGCATTTGTATAAAATGTTGTGCTAAACTAAGAATAAAATAACATTATAATCTAAAAGGAAAGTGTTGAAGTAGCATGGAATTACATCTCAAAAGGGCTAGCCATCTTTGGAGCTGTGAAAATTGTGAAATCCTAAATAAAAATTTTGTAGGATTTGAAATAAATTTATGATGGATTTCAGGTGTGATTTACTACTTCAATGTTTTATTATTATTTCTGAGAAACCTATATAGAACTCTATTAATTAAAACTCAGACCGACACTTTGGCTCCATAAGATTTAGGAATTAGTGTGATTTTATCTCATTAGTGCATTTATTGCAGTGTTCGTCCTTTTAATTAAGCATTAAGTCCCTCCAAGGTGAGTTTTATCATCCCATAATGCATCTGGGCTTTCACTACTTGTCTAAATATGCATTAGGGGATGACAGCCACTTTGGAGAAACTTTAACTGTGTTATCACTGAAGTTTGATTCTTTCATTTGTCTATTTTTGGGTGATAGGTTTTAATTTCTTTACAGCCTGCTGCAAGTATGCAGGAAACATACCGTGATGGCAATTGTGTCTAATGTCAGTGTTTCCCTATGTGGGTAGGAAAGCTGAATTTGAAGGACTTGAGAAGGACCTGAGCCAAAGCCCAAAGATGTCTTTGCACTGGTTGTGGCGGCCTTTAGAAGGGATCCAGGACATGGTGTTGGGCTGAGGGCTGCTGGTCCTGCTTGCTTACTGTCTCAGGGAGAGGGCACACACAACCAAGGGTGCTGGCACACCTCGTGTCGCACTGGGGTTTTCCAGCCAGTGAGGCTGGTGGCAGGCTCCATCTGTGACACAGTCAGCTAGCTAAACTTGAAAACAGCTACTGTGCCTGTACTTGGGTGTGGGTTAAGGAGAACATAAAGCTCAGATCTACTGAGATCTTCAGGCTTCTGCTTCCCATGTAAAATATGAAGGGATGGAGCCCAGGCTTCTGTGGCGCCAGTCAGTCATCATTTTCATGGAGATGAGGGGGTGTCTTGCATGTATATGGTATATACATATGTATGTGTGTATATAATGTATGTATATGTGTATATAAAAAAACAGACCATTTTTGTCCAAAAGAATTTGCGGTGTTAGCACTTGAAGGACATCGGGTGAGTACACAAAGAAGTGATGTGTAGTGACCGAAAAGGGTACTATAATGAAATTATCCCTACAGACATACTCAGCTGTGAATACAGTCCTGTTTAAATAGTAGTTTATGTAGTATGGACACATGTATATGTCCATAGTAGAGGTGATATCGTTGGCCTATTTCAATATGCCATTTTGCTGTCACCAGATGGCAATGTAATGATATTTCATCATTATTTTGCCTTGATATGTCACTGCCTACTTGTGGTACTTGGTGTTTCTCTATAAACCCTCACTAAAGGAGATATTTAAAAAAACAAACCAAACAAACAAACAAATGGTTTTTTTTTTCCATTTTACTTTGTTGTTGCCAATTTCTTTATTTAAATAAATACTTTTAAGGAGTGCAGGAGTTCAGAAATTAATTTTGCATGGGTGTCAAACTTGCAGGTCCAAACCCCCCAGGTCAAATAGAGAACCTTGTGATTTACTGTTATGACTGTTGTTGCTATTAGCATTAATATGTGAATTGTTTGTTTGTGGTAAATGCATCATGACTGTAAAATTAAGGAGTTAGGCAGCAATATAGATTTTTCTCAGTAAACCGAAAAGGCTGAAAAAGGGCAATTCAGTGATATAAATCAGAGTAAACACTCAGAAATGAGTGCAAATTTATTGTTATTTGCCTGAGCTGTGTTACTTCTGACTTAGTGAGAATTGTGTGTGATTTAATAAAAATAAATTTGAGGAGCTTGGGTAACATCTAGAAAATCTCAGCAAAAAGAGCTTCAGGCTCCTTAACTATTGCTATGAAGGTTGGATATTCCTGTGTTCTCCAATCTAAAAAAAATAAATCATTAATTTGTATTTTTCTTAACCCTAGTACAAAACATACATTTAACCAAAACTAGTGAAAACTAAACTTGAGCATACTACAAGTATAGCAGTATCAAAACAGTATGTCTTCCATGTGCAGAGATAAATTACGTGTATATAATTTTCATATAAAATCCCTTCCATTCCTTTTGTGGCTGGCTGACACTGAAGAGGTTAACACCCTTCTTATCTGCTTTCCATTGTTTTTTATGTAATACTTCTGCCATTCCTTTGAGAGATTTTTAACTGTTTCTTCTTGAAACATCACTTCAGGTCTGAGGTTGTAAAGATAAGAAAACTAAAAGCACAGTTAATTAAAATGCATAAAACCTTATAAGAAAAATACCTTTTCACGTTCAGGTAAATAGCACAAAAAATGGATTGTGCCTCTCGGAATTGTTCTGTCCAAGCAGGCTCATAGTTTACTAAAACATTCATCATCTGTGCTCCTGAAGACTAACAGTGATTCATCCAAGAGTTGAACCCATTGTGCGTCTTCATCCTTTTCCCTGGATTCTCCTTAAGAGTCACTAATTGTGTCCAGGAGGCAGTGAACAGGCGTCCGAGCAAAGGTCCGTAGCTAGAAGCAGACCTGCTCATGCTAAACCCAAATCTTAAATTGAGCTTTAGTAACAAGGTCAGGTATTGAGAAGAAACATGGCTGTTCCAAAGAATGGATTTCTTTTCCCATTCCTGAGACTTCAGAAACACAAGTGAGCTGTGAGGAACATCTGAGAGGAGGGAGCATGGAGCCAGCTTTGTACGTCACCCAGGATGGACAGCAGGAAGTCTGTGGAGCAACCTGGTTTGGGCTCTGTACCACTCCACTTGATGTGAACAAATACCATGTTCTTCACTATTGTGCACCACTTGTGCCTGTGAACCATGTGATTAGTTTCTGTCCAAAAGACTGAATTGAAAAAATCAACCCTGCAATTCTGACACACCATCTTCTCACTTTCTTCTGAACAGCTACAATCTGTACTTTCAGCACAGTTGGAACGGCTTGTAACTGCTGATCATGAGGCAAGTCTGGGAGCCATGGCAGAGGTTAGTTGTAGATGAGTGGTTTTAGGGACGTGCAAAGTGTAAGTGGCTCAGTCAAAGAATTTCAGTGGCATTTGGGTGCCTGGTGTTGCAAACTGTTTGAAAGACACAGCCAGATGTCTTGGTTTATATCTTAAATCACCATTTTTGTTTTCCATGTCATCTGAGCTTTGGGTTCAGTTTTGGCTGTTTTGGACAGATTGTTGTACTGTATGTGAGGGTGCTGATCCCCATCACCTGGTTCTTTGATGGGTCCTGGCACTTTGAGCCACTCTAGTCAAAGTCAGATGCTCTTCTATGCAGGTGTAAATCAAACGATGTTCTCCTGAAGTAAGTTGAATTGTGCTTGCATAAAAGTGCCCCAAGGAGAGACTGAAGCATGTATAGCAATGCATATTAGGCAATATGGGGCATTTGTGATTTAGTGCTACCAAATCCATTCTCCTAAATTTCAGTTTTCTCCTGTGTAGGCAATCCTAGTACCATCCTCTGTGAGAGTGATAGGATTACTCTGTACAATTGCACTGAAGCTGTAAGAGAGGTCCAGGTGAGGGACTCACCCCCTCCTATATAAAGAGATTACCACTTCTGAATAAAATCTGAGAAGAAGTTGTCTTGCCCTGCTTCAGTAATGAAAAGTCGCCTATTTTTCCAACAAATTACAAGAAAAGGGTTTTTGTTGTATGAGAAATCGAGCCTACCACTCTGTGGCAGGGTGCAAGAATCACCTCTTGATCCCAAATATGGATACTCAAGTTTGTAAATTTAATGAAAAAGATAAAAAAAAATCCGTGGCACTGCTTATACCAGAAGCAATAAACTCTGATTAGATCTTGCTATTTCTGTATTGGAATCTCTTTGGCTTGCACAGAAGTGAGAGCTTTGGATGAGATAATAGCTTCAGACAGATGCTGGGGTGTATGAAGTTTAAAGATCTGTTCAGGTCTCGCGTTGTTTAGGAAATTAAAATAAGTATGTTTTTTGTCAGTGTCCCTTGTGTGCCTAACTGTCTGTGCCCTTCCATCACTCATTCTCACATAATGGAGGATATAGCTATACTTCTTCTATTGCATAGCCTGGGCGTCTGCATGCTATGAATATCTCCCTCAGCACATCTTTATTAACCTGTAAAACAGGGAAGAGTCCGAACCAAGTAATCGGGTACCATCAAAACACCAGAGATGTTTCTGGCATTTGTATCTTATTGTTGTCACTTACAACTGAGTAAATTGAGAGTTCAAGTGCAACAACGTTCTCCCTTCATGTATGCTTGTCATTCATTTATCTTAGTGCATGCAATTAAGCAAGGGCATGAGATTAGGGTGAAATGGAGGGGACCTGTTGTGTGCCACCCAATCCAAGTGTTTTCTATGTTTCCCCAGGTAGACTTCGTGAGCTTTAATTGATACTAAAAGGCAAGTTATCATTGTGCAAAGATGACTGCTGGCTAACTGAACCCTAAAGCCAAGACCTGGGCCAGCAACTTTCAGCCAATCATTGTCATTGGTGAAAGAGCACCTGTACAGATTGCACATCGTCTTCTCAGTAAGAAGCTCTTTGATATGAGTAAGGATGAGAGAAACAGAGCTTTAAAAGTCTGTGGCTTTTTTTTAAAGGCAGTGAAATGTTCTCTATTCAGTTTGAAATTTGAAAGATGATGTATGATAGCTAATAAATGCTTTTGCAGTGAATTTTCTTGGACTTCAGTCAGGATTTGGACAAAAAAAAATTCCTCATGCTTGCCTCTTCCCATTGTGCCTATTATGTGTTTGCTTAATATTGGTGGAACATGGTTTTTTAATTTCTGTGCTATTAAAAAAAAAAAAAAACAAAACCACCAGCAAGTGTGTGGAATCCCTTGAGTTCTGGGCTTATGTACTGCAAAGCCACCTTCTAGATGAAAGACTTTCTTATGTTAAGCTGAGTGCTTGAAGCTTTGGGTGCTTCTGTACAGCACACTTCCAAGCCTTTTGACAAACACTTGTTTCCACCGCAGTTGGGCACCTGTTTATTGCAGAACAGCAATTTCTCTATTTTCCCCGAGTAAAGTCATACACGTTTATACCTAGTACATTTCCTCTGATGTTCCCCTAGTTCTGTACACCTATTAAACGTATCTTGCTGTGTCTCACTTGCCCTTTGAGGCAACAAACATTGCCCCATTTAAATGATAGGATGAAGTTGTTAAAAATCAAGCATGTGGAAGGCAGGGCCCTGATTTAGAAGCGGGGATGATGATTCCCATTGACACTGTCCATTATGGCCCAGCCGCTTGCAAAGGAGCTGTAGAAACACAACTCATTCCTGCCTGTTCATGAAGGCAGTTGAGTGCCAACTTCTGTTTTTCTAATCCTTGAAATTGTCACCCTTGGCAGTTTTGCTGCCAAACTTGTTGGTGTAGTAGGGAGCAGGCCTCTCTAATGGGAGGGTAAAGTAGACTGGAGAGTGGGAATGGCGAGACTGAAATTATTTTGCTCAAGAGCCCCACAAATGCCTAGGACCACCTGAAACCCCATGCAAAGCTTTTAGGTATCTAAAGATGTGCATTGTATGTACTTGCAAAATTATTACTGTGTGAAGGTCTGCCTTGGGTAAACCTCTGTGTTCTGAAGTTTAGATGTAACCTCAATGTTAGGCCATGTCATATTGAGTTGGAGTGAAACATGACTGTAATAGCAATTCCTTGAGCCTTAAAACTGGTGTTCTTTTTCTAAGTGAAACAACTATAAAGCTTACCTTTCTTTTGACTCATAAATACCTACATTTTTTTAACTGAAAGTACAAATCTAACTCAGCAAATTAATGTTCTGGATTTTCATTTGTTTTCTGTAAATGAAGTTTTTATAAGACAAATTTTTTCCTTTAAAATGTAATACATAAATCTAATCTCCTGTGCTGGCCAATGCTTGGGCAAGGTGTAGTCTCGCAATAGCTTGGAGTACTGTTTGTTCAGCAGGAGCTAGATAGCATTAAATCCCAGAGCTCCAAGTGGTAAATCCCTCATCTGCAATGCTTGAAGAAGCAGAAGTCTCAGGGATGTTATAAGGGGATATATGTGTGAGGGGGGATTGTCCTTATGCAGCTTTTGGAGAGGTCTATTTGCAGCAGCAAGGACAGTGCCTTAAACAGGAGCAGATGAGTGTATGCAATCTGGTTTTGTAGACAGCATTGACTCAGTAGGGAAAAAAGTGGTTTACTGTTCAAGTGCAAAAATAATCATGAAACAAGAAACACTTGCCTGGGAGGATAACATAATATAAAGCGAGTCTGAAAGTCACTCATAAAGGACAGGATATTAAAGCCAGGAGTAGGGGAGGGGGCAGGCTATTAATCTATGTGTCTGCAATGTCAAAGACACATGCCAAATGGTTCTTCTGCAATTTGGACACCTTCCAGCAGGGATGTTCACCAAAGTGCAGAGCTTGGCCTATCTTCCACCCAGCTCTCTGGTTTCTGGGGAAAGAGCAGTAAATATTTTACAAGAAAGTGTAACTGGAATAAACAGAATTGAACTGGAGCAGTTCAGAAAACATAGGGTGTGAAAAATCTTCCTGTTCATGAGACAACCGTGTTCTAAAAGACAGACTATAGGAGAAGCCCGTATGTAAGCTACAACTGCATGACAGTCTGCCCATAGATGCTTTTTCTCCAAACTTGATGCTGTCAGTCTCTGAAAGGGGCAGATAGTTGAAGAAGCTGCTGTGTGGCAGAGGTGGAGCCCTGCATTGCCTGGTGCTGTCAGGCTGGCTGGTTGAGGGGAGGTGGCAGTCATGGTGGTAACACCTCAGCTAGGTACGATACACACTTCAAAGAAGCAGCAAGTAAAGGAAGAGCCTTTGTCAATGAATTACTTGTCTTTCCCCCTTTGCACAGATTGCTTGGTATCATCATGCAGTGTATTGCAACGTGGAGTCTGAATGCAACTCTTGAAATATTTTTCTCTTCCCTCCTGGACAACTTTCTCTTTAGTTTTTTGCTGCTGTAGGAGCAGCTGGGTATTTGTATTAGAGCAGCAAACAGTTCATCAGTGGCATTGTAGATTTACTGTGCCAGTTGTTAAGCATACATGAAGATGGATTCCTGCTTACAGCCTACGGGGTCAGGCAGGGCTGTGGCTATAGCAGCATCACTGTTGGCTTTTAAGGACACCTATGAATGACTTGGACAAGGTCACCATAGAGGTCTGTGCTGGAATCAAATGTTGTTTTTAGCTAACCTGACTCCTTGTTAACTCAAATGACAGGAGGCTGAACTGTCAGGCAGGCAAAATCCCTGTCCCCTTGAATGGGGACTTTGCAAGTAGTCAGAGTTGGCAGAGATCTTGCTCATTGCTATTACCCCTCTTTCTTTGTTTTTTTTCCTTGTTTGGTTTGTTAGTTTTCAGGCATTTTGTATTTGTCTTAAACTTGACAGAGAAATGGCAAATCCTTGTAAGGTATAACAGTTTTCTATTTCAGAAATCAGCAAAGATGCATCTTGTTACAGGTGCTAAAAATAATCATGGTCCTGTTAAGTGTATAGTGTTTCTTATCCAGGTAACTAAGCTACTGTTGCCTTAATCTGTATCTTTCCAAAGCTGTATAGAATTACCTCATACTGAATATCTCGGAGACTGTTTGTAGACAGAATTAGTGGTAGACATTGGTTATTTTCTCATAAATTTGAAGGAAATCTGACCAAATTCTCAGGTCATATCAATGAACTCTGCTTACCTGAAATTAACGACGCAACAACACTGGGAGTCAGGTGGGAACCTGGACTGTCAGGCAGGAACCTGACCTGTGTTGGGTGCTTGCTTCTGGTTTAGATCAGAACAAGAGGGAGAGGTTTCACTTGGCCTCTGAAGAAACAGAGATGTCTTTGCCCTTCCGGATGAAGAGACTGCTAAATTTGCTTTTGCAAGTTTTGAATTAAAAGGTACCAGAAAGTGGGAGGATGGGCTCCTGCACAAACTGGCTTTTTATTGAATTTTTAGTTGTTTAGATTCCTGATAGATGGAGAAAGTGAAGCCCATGTCAACATGCTCAAGTTAGCTAATGTGGCCCAGAGACAGCAAGAATGTAGCTGCAGCATCATACTGCTTATCCTAGTGTTTATGATCTCTGAACAAGCTGAGGGATTTGTGTCTATGTGGCATACTGCAGTGTAGATAAATGCACAGCTGGGACTGGTTCTTCACTTCCCTCCCCTTCCTATTAGGGACCATATAAAAAGATCCTTTGTAAGGCAAGTTTATAAATAATTTAATGGCAGATATAAAAAGCTTTTACTTTTTTTTTTAAACTGGCACTTTTTTGTAAATCTGTCTATATGAAAAATATTCCTAGCAAAGTTCACACAGAGAAGGCTTAAAGTCATTATTAGGCATATAAATTGACTGCTTTCTCATTTATATGCAGGCAAATTTCTTTAATTTATTAATCTGATTTGCATAGAAAATTACGGCACTCATTGTCACTGAGAAGTCTCATTTAAGGAAGGTTTTATAAATGCTATAACTAAATGGATATAGAAGAAAATACATAAGTGTTTTTAATTTTTTTCCCTTTCAAAAAATATTTTTTTTTTAAGTGGAAATTTTTTTTTCAAAAAGTGTACCTATTGCAAGAATCTGGAACTTGCTTGGAAATTGCTTCACCAATACATACTTTCTTTTCTTATAATTAATTCAGGACAGAGGAAAAAGATTATTGAACTTAAGTTTTAAAGTTCACAAGGGGAAAAAATAGCTTAGAGGAACTGTTCTGTGGTAATGTAGGAAGATGCTTAATTAACTTGGGCTTCATTTAAAACTGTAGTGTAAATCTTTTCAAAATGAATCAAAGTCTCTGCTGAATTATATCTTAGCCAAGTTTTACAGTCAAAAGGATCTTAAATCAGTAAGACCTGTCACTGTGAGAGCTGTGGTAGTGTTTTCACATTCTCTGTAAGCTCATCTGCTCTTGGACTTGAAACTCTTTTCCCCAGGTCCATTTGCTCTAGCAACAGCTGGCTTTTTGAGGCAGCACATTAGCAGCTCACAATTAAACAGTATTCCAGCTAATTTGAGCTCGGGCAGATGAACAACATCAGTGACAGTGAGTTTCCTCCCTCCCACCCTCTGCTTGTTCAGTTTTAAAAAAACTTTATTTTACTTTAATTGCTCTTTGGAGACATGGTTACTGGAATTTTCTCTTCATCATAGTGTCCAGCTGAGAAATTGTTATCCCATCTTGCTGAGGCAAAAGGAGAGTGTCCGCCCACACATGCTGCAGATGTGCAAGGGGGTAAAATGAGAGAAGCAATGACAATTAAAGAGCATATGGTCAAAAATAAATCTGTACAGTAGTGCCAGTCCATATTAATCACAAGATTAAGAATAATAGCATATCTGTACAAGTAGCATGCTAAATCTCCTATTACGTTTACTAGCCTTCATATATCTGTATCTGTATGTTTATCAGGGTGTCTTATATGATATACTATATGAAGTGAGAGAGGATTTATAGTACATTTTGTGTAAATGGACCTGATAAAAACTGCAAAAAAGGCATGATAAAACATTAACATCTGGAAAGACGTATGTCACTGGAATAACACACACCAAATATGCGTATGAATGTATGAAAGAACAATAGAATTAAAGCTTTATTTTAGTAGAACTGTAGTATGCCAAGCTTTTTACAAATCTGCGTAAAAATGTAGTCTGTAAGTTTTCATCTCGAGTTTAGCACTGTCAGGAGGCTTCATTCCATATCATTGTAAACGTTAGTTTGTGAGATCTTGGGGTTTTGTTTGTAGGATTTATTTTAGAAATAACTTCATACCTTTTTGAGATGGGTCTGTTTTGCTCTGAGCACGTGTGCCTTGGAGGGACTGAGGAAGAGGCAGAACTAAACTGGGAGAGTTGTTCAGTGTGTGTGAAGTTTTATCAACCAGAGCAACGCTTAACAGGTCTTCTTGTATTACTTTTGTTCTGCTAGGAATGGGCAGGGAGAGGACAGGTAACAGCAATTGTAGCATTACCTTTGCGGCTGTGTCCATATTAGGAGTATGTGTTCTGGATTGTGAACTGGTACTCCATATGCAGGTGTGAACGTAAATTTTGGGAAGTTATAGCACTGCCTCAGGCCTTGGGCTTTGAAAAAGCCTTTCCAGAATGGCTGTTCTCCCATCATCTAGAATGGTGCAGATCTCCAAGAACTTAGTCAATTATCTGTTAAATATTAATCCAGTGTGTCTGGTGTAGAAATTAAGCACTGAAGTGTCTTCAACCACGATAAAAATGTAAGGGATTTTTCCTATCAGCACTTCCATGAAGCTGTGACCTTGCTGCTACCCGGGTTTCTCAGAGGGGACATGGAAATGGATGATTTCCCCTAGAGAAGGTTGGTATTCTGGGGGCTGATGGGTGGGAGGGATACTGGGTTCAGTGTAGCAGCCACACCAGGCAGAGATCTGTTTATTGCAGCTATCAAAGACTGTTGGATGCCTCAGCCTCAGGTCTGAACTGAAGGAAAACCATGCATTAGAGGATGAGCTCTGTCAGCCTACCAGATTTTCTCTGCAATTCTAGGGATTTTTATTTTTTTTTAAAAGGTTGCAAAGGTTTCCATTAATAGTGGCTTCAAAGGAAGTCTCTTCTATCAGAAGTCTCAGGCTAACCCATAGAAGCAGATCTTCTGCATTAACTCTGAGACCCACTGGCGGTATATACCCAATTCTGCCCATCACAGCACTGAAGCATACATTTAAAGCATTGTTGAAAGTACTTCACCACAGTTAACCAGACAATTACAATATTTCTATCTTAAACAGTGTTTTATGATGAATTAGTTTTCCCAAAGAATACACATGTCTCTTTAAGAATGAGTGTCAGAGACACTGTACCATATAGTGGTATTAGGGGTTCCTGGTATTTTGTTTCCTGTTGTTAATGTAAAGAATGCCTTAATCCTGACAGAGGTGATCATCAGGGCCCTTTGGAAGTAAGAATGTACACCACAAACAATCAGCCAGCTTTTCTTCATCTGGGTCTTAACTTTTTGTCTTCTTCACCTGCTGCTTAGAGTTCCTGAGCATGCTTCTATCTGCATTTCTCATTTGCAGAAACAACGTTATCTGGAAAGAAATAGAATGCATACACAAAATATTATCAGAAGTACAGGGTGTCCTTGTGCCTGTCACAGGCAATAGTCGCACCCCATTTATAAGCTTGTCTCCATGTAGCAGTACATGCCAGGGCTGGTTTGTGCAGAATAGGAATGGGGCTGCTTCAGAAGCAGCGAGAATGCTAGTAAAGGTGCCTCTTGGAGACACACTTCATCCGACAGGAAAGATAATAGAATTGCTTTTTTAAAATCAGCGCCTAAAATAGAGAACTTTTTGACTTGATATTTCAATAGATATGGAATTATTTATCAGCCTTGCAACTCGCATGATCTCACGAATCCATCATGCAAGAAATACCACAACTGTGCCTCTGCCTGTGTTTGCTCCTGCTCTGCCACCGATTGCCATGTTTTATCTCTACCCTCATGAAGTAGCTACAGTAAGAGAGGATAAGAAATGAAAATGCCTCCTGCTCAAAGCCTGTGTAGTTGAGCATCTCAGGTAGTGTATGGTCTTGTGCCAGACTTTTTAGTACAAAGGGGATGCAACTTTCCTTGACTGAAAGCCTTACCTTTTAAACTTTTGCAAGTAAAAGTACCTGCAGCAAACTTTTTAGATAGTCTGACAGCCACTTCTCTTCTGTTGTTCTTGTCAGTGTCAAAATGCTTCTGACTAACTGAATGTGCTGCATGCTTGGGGCTGTGTTGTGATTGTTGATAGGTTTGAGTACAAACAGAATGGCTAACATGGGCTGAGCTGCTCCAGCATTACTAAATTCCTCAAAATGGAAAGCAGTCATTACACTGCTGAAGCTTCCTTAGGTGGACAGTAAGTTTCTGCTGGTCAGCATCTAATTTTTCATGCCAAGTCTTCTGTTCTTTCCAGCTTCCTTCCAACCACATGATATGTGTGAAGCAGCCCTCCTAGATTTACTGTTTTGCATCTGAACAAGGAACCAGCTGCTGATGCTGTGATGATGCATGCAATCTAAGGCTGCCAGGTTTTTATTCCTGTCTATGGGGGTTTTCTTTGGCTTCTACTGGGAAGCTTTTGGGCATGGTCAAAGTTTTAGAATGGGCTGGGGACACAGTTAAAATACAGTTAATGGGATGCCTAAGTACTCGGAGACTTGCAAGTGCTTTAAATGTCCTAAACAAGGTCCTGATGTGGGCAGGAGGGATTTTTTTTCTGGATAACTAACCTCATAGAAATGTTTTTGATAAGTTGCTTTTTGTGTGTGTGATAGTTTCTGAACAAGTATTCTTTTAAGATCAGAGTGTCGGCTTATGCATTTGAACAATATAGAGCCTACAGCCAAAAAGGTGGCTTTGCTGAATGGCTTGATTTTTGTGGCAGATTCCACAGAACTTGGTCCCAATGAAGAAAACATGATTTTGTTTATTAGTGGACTGTGAATCTAAGCCTGATTTTTCTCCCTTGCTCTGTTCTTGTCATGCCTTTTTGAGCTGAACATTTCTACTGAGTAAGTGCAATTCAGCTTAGTTATGTTCCCTGTGCTACGAAGGCAGCCCTTCTTGCAGTTGCTGTGCCCAGGCTGAACTCTGCTGCGATATGGATGAAACTACCCCAAGAGTGGCCCTTCCTCAGCGTTTGTGAAATGTGGGAGATTCCTGCAGTGGAGAGCGTTAATCAGAGCTGTGAAAATGAGTTTGGGGCTTCATCTCCAAGGGTCTGTCAAATAGAGTTTATTTGTGGTGATGAACTTTTAATGAAGCTGAAAAAGGACTCTAAATGCTGCAGAGTGTAACAGGATAAAAGAAAGATATAAAAGTTCTGTGATTATTTCCACTTAAATTATAAATATTTTTCTTTCACAGAAACAGTTGGTACACAAATGCTAATAGAAGTATATGTTTAAATAGCTAAAAAGGTCACTTGTAGCCAGAGCATTGATCTGTCTGCTTGCTTCTCTAGACATAGGTGGAATAACCTCTAAGTTACTGTATTTAGCTGGTGTTCTGTGTTCCTGTCTACAGCCTTAAGCAATATTCAGAGCTGTTTTGACTGCTCAGTCTCCTTTTTGGTACCTGTTTATTCACATCAGCTGATAGTCTGCATTTCTTGTCAGTCTTTCTCATATTGAATGTAGCTCTTGAACTGTCCTACCCACTCTGGTTTATTTGCAGACAATTGCACACAGTTCCTTTGCATGTCATCATAGAGAGAGAGAGAGTCAGAAAAATTGGTAATTTACAGATTGTGAACAATGAAATTAAAAAAAAAATATTTTGACCGCATGTTTGTGGATTGACTCCACTACACGGTACAGGAGCAAGCAGGTTCTGGTTGCTTTTCAGTGTGTTTATGTATCTACTCTGCTGTATGCTTTGGCATGGGCAAGCATGCTCATTAAGAATTCTGGGCCACTCTAGTATGTCAACACATCATTAATATGCAAAGGTGCAGTTATCTGTCTGTTGTTTTTATAATGCTATTCCATTTATGTAGTTCTAGCATTTGAAGGGTATGAGAGACTCCATTCCCAGCTACAGCAATATCCTAAATAAACCCACCAAGTTACTGTGGAAGTAATCAGACAGCTTGCAGAAGTTCAGGTTCAGATCTCTCTCTCTGTTAACCAGCTGTTTAGTCCATCTCAAATGTCTCTACATGTTCTCTGGCATCTTACATACCCTCTTGCCCTCGCTGACAGTTCACCATTGAAGCCTTCTCCTCCCATTACAATGGAGTCCCCTGGGGTGGTAAATGGGCTTCCTTTCCTCTCCCTAGCTTTTTCTTCAGAAGCGTCATTTGCTTTTTATGAGTTTTGGGTGTTTTTGTTTAATATGTCCCTATGCAAGAGTAAAGGGACCTTTAAGCCTGATGTGCCAGTACTGGTGATATAGAAAAAGTTTTCCTTTGTCTCTTGGGTTGACTGAATTGACGGGTGGATACGTGTACTGAAAATTTGCATACTGCTGGTCGAAGGTGTCAGGCTAATGGTCTTGTGGGCTGTAAGGATCTTCATTATCCACACAGGAAAGATGAAAACATGGGTCAAAGTAGGGTACCCTGAGAGTCTTCCCTCTTCTCTGGCAGTCCAGATCCCACTAAAATCAGTGGAAAGGGATGTGCTGCTTTAAATGTCTCAGTCCTAACCTGAAGAAACTGCTTGTGAAGGTGAACTACTTGTTAACCTGTATGAATCCTGTGTTTCTTCCTCAGATGGCCCAAAAATGCAGGCATTACTGGTGCAGAGTTGTGTCCAATGAACAGGATATATATTAATGTGACCTCTTCCTCAGGAATGGGGTGGAAATCTGTATTTCTGATATTGGCACTTTAAAAGAAAAATTTCTTATAAGGAATGGCATGAACAGCTGAAGTAGGAGGACTAAACAGGATCTTGACTTACAAGCTGCTGTTTCAAGAAGAGAGGATACTTGCTTTTAAGGGTAGCAGTGCATTGGCCACTCATACTTTCCACCTGTGATTCTATCGTCAGTAAAAGTTTGGAAATAACAAGGCAATCCTCTGCAATTGCAATGGACATTAGTGCAGAAGGGTCTACAGGACATACATGTCACAGACCCCCACCTAGTTTTAATTTTGAGGTTAGGCATGTGAGCACTGTTTTTGAATTGTAGTGTGGTTAAAAATAATTTTGTAAAATATTAATAGTAATAGACATGATATCTCATTGTGATCAGGGGAATGGGATTTAATTTTACCACTTAAAATATTTGTCGTGTGTTGTGCAGTTTCTTAGAGATGCACTTAAAGGTAGGAACTTTTGAGCTATGCCAAGTCAGTCATCAGGCAGATTTTCTGCAGAGGAAAAGGTGGTGCTTGAAAGCAGCATAAGCATGAGACATATAGACCTTGTCTTTATATTTGTACCTAAGCACATCCCAAGGTAGTGGAAGAGAAAACCAGAAGAGAAAAATATGCTAACTTTGTTCTATACAAGGTACCCTGTGCTTAGAACAGGCTCCATCAGCTTATATGTTTATTAGCATATATTTAAGCCTGTCTTGCTTCATTTTTTGAGGGGGTTTGCTTTGCAAATGCAAGGATCTTGTAAAGGGGACAAATAATAATACTTGTTTCCTAGTCTCTACAAGTGAATCAGACTCTTCTGAGATATATCAAAAGGATTGTAGCTTATTCTGAAACAGCTGCCCTTCACGTCCAACGCCTGTGCAGCAAAGAAACTAGGTGTCAGCCTCACATGAGGCAGGAGTAATGTCCTGATGCATGAATCCATGCTTGAAGTTAATCCTCTGTTTAAATGCGTTGCTGTAATGCCTGCTGAAGTTGGTGATGCCTGGGTAAGACTAACAAAGAATTGTCAGTACAGAAGAAAAATGGAGTGATGGTTCTTGTCATAGTGTTAGAAATACTGTATTGGTTCCAGTGATAATTGTGAAAAATCAATAAATGCTCTATAATGGGCTATATTTAAAAAAATGCAAACCCAAAACCAACTAAAAAAAAAATTAAGAAACCCAACCAACCAAACACCACCCCCCACCCCCCCCAAACCAAAACATAGACTAACCTGTGGCAAGGTTCATAGGTACCTGTTTTCCAGAAGCACTAATTGAAGCACAGGAAAGGTAAGCAATCTACCATCACCTTGTGAATCAGAACAACTTGACATGCAACTCAGAAGCCTGCCTTTAGGCTCTTTTACTTAAGGAGTAAGACAGCTTGCTCTGAAGGAAGGTGTCTGGCTTCCTGCTTGGAACGAAATTAAATTAGCATGGTGGTATGTGCTTTGTACATCTGCTGTGTAATATGCTTTGCAAAATGCAGACATACAGAGCAAGGATGCAGATGCTCCACTACTTGCAGAAGTTAATGACAATTATCCTAGTCTTTGATGGCAAACAAAGTCGCAAAGCTCTCATTTCCACAATCCATCATGCCACCGAAGGCTTGCTGAGTGATACTTCATGATGGGCTGGTGAGAAAAATATACAAACTCATATGCTGGTGTTGCAAATCAATTCTGCAGCAAAGTGGAAATAACTCTTGTACCAATAAGCAGCGAGGCCTATGAAAAAATACCCATTTTCTGAATTTTCAACTTGCAGATAGCAGGAGAAGCCATCAATCACGTTAGAGAGCTTCCATTCCAGCGATGTTGTTCTTAAAGACACACCAGATGAAATCAGACAAGACCAGAATATGCAAAGCCTGCCTCCCCTCCCTCTTTTTTTTTTTTTACTCTTTGCTCCTTTCTAGAGGGTTGGGCATGAGAAGGGACCTTTTTTCTTTTTCTACTTTTTTAAAGCAAACCTGTAGCCTGGCAAAAGCATGTATATTGGTTAAGTTTACTGTCGAAATGACTAATTAATTGCTTCACAAATGGCTATTAATCATACATTAATGAGATACTCTTTGCTTTGGCGAATAGACATTCTGTGGCAATTCTCTCTCCTTGGTACCCCAAGCAGGCTAAAAGCATGCACAACTCAATTAATCTTACTGCACCATGGGGTGTTTGAAACTGCTCACCAGCTGAAGAGAAGCAAATAGCTGGGATGTTTTAACTGTCCATATTTCACTGTGTAAATTCAGAAGCACTTAATCATTCCTTCAAGCATTCTTTTGTTCCTTTTCTTTCTGCCTTGTTATGTGTGTTTGAAGCATATCCTGGGCCACAAGAAAAAGGCTCCAATGCATCCTGTTCCAAACACACTCAAATAAACATGCACTGCCTGTTGTCTTGCAAAAATGACGACCATCTTGTGTGTAGCAAACAAAAATTGAAACCCGCTAGTCATGCTCTCAGCATCCCTTGAAATCCACCTGCATTGTTAATGTATGCAGTGAACAAAAGGAAAAGGGCATCACACATTGGTGTATTGCTTTGTTTCCTCATTGGCAGAGATGCAAAATACTATGAAAAGAGACTGTCAGCCAGATTGACATCTCAGATAATTTTACAGTTTCCTCTTTAATATAAATTAAGTCAATTTGCACCACTAGATAGCTTAATGCATTTTGCAGCAATTAATTTGTTGGTTTGGGGAAAAAAACCTGAGCAGTAGTGCCTTGATCAAGATAACATGAGGCCCAAGCCTGAAGTAATTCTTAAATAGGCAGTGGAGAACAGGGACTGTTGCTGTATGAATCCACAGACACTTCAAAAAGTTAAGGTGGGTACACTATTTGCTCTATCTGTAATAATGGTATGTGAGCTGAGGGAAATCCTGGTTCTATGCTGTGCCATCATGAGCTACTTGAGAAATACAGTCTCTCTATTCAAAGCTGTTACTGGGACATGTTAAAAACCATTGACTAATTCTGTTGGTAATTAGTCACAAATTAAATAAGATTTTTGGAAATGCACCAAAATCTGTGTATTGAGGGACGTAAGTCAACCTCTTAGTATTGGAATTGTGGTAGGAAGTTTTCCTAGGTTTATTATTCCTTGGTAGGGTTTCTTTCAGTTTGATCTGAGATGGCTAAAACAGGCTACTGATACAAAGTGCCCAAGCCTGTAGATTTTTTTATCTAATTCAACATAGCAGTTTGTATGTTGCCATGTATATAATTCAAATGTCAAGACAGTGGTCAGAAAGCACTATTTCCTTCTCACTGTTCACTAATCCACGTGAAATGGGTTTGGTGGGCTTGGTGCCTCACTCTGGAAGCCATTACTGTCATGGTTAATGGAGTCCTTGTTGGACACCTCTTCGGAGACCCCAGTTGAAACTGTGGGAGAAGAGAGCTGCGGAGGTGGTCAGGTCTGAGCTGGTCCTAGTGGAGGTGGCAGAACATCACCAAGGCTTGTTTCATACAGCAAGCAGGCAAAGAAAAGTCAGACTGGTGGGAGATTATTGGCCTTTACAGGATGCCATGGATTTCAGTGCAGTGGTATTATGTTAAGAGCCTATGAGCAAGTAGCAGGATAGTAAGAGGTGTGAGGATGTATCTTGATGACTTCTCATCACTGCTTTCCTGTCTCCTTGTCTGTTCCATCACTGCCAGTGGTCTTTTCTGTTTCTGGTGGCTGTCATTAATTTAGTCTTAGTGTCAGCAGCATAGGAAGGGCTCAAGTCTACTCCTTCACATGCCTTGATGCGTGCCACTATTAAGGATAATGCCTGCTAATTACCTGGGTTTAGCTAGAGTAGGAACTGATGGATAGCTTCTGGAATAGAAAGGTTTGGCCAGCTGAAAACACACACCTCTCATGTACCTATACTTCTAGGCTTTTGAGGTGTTTCAAAGCTGTCTGCAAACTGGCCAAATGATCAAACTGATAGCTATGGAATTGGTTTTTTAGAAGCCACTGTAGATGAACAATATGAAAGCCAAAGAAGAGCTCTGCATTTCCAGCATTTTTTACCACTGGCACTTCATATGACCTTCTCTGGATAGTTCAAGAGGCAAGTTCAAATACAACAGGAAATGGGCTAATTTCAGATACAGCAGTCAGATGAAACTCACTGTCCGATTTATTAAATTTTAATTCACTTTGCTCTTGTCCTTTCCAAACAGTTACCTTTCAGTTTTCCCCACACTGGGATTCTGTAGATGTTCATTTTCTGAGAAAAATGTATTTGTTCTCTAAAGTGTACCACAGTGTGTTTTCTTTTGGCAACAGGCTGATGAAAACAATAAATTATTCAACCCAAGAATATCTAAAATGCTGACTCACTGCCAGTTCCTATTTTTTAGGCCTTGTTTTCATTAACTTCTACATTAATAGTCCAAATGTGCAGTTGGATTGAAATGTCCTGTGAAATTGCCCTGCTCTCCTCAAATTGGGAAGCCCTCAGCCTCTAGTAAGTGTTGTGAGGTGTTGTTCTTCATTCTGCGAAATAAAATATGGTCTATATTTGACAAGAAAAGATTAATCTGTAACCACTCATTGCCACCCCTCCCTCCAAAACAAAAAAGTGCTGCTGCTACAGCCGCAGCAAGGGTAGGAGTTGTTATTAAAGAAAGCATCAAAATGACCTTCTACCAACTGTTGAGCTTTCTCCACTTCACCTCTTTCATAATGAAAGCCAAGAAATAAGTTCAGAGGACACATGCACCAAGTACACTCATGAGTAATTTTAGCTTTCTCATTCATAAGGGAAAACTAACACTGCAGGTTACCACCATCAAAGTAAATTTGTGTTCAACTTGCATAAACTAGACAGTGTAAAATATTGCTTCTTTGTGTGTTGAAATCAAATACTGTGGTAGATGAAAACAGACATTCATCATACTGATGGGAGTCTTCTGAGGTGTGCAGGTGAGTCAAAGCCTCCAAGCACTGTTCACAGGAGAAACCTTCATTGCTTTGAGTAAACTCGTTTATTTCAAAATTATCTTTGGTGAAGAGATGGTGAATGACCACTTGATATGCAAATTCTGGGTTTGTAACCGCATAGTATGTGGCCAGTGAGTAAAACAATAGTATGTGACCAGCATATTTAAAACACTCTGGCTGTGTAAACTTTAAGCCATCTTGGTGTCTCTAACACAGGGCATCTCCTGAGCCCAGGCAGCCACACGGCTGGAGGGGACCTTTGCCAGGGCCAGTGGGGCCCTGGTGCCAGAGGGCTCCCATGTGCTCTTAGGTCTTTGTGTATATTTTAACTTTGGGGTGGTAAAACTCAGTATAAAGCATAACTCAACTGGTAGCAGTCGTGGCTACTGCAAAGGGTTGTTACTTCAAACCTAGTTTCTCAAAGTGACCTGTAAAAGACTTATCTACATCCTTGTGCTTTTGGGTTTTCCAATTAAAGGAGATTTGAAAGGCCTTTGAGCAATGATGTGTTGGTTTCTTAAAAAAATTTCTAATAATGAGTTTTTCAGGTGAGAGATGTTTTCCAGTTTCCTAGGAGAATCGGTGAGCTGCAGTAGGTGCTCACCACAGAGCATGTGTGCCAGATCCCAAACAAAGGCTTCTGTTAATCGGAGTTAGTGGGTCGGGTGGGGAGAGGAGAGTGGAAGGGAGCGAGGCTGAGGTGGCAGGGCAGCAGTGCCCGCTGCAGGAGGGGCAGGGAGCTGCCCCACTGGTTCCAGTTGGTTCTGGCTGGTTTCAGCAGCAGCTGTTGGGGTGGGCAGGTCTGGGCGAAGGCTCATGGGGAGATGGAGGAGGAGGAGGACTGTGAGGACACTGTAGGAGGAGGCACAGCCTGGGGGGACCCCTGCCACTGCAAAAGAGGAGCAAGTATGTCTCCTGGGGAAGGCTTCCTCCTGCCCGTGGGGCCAGATCTGCGCTCCCCTGCTGTGGTCACATCCCCAGAGGCTGGGGTTTCTGCCACCTCACCTGGCATCCTAGTTGCTTTGCATGTTGAACTTGTGGGTTTGTGTTGTTAGCATCTGTAATATTTTTAATTTTGTGCGTTTCAAGACCCAAATAAAGATCATGTTTAGTGTGACAGCTACCATCATAAATAACTGATGGTTTCAAACATTCATCAGATGTTGTCTTGCTTTCTTCTACTCCTTTTTTGTTGTTGTTGTTGTTTTGATGGGGGGGGTGGTTTTTTTGTTTGTTTCAGTTTGGCAAAATCATTAAAAAAAAAAATAGGGCTGCAAGGAAGCCGTGAAGATGATGTAGCTAAATTGCCAGATCTGCTACTAGAGCAGATGATTCCTTTTGCCTTTGCAAAAGTATTTTGCTGTTGTTACACTTTTCCCTTTCCCTTAGTCCCTTTAGGTTAAAACAACCCAATGACTTCACTCTTAATAGATGGCTTTCCTAGATTTGCATCATCCTATTTGTTTTTGGAGTATTTTCCAGTTCTTTCAAGTCCATCTTTTGATGTGCTTGAAAGGGGTCACTGTATACTAAAGGTAGCACTACCAGCGTGACTGTCATGCTTTAACCCCAGCCGGCAACTAAGCAGCACACAGCCACTTGCTCACTCCCCCCACCCAGGGGGATGGGGGAGAGAATTGAAAAAAAGTAAAACTCATGGGTTAAGATACAGGCAGTTTAATAGGACAGAAAGGAAGATGATGATACTAATGCTAATACAAAACAAGTGATGCACAGTGCAATTGCTCACCACTCACTGACCAATGCACAGTTAGTTCCCTAGCAGAGATCCTCCCCCAGGCCAACTCCCCCCAGTTTATATAATGGACATGACGTCCCATGGTATGGAATACCCCGTTGGCCAGTTTGGGTCAGCTGCCCTGGCTGTGTCACCTCCCAGCTTCTTGTGCCCCTTCAGCCCTCTTACTGGCTGGGCATGGGATGCTGAAAAATCCTTGACTTAGTGGAAACACTACTTAGCAACAACTGAAAACATCAGCGTGTTATCAACATTCTTCTCATACTAAATCCAACACATAACACTATACCAGCTACTAGAAAGCAAATTAACTCTATCCCAACTGAAACCAGGACAGTGATATAGACTTTAAGGAACATCCTCATGGGGCCATGTAAACTAAATTAAGACATCCCCACATGGCAGTTCACTATTTTTCAGCAGCATGATCTTGATATTAGTGATCCTTACCTTAGGTCCTTTCTGGAACACCCAATGCCCAACCAGCCCTCGCCCAATGCATATTTATGCATTTTGCCTCGCTAATACTTTTTCTGAATGTCAACCTCCTTTCCAGTCCATTTACCCAGTAAGTCTGGTTTATTTTAAAATCCTATGCTGTCCCTGAATATATGGTCCCTTTCACTATTATAGAACTGCAGATTTAATTGCAGACAAAAATCGAATGTCCAAGTTTTTGAAAAACTAGAGGGCATCAAACAACACCAGACACTTGTAAAACCACACAAAATAGGTCCTTCCATGTCACTAGTGAGCTGCTGATTGTTACAACATAGCTACAGCTAGCCAATTGGTTTTATTCCCACCTTAAGGCAGTTTCAAGACCCTATTTTTTGGTGATACAGTTGTCAAATGAAAGAAATGTGTCAAAAGTCTTATTAAAGTCATTATTTATCACATGATGTTGCTTTTCTTACCTTTCAGGCCCATTGCCCATCACTGATAGACTTCAGATGGTTTTGACGTAGAGCTTTGCTCTTGAGAAATCCAGATTGGCTGTGGGCTCTGTTTTCACATCTGCTTAATATTGCTGCAATGGCAATTTGACAGTGAAGTCCAGTGTGCTATGTATGGTATGAAAAAAGGTAAAGGTGGGTCCTGAAACTAAAAATCTTTATGTTGAGATACGATGAGGTAGAAAACACAAGTGCCTTGAAAGACTAGACAGTTGTTTTTAAAAAGGTTTTAGGCTGACATTTGCTTATATGGCTAAAATTTGACAATTGAAAAACCTTTGGAACTGATAAGGAGTGTTTATTTTACAATAAGCTTTTAAAAAAAATGCATATTATCATTTGCTGAAGAAATTTTCTAGAAGGCCATTTAAACATGTTACCAAGTTTGTCCAGGAGGTGGACAAAATCGAGTTGCTTGCAGTTTGATCAGTTTCCAGTATTTTCCTGTGATTTTCAGTCTGTGCCCTAATTCCTGTTCCTCTGTCATAGACTAGAGTATTTCAGCAGTGGACTAAGTGGTCTCCTAATGTTTTGCATTTGTCAAAGCATTTGTAAAACATGTCTTTGTTGTTCAACTCAGTCTGATTGACTTGTCAATTTCAAATGTGTTTCATGCAGCTCCTATATTATAGCTGATAAGTGATAAACCTTGCATTTTTCTGAGCAGTACTTTGCTTAAATACTTCTTTTCATCTATCTGTCAGTATTTTTAATTAATGCTTTAAATATAGCTAATTTTTATATTATGTCTTAACAATTGTCTTATCTTAGATTATGCGAAACATTTTGGGTTCATCTGTCTATTTTGCCTTGAAGAGATTTGGACTATTCTGTGTCAAGCCCCCATGAGATCTGTACTCGCTAAAGGCATGCTGTGGGCCAATGCAGACACCCATTTCATGTTATAGCCAGGAGAGTACGTAGAGCAGTTAGCTAGCTGCTCCTTCGTGGATAAGAGCAGAGAGGGCTAAACATCTGTGAGCTTTTGCTTTTGGGCGTAGTGGGGTTTTTTTAATGCTTGTTAACAGAAAACCTGTAGGTGATGTTCTCCAAATTCATCCTTAGCATCTCCTTTGGTTGTGGAGTTCGCACAAAGAAGACAGATACTCTCCTGTGTTTGGTCTTGTTTGTGCTGCAGATGCTTCCTGGGAGTCTTGTTATACACTCTTGTTATTTGGGCTGTGTGTTTCTTATTTCTCTTCAGCAATGATTGTGTTCTTTTCTAACACAGCTAAGCATGGAAACGTTTCCGTATATTTAGTGGGTCCCAGGAATTTTCCTTTCAGATTTGAGAAAACAACAAGCTGACAAGCTGCTTCTTGGCATGACACAGCATGTGTTAATCTATGTCGTTTCCAGGCTACTTTGTTCATAGTTAATTTGTTAAATTCTTTGTGAGAACAGACATGTTCCCCACTGAGCAATCGGTGCAGCTGCAAGGAGAGCCAGTGACCAAACAGAGCCCACTGTGCACTGTGTATTCAGAGCTGGGATGGGGAGGCAGCATTCTCAGAACACACAACTGCTTCAGCGTTGCCTTTGTACTGGGGACTGACGGTAACATCAGCCACTGCACGCAGAGTTGTGTGCTGCCTGAACAGTTACCCTGTAAAAGGGAGAAAAGAATGGTGCTTTACTCACCTTTTAAATTCTCAGGATCTGTCATGTTAGTTATGTGCTTTTTAACACAATTTCAGCTCATGCAGTGTACGGTGCTGTGCAGTTTCTCTGACATACTAGAATTGCAACATGCTCCCTAAAAGAATAAGTAAAATATTGCTGGTGAAGGGAGATCAAATAGTATTACTTAGCAAAAAAAAAAAAAAAAAAAAAATTGAGTCATAGCCCTAACTTCCTAACTTAACCTTGGTGCTCACAAACATGTTCCTGTAGAGTATGCCTTAAGGTGGTAGTATCACAAGATCCCTCAAAATATTAAGAAAAAAACCTGCAGATCCTAGCTGTTACTCCTAGAAGCCTCAGCTGCTCTTTCTCAATTTTGTGAGGCTCTGAATTTTAACTCTTCTGTCACTGAAAACCAGGTTTCCTCAAAATACCCGAGGCTGCATGTCAACCCCTTGCATAAATGCTGGGGGAAGCAAGAGAGATTAAGTCCTTTGTGTTTATTCCTGGTTTTATGGAAGGCCTTTCAAAGGCCATTGATATGAAAATGCCACTTGACAAAGAGCCTGTGGATGCTTCACAATTTGTACATCCCCACACATTTCTGTGAAAGATTAGGAGGAGCACACCACTGCAAATTCCTTTACAAGTAGGGCATGTTGTCCAACTTACTTCTGTGACTCTCATTAATCATAGAATCATAGAAGCTAGTGCCGTAATCAGATGTCTGTTTATGTGTAAGAAATGAAAAATTGTTTGTTTTCTGTTTCAGAAGCCTTGTCCTGTTGCAAGAATCTGAAGTCTCTTAGTCCAGCTGTTGAAGCTCTAACTGAGTCTGCAAGGTAAGGAGGGCCCTCTTTACTTCAGTGCTAGATGGTCACTACCCAATGCAGTGCTGGAGTTTGGGGAAGCACCTTTTCCTATAATCCTGTTGGTTGCGTTAGTGGCAGTATCTGTGACTCTGAGCTAAACATGAACAGTGCTGTTTCAGTGTCACTATCAGTAAGACTCATAGCTAACAGAGTCCTGGAGGAACAGGCTGTCTGGACAGATATTAACATTTTAAGGGATATTTAGACATCCCACATCAGAGGATTTAATTTCAGTTTGTCAGATGTTTTTCTACACCTTTGTTATGTTCAGGAAGACTGGTTGACCATGAGGTGACCTGCAGGACACTTTTTTCTTTAAACTTTATTACACAGCTGCATGAGCATATTCCTGCAAGTTTATGAAGCTGGTTCTGCCAACAGGAAAATATTAAGAAAAGGTCCAAAGTTTGTGGAGCTGGCTGTGCCTCATGGAAGTAAACAAATGGTTGAAGGAATAAGGATGGAGGAGCAGGTCAGGTTTTCTGGAGGGTTCAGTTCCTACTTCCCCCCCATCATGAGGCAGTTTTGAAGGCATACAGTTCACATGGAGAATTAGGAGAGTTCTTGGGAATCAAGCTTTCTCAAAAAGCTGTTCTCTTAAGTTAGACATGGGAGAATTTTTTGATGATATTATTACTATCTTG
The DNA here is from genome assembly GCA_026212715.1 of Elanus axillaris. Taxonomy (NCBI): domain Eukaryota; kingdom Metazoa; phylum Chordata; class Aves; order Accipitriformes; family Accipitridae; genus Elanus; species Elanus axillaris. Next base: position 24,451,889 of record JANZLQ010000007.1, on the reverse strand, counting down.
TGTTTCTTGGAGTAGACAGAGGAAAGAAGAATGACTGCCTCAGGCACATACATGCTCTTCTTTCTACCCTTTTGTGATTTGCTTGAGTGCTATGTGAGCAGCTGGCTTTTTACTGCATGGTGGTAAGGACTCAGTGATCCACCACTGCCCTTACTTAAGTTATTTTACACAAGCCGTCTTTGTTAACCAGGAATCATTTCAGGACCGAGGGTTGAGAGCGTGAACAGATCTCTCGGGTTACCCACTCCATGCTTGGTTCCCGCTAACACTTGAAGGTAGCCCTTCACAGCTGGGTGCCTGTCAGTGATGGGGGCTCATTGCTGCTTGCAGGCTGTGAGATGACTTTTGAAATGCAAGTGATGTACTAGGCTAAACCACCACTGTTAGGGAATGCTAATGTTTGGGTTTGGGGTTTTTTTTTAGTTTATCACATGAGGCACTGCCTTCTCTATAAGTAGAAATGGGATTGCCAATATGTGCTAAGCACTGACCTGAACCACAGCTTGCTGTTTCCTCAGAAGTGAGATTGCAATGATTTATTTGGGTTATTACTGCTAGAACTGTAATTCAGAGCACTTTTATTAATTTCAACAGCAACCATTTTAAGCCACTCGATCTCAGGCCAGGTCCTCCATATAGAGAAAAGCAGCTAGGTTGTGCTAAATTATGTCCCACTTGGCCTTGATGGGCCTCCAAGTCTTCCTTTTGAGCAGGACTGGCTCTCTGGAAGATAGCATTCAAGATTAGAATGACAAAGCTCATTAGTCATTTATTTCCCAGTGTGGCCACAGGGAGCTTGACAGAGGACAAGAAGCTTTTTACCCCTCTCTAAGGGTGGTGTGGTCTCTTTCACAGTCAGTGTCCCTTGAGAACCCACTATATTTGTATGGAGATTTTGGTGAATGTCAGAGTAGCTACTGACTGGGGGGGAAAGGGATACAGCCTGCCTGACTTACAGGTCCTTCAGCATGAAATCATTCAATCTTATTGCAGAATTTTGATATATAAAGCCCACCCAGTGTTGCTCGTAACTTAGAGACATGTGTTGCTTGGCCCAAGCATTCTTGGCAAGCTATCTGCATCTTCTGTGAGCTAAAAATTGAAAGCCGGTCTCCCTTAATGGAGACAGCATTGAGTAAACAGCTGTCAGCCTGTACTGTAGCCACATCTGCATTCCTGAGAAAGCCAGAGAGAGAAATAAGTGTATACTCATTTATAATAACTGCAATAATGCACTGAGATTACCTGGGCTTTCTTTTCTTTTTCTTTTCTGCCACCCCCCACCCCCACCCCCCTTTCTGGCTGGGGGGAGAAGGGGGAGTTTGTTATAAAAAGGTCAAACACATAACTTTGCAGCTTTCAGCCGTCTCTATTCTTTTCTTTTGCAATTCTTCTCTCTGATTAAACTTCCAGATAAGTCTAGGCACTGTTGCCCAGCCCTTCACATTTAATGATTTTATGCATCACTTGCTCTTGGCACTGCTCACAGGCCTGCCATCTTCACTGCAGCCTGTGATCTTCTCCTCTAAATGTTTGACATCCACCAGCATTTCTTTTTTGCTCTGAGATGCCTTTTTTTTTCTTGTGAGGTCCGGAGAGGAAAAATGATGGCGGACAACTCTGAGGCGAATTACCTAATACCCAAGGATTTTCTTTCTCTGCTCTCTTAATGGAAGGAAATTCTTCCCTTCCTATTTACCTTCTTCTTATAATAAAGCAACCCCTCCCAAACCTACAACTTGTCCTAGATCTAGATCCCTGCCCCACAAATGAATCTGTTTAAATGATTAGAAAAATGAACATGCAGCCTTCCTCAGAGGATACTTATATGGGGAGCAAGCTGGTTAGGCCAAAGGGAATTTTTCTCCTGGTTGTTTTTTTGATTGGGGGTGGGGGTCCTCCTTGTAAATCAAAGTATGCTGTTTCTAACCTGTTATTCAGTAGGGTTTGTCAGAAACATGTGTAGGCTCAAGAATGGAGTGAGGAAGGTAAAGAGAGAACAGCTGTTTATCATGTCACCTGAGGAAAATTAAGGGGTAGCAGGGCTTTGGTCTCTTTAAGTGGATGTGCTTTTAAAAAAATTTTTTTAAAAAATGCATGTTTACCTTTTTTAACTCATCTCTGTTGAATTCTGTGGATGTATACCAATAAATGTATCCAAGTGTTTAGACAAAGTAAGTCAAGGTCCACTCACAGCTTTTAAGTACATTATAGTAACCCCCAGCTTAGGAATTTGTTAATACACAGTTGGTTGATGCCTGTGTGTGCAAAATAATTCAATACTTCTGTTTTCTTTACTATTCCCTTAACTTTGTGCTTTTGACTGCTGTGGAAGACAGTGTACTGGACTAAATGAGACTTAGGGTCTGATGCAGTATATTCATTTCTATAATCTAACCAGAAGAAACTGTATTTTGTGTGTGCCCAGAGACAGAGAAATGAGGGTTTGCTATATAAAATTGCAATTTCAGTATCAGTGCAGTGGAAATGATAGCATGTTTACTTACTGAATTTGACCTGAAAGAAATTCAAATGACAGTTAGCAACAAGGCAGCCTATAGAAGAGCAGTAAGTCTAACAGGTGTTGTCTTATGTCTTCTGATAACGTTTAAGATGGACCATAGCTCTACTTGGATGTGCTAAAGTACTAGTAAAGGATTCAGCAGATGGAACAAAGTGGTTTATGCCAAACAATGGGTTTGCATGGTCCTGATGATGAAAACAGATTTCACCTGGGTACCTGAAATAGGCTTGAGGACATTAATTGGAGGATCAGACGCTCACAAGACATCTTCATTGTCTCTCATCCACACTAGTTGGATTTTAGGGTTCCAGGTAATTTATTCTATGTGCTCTTGAGTCAGCAATGGGGTGGGCACATCTGAAAAGGGACTATTAGCACTAATGCCACGATAACAAAAAAATGCATGCTGGACAGGGAGAAATTGACAATATGTGTAAGGTGCTTTCAGACTCATTCAGTTTCCTGACCCCTTATTTCTGTATATCTATATATATATTCTTATATATATGAATAGCATAGAAGGAAATGCAGATAGGTATTTGTAAATCATGTGAGGAGTCTTTCAAGTCACTAGGGGTCATGATTTACCCTACCTATCACACTTTGTGTTTACCTCCCTTTCTGATGTTCATGTCACATACTACTTGTAGTGATTCTTAGGTACATAACCTGAAAAGAATACAGTACAGTAATATTTTCTTGTTGGAGAAGGCTTTAGAGGGTAGATTATGTGCTGTGGGCCTTCCCTAGGTATGTGCTGCTGGCCGCTGCAGGGACAGAATAAGAGTAAATGCTGTGTTACCTAAGGGGAATGTGCTGTTAATGAATAAAGGCAAACAAACTGTTTATTGTCTGGGTAATGAAATGTTGGTTTCTCCATTAAAGAGATTATATTTGAAAACCACTCTCACCTTCATTACCTGCATGCAAGGACTTGCCTTCAGGGTCCCACTTGGGTCTCCTAACAGCCAGTGATATCATGAATATGCAACTCTATAGTCTTCACTGTTTTGGGTAGCTGTGATGTCTTTTACTGCGGCAACAGCAGAATATGAAACTTAGACCATGGCAAGCAAAGAAAAAACAAACTGACCTTGAATTTTTTAAAATAGCGTTTAAAATGTATGGAAATGCGTTTTATGGAAGAAAGGCTAGAGACTATACAGTTGAGGTCTTAAATAGTTGCTATGATGATACGATTTGCATTGAAAGAGATTTCTACCACTTGGAAATAATTAACATTTACTAAATAATATTGGAATTAAGAGCATGACTTCCAGAGGGCATCAACATTATGCACTCTGTCTTCTCTGTGGAGTTTGTAATAGCAATTACTACAGTAGTTCATTGCCCTTTGTAATTTAATCTCTTTCTGTCTCTGTGGGGATTACAGCAGCTATGAGTGAAGAAGTATCCCATTCATACATAGATGCTGTGAACTCTACTAGTTGCTTTCTGGAGTTTACAATAGCAAAGAGCACTGAAATACCTTCTTCAGGACCACCATCAACTCATTTTGTCTTGTTTTTTCTGTTTGTTCTGATCTCCAAAATGTGACTTCTGTAAAGGCTGTAAACTCTGGGAGGGCCGGCAGCCTGAGTGTCTGATCTCATCCCTTTTGCATTAGTGTTATAAGCAGTAAGGGGAATGTTGAGATACCCAAAGGCTGAATGACGTCTTCAGAATTAAGCTGGGTGCTGAGAAAAGAGTAAGTGTGAAAATCTTCCTCTTCTGGACGGTCATGAGGTTTCCAGCTATTGCATGTCAGATCGTAAGCCCCTCTCCCTCACTAGAAACCTTCTATTCAATTTGCATTGTCAGGTTTATGTGTGCAAGCTATTGCTTAGCAGCACAAGAAGTAAGTCTAGGCATTTAAAGTACATTACATAGAGTCACTTTAACTAAACAAACATTTCAAAGCTTCATTCCATCGCTTGTCATTCAAGATAGTTAAACTTAAGAACTAAAGTTGACTTAATGTTTCGTTTGACAAAATTTACATAGCTTGACTTTTTTTTTCTAGAACGGAGATTTTAATCTAAGAACTTGCTTAATACAGTCTTAACTGGGGTTTTTATCGTAAAAAAAAAAAAAATGTATTGTGCAAGGACTACTGAGAACCATCTGCTTTGGAGAGGCCAAGTTCTAGGCCACAGATGGTATTTAAAATGGTTTCAAAGAATTTCCAAATCTTGCTATGGCACCGTTCAGAACTACATGTGTAAGTTGTGCCAAGGCTTTTCTTTTTCCTCCCTGAGAGAGGGTCACTTTTTCTTGGAATAGATCCCATCTCCCAGGCATGTATTGGAGGCATATTTAAACATTTAGCTTTGAGCTGTGGATCAGCCTTTTGTAGTTCCCCGTTGTGCTAGGATAATAGTCCATGTAGCTAATATTGTGGAAACTCTACATGCGGATTTTGCCCTTGTGATTATAGATCAGATTATCAAGTTCCAAAGGATTAAAGTTATTTTCTTTGGCCCTTTGCCAGGTAAATTAATTAGCTGTGATTTTCTTGAGATCATGACCTGTCGCAGAACTATACTGACCAGTTGTTAAATTTCCAGTCTGGTAAATGAATCCCTCCATTTTCATTTGCCATTGCATTTTCATGAATCCATGAATGATATGATATGTGAAACTCTTCCCCTTCCCAGGAAAAAAGAAAAAAGAATAGTTTTGTGTTTCCCAATCACTGGGACCTATATAGCTGTAAAATTTCAAATCAGTGTAGTGTAAATGGGACATGTACTTTGAACAGGTTAGACCTTCTGACAAAAACGTATTGTGACTTTTTGCAAAACTTGCCTGGACACCATGTCACGTATCACTGTTTAACAAATAGAGAGCTTTAAACCTTGCCTTGAACTCAAGTTTAATGTCTCTTATTCCCTGAAGAGCTTTATTCTAATAAATGGTAATTCTAGTACAAAAGTGGGTAGAAGATGGGTTTGACATATATGAGAAGGTAAAAACTGTGTTGTTTAATGTTGGAACCTATGTTGGCTCTAATCATTGCAGGTAATACTAGCAAATTTACTAACCAGTATTCACGAATACTGGTGTAGTGTTTTCTATGATTGACCCTGCAATGTTTGCAGGTAAGATTTTTATTATTTAAAGAAAACTTTATGAGAACAGTTCATCTGTACTTGAAGACACTTTCATCCCCTGATAACTATATCATAAATGATATTATGTAGATGGCAAGTGTCTCTTCTTTGTGTGCAGTCATCTGACCTCCTATGTACTACTTTGAAGCATGGTAGAAGCTGTGATTAACCAATTTAATCAATTTCTAGCCTAGCTAGAAATATCATTTATTAAAAGAAGGTACGTTTCTTCTTTCACTAGACTTTGATTTATTGTCATTGACACAGAAGACTAAAACAGTATCATGTTATACTTCTAAGTGTATACCCTTAACCCTCACTTAAGTGCTGCTTAAATAAAGTACAATATGGCTGATAAGAGGGTTCTCTCATGTACCTTTCAACTGGTTTTAATGGTAGTTGTACCAAATGCCTTGTAAAAAGCAATTTGTAGTGCTTTCTACTGGGGTGGTAAACAACCAGGCTAAGAAAAAGCACCTTTTTTTACAGTCCATGCTGCAGGAAATAAGTCTCCATTGATTTTTCCTTTGAAGGTTATGGATACTTTAAGCAATGTGTGAAATGCTTACACTGCTGAAGAGAAAAAATTTTACTAAAGTAGGGACTAAAATACCGTCTGGCTTTAGCAAAGGTGCAGTGCAACATGATACCTCATACTAAAAACCTAATGCAATCTGACCTTCCTTTTATTGGTTTCATAAGTCACGCGGTACTGTTTGTCTTTTGTAAATGGAGAAACTTAAGCCCTAAAATTCAGTTTCTCACTCAAATTCTCAGTGAAAATAAATTTTAAGTTAATCTTTCATTTATGAGAGAAGGTGTAAAACCCGACTTCGTGGGTGTTTGTTGAAACAAACCAAAAAGAATGTAAGTATGGCTGCAATAGGTTGGTTTTGTTGGTTTTTTTGTTGTTTTGTTTTGTTTTTTAATTTAAGCTCACGTGAATAATTGTGGGAAATATTTTTAATTATTTACCTGGCTGTAGTTCAAAGATGTATTTCTGGATTTCTACCTTTGTGCATACAAAATAAGAGAAGATTAGGCACTCTTTCCAACTGAGTAACTCTTGTTGCAGCAGAGAAAGTATTGTGTGGCTGAAAACCTTTATTGCCTTTGGGTTGAGTTACTGTGTATGCCTTTTGAATAAATGCCATAGTAGTTTTAGTGAAGAAAGATAAACCTGTCCTCAGAACTTTAATGAATCTTTTGAGCTTTGGCAGGTTTGCTTTACCATCTGAAGTCTGTAAGAGGGCTTCAGACTAATTCTGCAGTTGCTTGACTTAGTGGCTTCCCCCCAGACTCTTGGCTGACACGGGTGTAAGCAGAGAATCAAATTTGGTTTTCACATCTCAGTTATCTGGGTGGTCCTTCCTTAACAGAGCTAAGTCCATGTACTATTTAATTTAGATTAAATTCCCTACTGCAGTGTCCATCAGCTGACTCTTGCCACTTTGCTGAAGCAAGACTAGTGCTATGAGGTCCAGAACACTTGACAAGTGGTGAATTAAAAGAATGGATTGCCACATACAGATGCAAGGTGTTGGTGAGCAGGACTGTAACATGAGGTTAGAGACCACTGAAGTTTCCTCCTCAGGAGAAGCTATAACTGGAAGAGTGAAGAACAAATTAGGCTTAAATGATTGGGGTTTGATTTGGCTATCTAAACAGGTTCTCTTTCCCAGGACGAATGTTCTTACAGATACTATATTGCATATTTTATGTAAGTAACCTGTGTTTTTTCCAAGTTTACTTTTATGGGTGAAATGTTTCAAATAAGCATTTCTTGTTACTTTTTTAGCTTTTTCATAATTAACACAGAGTAGATCCTTATACTTTAGTAATAGCATTTCATAAGAAACCTGCAAAGCAGATACTTTCTCCAGTAAAAATAAGTCTGTTGTCCAAACAATCTCAGAGCTGATTATTTCACTTGTTGTGCTACGTAGTTGTATGACATTTAAGTATTTGAGTTACTTTGCATTCTGACTCATGCAAAGATGTCCCAGAATGAAATGAACAGAGAAGCTCTTATCTTTTTCTTCCTTATTGTTCCCCACTGAATGAAGCTCTAGCAAGAAATAAGGCTTTTCCCAGAGGTGTTAAGAATGGTGATTTTTTCAATGTGCTTTGCAATGTAGAAGAAATTCTACAGGAAGACAGAGGCTTTTGTCTTTAGCAGATAATGTGAAAATATTTACTGGAGATGATAATGTTACCCAGGGGAAGCTAACAACAACTTGAACATGAAATGCAGTAACTGGGAGATCCCAGACTGTCACATTATGCTGACAACGTGAAAGCTTCACTCAAGCTGTTTGAGAGAACAAGATTTGGAATTGAACTCGATCATCAGAAGGTTCCCTCTGCCCTTAGCTGTTTCTAACCAGACTAAACTTTTTGCTGGCACTGGTCATTTAATTGCCAGTGGCAAATGAGCATATTTCTTCAAATAGCCCTGTGTGTGTATCTTAATATCAAAGCAAGATTTGTAGAGAGGGATTATCAGTTATTAGTTGGAGTAATAGAGTTAATTAACTGTACTTGGATCCTTGTGGCCACAGTGACTGGGTCAGCAAGTCTGGTAAAAGATTCTACTTTTCTCCAGAAGCTCTTCCTCTCTGGGTTGGTCAACCACTTCTGTTTGCCTGTCCTACCTGCTCCTTGGTCCTATCGGATGGGTAGAGGTAGATGGTAGCTAGTGCAGCAAGCAGCAGTGACTACTCACTGGGCATGAAGGCAGGTTTTCTGAAGCATTGGCAGCAGCAGTTGTCAGCTCTAACACACACAGGTTGAGCTAGTCCGTGACAGTTTGTGTAATTCTTGAATATGGGATTCTGTGGCTGACCAAAATTCCTCCTTACACTTAGCTGAGAGACACCTTATTTCTCCTTTTTATTGGTTTTGTCAGGAGAGGTAATGCCTAATGGATTGTTAATTCAGATTAGGAAACTTTTGATGATATGTCTTTGTGGCTAGATGCTGGATTATTATATTAACCCATTTTTCTTGTAATAACCTCATGATTAGCACTAAAAACTTGAGTGGGGCAGATAGTTTTGAGTAATCAAATCAATTATTTTCTTCTGTGAAGAAAGAACTTTTTCTTCTAGCACTAATGAATGTAAAAGTGGTCTGAGGCTTAAGTTTCAGAATTTGCTTAGTGTTATTTATTTCCATAGAATTATGGAATATGGCAGATTCTGCAATGGCTTGAAATAAAAATAAAAAAAAAAAAACAACAAGCAAACAAAAACTCAAAACCACCATAACTTATTCCCTTTGTCCTAAAACCACTTTTTGGAGCCAATTTCCACTTTCAAGCTCTGTAAACCTTACAGCATGTAAATCAGATCATATATAAAAGTCAAGTAGCACTTAAAACTTTGGCATAGGTTTGGACCTCAAGCCTCCTGAAGGTTGGAATTAACTTAACCTGAGGGCTGGATTAGGACCCCCTCTGCTTTTTCACATGTGTGCATTGTGAGGACAAATTTACAATGTAAGTTTAATGAAAGCGGATTGAACTCAGCACTTGAGGAAAAAAGACTTTACCACCCAACGTTTGTTAAAAATGCATTTTGATAGATAGCCCTTTGCGTTTAGCAGCTTCCATCCAACAACTGTTATTCCTCTCTCACTACTGCTATGGTAGCCTGATGATAAATTCTGCTGTTTCCACTGCCTTTCCCAGTACACGCACTACAAAGAGCAAGTGGAAATCAGCATCATAAAAAAAACATTCTTGTCCATTAGCTAAAATCATGTGAACAACACTGCATGATGTCTTTAACTCAAGTATGGCCAAAAATGAGAGGTGGGGGGACTTTGCATGGCCACTTTGTCATTGAAAAGGGAAAATAATTACCAGAAAAATAATATTTTCACTGATAGTACAGGGTAATTAGTTTCCTAGGGAGAAAAAGTTGTAGCAAGAGGCTTTACACAGGGAGCCTTTGTCATTTTATGGATGCTCATCTTTCAACTGTCAGGTTGTTTCAAAAGAACTCCGGTCATAATGTTTTCCCTCTGCACCTTTCCCATCACAGTGGCCCAAATTTGCCTGAATAACCATTAGTCTTCCTGTTTGCCTTGTCTGGGCATTTACAATGAATCAGGAGGTAGCAGTGTTGCTGCGGCTGCACAGCATGGGGGTTTTGTTGGGGAGAGCATCAAGTGTGTTATATGGCTTTGTTGCAGAGGATGGACTGCCTGGACACACGCTTTACTTTTTTCAGGCAAGGTAGGCTTAGCAAATTGAATAGGACTTTTGTAGGTGGAAAAAGTAGTGGAAGGCTTGAACTTGGTTCTTGTGTCGAAGTGTGTCCTCCTCAGTCTGAGTATATTGATTAAAGATGTACCGCAATTTTGTTACTCTTTCCCACATTACGTTTTAGGGCTTCTTTCCTAAGACACAATTGTTCTTTAGCTGTGACATTGGAATTAATGCAAAGAAACCTTAAAAAATTTCCAGATCTAGATGACTCAAAGGATGTAGGTGCCTTGACACAGACAGATGTAAAAATGTCATTTCTTCTTGTAGGGGTCGCCTTACCTGTAAAGTGATAAAGAAAGGGATTTTGGCTAAAACTTGAGGAAGTCTGATGTTGTGGAAGCAACAGCTGAAGGCTTGCCATACCTCCCCTGCTTTGCCTTCCACTGTAAGCTCTTAAATGGCAGTGTGGCTCACCTGCACCCCGGTCCTGCAACAGCTGCTGAGTGCAGACAACTGTCAGGATGCAAAGAAGGGGGAATTTTCCAACCGACTATTTACCCATTTTCAGGATTGTACTGTGGTTGCTCACCGGAGCCCCTCTTCAGGGTGAGATTGGTTTTGGTTGGTTTTAGAACAAAATAGTTTTTCTATCTTTCTGCTTTTTCATGTGTAGTCTCACTTTAAAGTTAGTAGTCAGGGCAAGAGCTGCTTTAGAAGTAGCTGGGTTGTACTGAACACCAGATGCATGCTACTGTCATGAGAAGCCCTTTGAACTTCACCTTTTCTGGAAAAAATAGCAGGGAGGTGATTGGAGCTCAGCCTTAGAAAAGTGTCGGCAACCAAGCACACCAGGGAAAGCGTGCATACCTGCACAGTGGGCATAGGCACAAGCACAGTGCAAGTATCTGAGTGGGTCCTTGGAAGGCTTACATACTCTTCCTCATCTAGCCTGGGAAATCCTTCTTCCCAACACTTTTCTTTAGAGAGTTTTGAACTAGTCCTTGATCCCTGTTGTACCTGAAATGCCCCAACCTCCCTTTTGCTTTTCTTTTTTTTTTTTCCTCCTGATTTCTGGTGCATAAAAAAAACTGAACTCTGCAGAGGATAGGCTGCTATTTTCAGGACAGAAGGCAGTGTCTTGCAAAGAAACTAGCTTGCTTTTAGGCATGTGTATAAATACACCCATTGATAGTAAAGAAAATGTTCATCATCATTTAATATTTAACGTTAAGGTCAAACTTCTTGTCCTTAATGTTAAGAACATAGTGTATTGTCAAAGCAAGGTTTAGCACACACCTCCTTTCTTCCTTTCTCTTTTGGGGACAAGTCTTTTCAGTTCATGATATATTGATAAGGAACCTGCAGTCTGAACTTCAAGTATTTCTGTGAGAATTCACTGCCAATTGCAACAAAAAGGGTAAAAATGTGACTTGAAAATCTGTGTGGAGGAGCAGAGGGAAAGAAACCAAAATGATTTGTCCTAAATTGCAGTAATATTACTGGCTTTCTTTAACAAGGCAAGTAGTTTTATAGTTTGGATTGCTTGTGTACGCAGCCTCTAATATTTTTTCAGTTCAGTAAATGAATTGGCTGTACAGAGATCCCAGAATGACAAACATGAATTTCTAAGGCTTTTACTGGGTGTGACTAAGTAAATGTAAAAACTGAAGGCCAGAGACCTCTAGCTCTTTTCAATTTCTACTTGTGTTGCTCAGTGACGCTTAAGAGTAGCTGCAAATGCTCCCTTGATGGAGTCGGATTGCTTCTTTATTAATTCCATTCATAAATACACACTGGGTGTCCAGTGGAGCACTTAAAACCCTGATAATCAAAAGCTTATTGTGTGTTTGAGAAGCTTGAAAGAGATCTGAAGTAAATACCAAGGGAGAATAGAATAAAGTTAGAGTTTTTCTTTCTAAGCCAGCAGGAGGTCGTCTGAAGTATAATGTTATGCACAAGTTTTACCATCGAGGCTCTGATGAGGGGTGTGAATATGTGCACAATTACAGTAGTAAAATCAGTGTGCCATGCATAATTAATCCTGCACTTTGCAGATGGCAGAATCCCAGTGCAACATTAACAGCTATCTGATGGCCTCTGTGTGTGTGACATCGAGGACTTGTACCTTTATTTCAGCTCCATATTTAGCTCCATCCCACTCAAATAGCACAAGGCAAAATTCACGTGAAAGCAATAAAAATAGAGGCTACTTCTTTCTTCAACTGTGTCTTTCTCTAAAGCAAAAAATGTTGACTGTGAAAAACATTTTCTAGGGGGAATTCAGCTGCTAGTATGCTGCATTAGTAAGGTTCTCTTATCAGTTAGTGAGTGTGTATGAAGAATGGAAAAGTGGTGTTTGCACTCCAGTGAAGTTGGGTTGGTTGAATAATCTGGTTATATGTCTACGCAAGCTGCACTCCTCCTTTTTGCCATAGGGCAGAGTTACAGTGAGATACAGAGCTGAGGCTGTTTCTTCCAGAGCTGCTAATTGACTAAATTCTCCATACCTTCTGTAAAGCATCTTCAGTTCTCATCAGCTGAAGACTTGCATAAGCTTTCAGCCTACAGCTTTGAAATTGCAATTTTGCTTTCGAATTCGTATTACTTCTGCTTAAGTGTATACGGACTTTTACCTAGGTGAGGGGTGTGCCCTGAGGCTTGGGACCTGTGCGATGCTTTGATCTCTTTTTGGGTCTTCTCTTAAACTGTAGACCTGGCAAGCAACAAGAAACTAGCTCTGAGATGGTAGGCATGATGGTACACCGTAGTCCATGCATCTATGGTGTAGATGGATGCATCCTGTGAAGAAAATGATCTGATTCTTCAGCACCTCCTGTTATTTTATGGAACCATTTCCATGACTGCATGGCAGCAGAGAATCTCACATGAGGAGCCATGAGAAGTACTGGGAACTGGAAACAAATATTTCTCTGAGATAAACAATAACATTGATCTTGGCTGAGCATAACACAGAATTTCTCCCAAGACCCCCTGTTCAGGTCCTTTGAAACCTTGAGGCCTAAGCAGGTCTCTTTCTGGGCAGAATTGCTTAGTTGCTTTTCTTTGGAGAAATACAAAACTATACTTGACTTTTTTTTTATCCTCTACTGATAACTGTGAATGATGGCAATGTGAGTGCTTTCTATTCTACTCTCCTCATTAAAACCACAAAGAAATAGAAAGAACTGAAACTCCCAGGCCACTGGAGTAATAATAATGGGGCTGACTTTTCAGAAGGATTGCATGTAAGAATAAAGCAAGGAGGATGCTACTCCTAGCATATCCATTGTAGACAGATTGAGAAGTTGTCTTTGTCATCTAATATTATTCAGTAACAGGAAGAACAAAACACCACCACCACAACAGAAGCTAACTAATATATATGAGGTATGAGATATTAGGGTAGCAAAATCAGCAGTTTAACTACCAAATAAATCTTAATACAGATAACGTAGGAGTGTGTTAAAAGGTGGATTTTCTTAGTCTATTCTGCAGTTCACTTTTGCAACAATTAGGGACGTTTTGACCTTTATAGTTTGTGAAAGGTATGTGATCTCATTCTGCCTACTGCACACAGAAAAACGGCTCTCAAAAATTGCCTCTGGTCAAGAGGAGGAAAAGTGGGCACAACAGCTGTCCCCACTTGCACAAATGGTGTTTCCATTAGAGTTTTCGCTGCAGTGCAGTATTGGAATCAACTTTATATTGCTGAACTTGTGTGGCCTGTTTTCCATGTCTTTTCCCAGGCAAATACCTCCCCTAAATAGAAGAGTAGGAGTTTTAGACTGCTGGTAGCTACTAGAAAGGACCCAGAGGCAACTAGCCTAGGATGGGAAACAAAGCTTGTCTTTTGATGCTGATCTAGCAGGGGTCAACAAAATACAAGGTAAATGAAACCAATGGGATTCCAGCGTGGATGAATGGACCTAGCAAAAGGGAGACCTAGAGAGCTGGTTTCTGTCTGATGTGTTCTCCACCAACATGAATGCAAACTGCTAGAGCCTTGCATTGATGTGGGGCTCTGGTGTAACCACTGGTCTTGACAAGGGTTGCCTTGACTATGGAGCACTGGGGCCACCATTCATTACAGCACCAATGGAAGGTTATATTGGCCCATGGCTTATGCATCAAAGGAGGAAGACATGCACAGGGATGTGTGCTGAAAAATAGGTAGCTTTTACTACATGCTTGCTTTCTGCTACTAATCTTCTGTGTATGTTGATAATTGGTTTTTTCTGTGTTGGTTAGTTTTAAAACAATCTTCTGTATTCTCCAGCATCTGCAGACAAGTGCATAGGAGCTGAACTCTTTGTCAGGCTGGGATTCCTGTTTGTATGGCAGAACTTTTTCATGACATATGAGTTTTTAAATAAAAACCAGGGAGAGGCAGCAAATCACTTGGGTTCAGACAACGGAAGGGGAAGGAAAAAAAAAATCCCACCTAAACAATAGATATTTAAGTAGAAAGTGTTCCAGCTCCTTCTGACAAAGAGCCTCCAGAGGATTACAATGCAGTCAATGTTGCTTTAATTAAATTTAATGCTGTGTGAAATGTACTCTGAGAAACTTTGATGAATGACTGGGGCAATTCATGTGGCTCACTAAAGGGCATCCAGCCCTTGCAGGGGTGTCAAGCCACAATGAATTGGTTAGTACAGGCATGTTTATAGACTGCCTAAGGAACCTTGTATCTGTGTGGTAATGTCAGAGATAATGTTATGATTCTGTGGACCTTGGGGGGCTTTGGTGACATGGTTAATGAGATAGCCCAGGGAGTGTCCCAGTAGGTTACTTGCAGACCTCCCACATCAAAAGGAGTAGCTTTGCCCCTTCAGAGCCTGCCGTCCTCTAGATCTCTCAGCTGGCCCTTGCTTTCCATAGGACTACTTTTTTTCTACCTCCTCCCCCTTCTTTTGTGGTTCTTAGTCAACATTAACTTTGGCTGCTGAAATTCAAAAGTTGTTAGTTTTTAATTTGGTTTCTCTTTGACCTGCCTACACAATGGCTTTCGAAGATTTTGTAGGAACAGCAACCACCACAGTTACCCTCCTCCCAAAGCCTCAAAATGACAACAAAGCTTAAGCATAGGAGGAAAAATGAGGAGGAAAGTACTTAACTCTCCCTCTCTCTGTTCCTTCTGTCCCCGTCACAAAAAAGAGGAATGTTTCTCTCATGCAGTTTGATTACAAAGCAATGGGCTATGATAGTAAAACTAGGTCTTTTATCTGCTGCACCCAAAGAAGTAAAGGGAAGAAAAAAAAACCCAAACAGTGGATCAATTGATAAATGAAAGTCTGTTCTTCAAGTTTGATTTAAAGGGTTGATTGTGGACCTGTGCAAAAGGTCGTTTAACAAATTCTCTTTGTAGGGTGAAAAACTCACTGTATGTTTGGTTTAAAGTGAGATTAGATGGCAAGTAAACATTCTTGTAATAATACAGCGTTCTTTGCAAAATCCCTGGGTCAGGAAGTAGATGTTCAGTATATTACATCATTGAAGGAGGCATACATCCAAGTTAATAGAAGACTACCTCAAATGATCCTTCTAAAATATAAAACCTCTGAAATTTTTATTGTACTTTTGGAATTCTATACAAAAGAAAAGCGGGGGGCTGATGATGGAACACAGATTTGATAAACTTTGTATCTCACAGATATGATGACAGTTACAAGTGTTCTATTTTGGATGACTCTATATGGTTAAGGCTTGTGATCTTGGGCAGAGAACTAAATACTTAGGAGAAACCAAGATGATATCTTCTGAAATAGCATAAGCAGCATGCTAACTGGTCTTGACTGTGAATGTTCTGAACCCCATTGTCCGTGAAAGGGTCTGAATTTGGTAGTTTTAAGACTTGTCATGAGCTTTGAGCATTCATCTCATTCTGTTCTACTATGTCAGTATTTCAGTATCTGTTCATTGCAAACAATACTGAAGAAATGGTAAACATAAATACGTATATATGTTTTTTAATATACATATACGTACCCTTATGTTGCGTCAAATATTCATGGTCCCATGACTATTTTCTGTCAAATCCCTTTGTAAAACGTATCTACCTCTCAAAGTTTAAAAAGAATTCAAACAACAAAAAAATCCAACCAAAAAAACCCGCAATCCGGTCTAGCTGAGTCATCTCTGGCCACATCACTGAAATAACCAGAAAGAGTCACCTGCTTTCTGCAAACCTTATTTGTGTTCAACAGTTCTGCTGGGGGTAGCTTCCCATAGGAGGGGTGAGGGGAAAGGTGGTGGTGGTAGTAGTAATTTGTGTGGTTAATGATCATCGTAGCAGGTACTAAGTCTCTTGGCATTTTGTGGACAAAAATGAAGGTCCTAATCACTCTTTTGTGTGCTCATTAAGTGTTTAGCTATTCTTTAAATGCTGTTGGAGCCACATCAAGAGCAGGCCATGCCCAGAAGCCTGTAGTGTTGTGGTTATGGCTAGTCTTTTTTGTTTTAAGCACCTGAGGTGGAACATTTCTTTCAGAAGGTTGGGGTTTTTTTCCTTCTTCTGGTGAATAAAAGAAGTACTTATTCTCCCTGGCACCAAGCCAGCAGCACTGTTCTGGTGACACACTGTAAGTGTCGAACTGTCTATACTGAGTCTTTTGCCCTCTTTCTTCTGCAGGCAGGGCATGTCCCTGGGTGCTGCTGTCAAGTTTGTGGGGGAAAAAAAGTCTTAAAATAATTTTAGGAGTTGAAAGCTATTTATGTTGAGAAAGTAAAAAGAAAAAAAAATTCTACAAAGCTACATCTGTCAAAGTGCACAGGACCAAGATTGTGTAATCAGAATGAAGATTTTCTTTTGTGCCGGTTGTAAAGAGCTGATGTGGCTTTGAAAGGCCTGTATGGGTTC
Source organism: Elanus axillaris (assembly GCA_026212715.1). Lineage (NCBI taxonomy): Eukaryota > Metazoa > Chordata > Aves > Accipitriformes > Accipitridae > Elanus > Elanus axillaris. Next base: position 24,435,180 of record JANZLQ010000007.1, on the reverse strand, counting down.
TCCTTTTGTGACAGCACTGGGAGATGCTGCTCACCCTTGCCTGGCAAGCTGGAATGGCCTGCCCATGCCTGCTGCAGCAGGGGAAGGCAGAAAGTGGGCAGAGGCAGGCTATCCCCTCCCTTCTCTCTATCTCTCTGTTATCTGAATCAACTATCCAGGTAGAAGCACTTAAATGGCATTTATTTAATAAGTTACTTGCTGCTGGCCAATATTGCTATAATGAAGTTGTAACTAGATCAGGGAGGAAGCAGATGCCAGGTTTGGTTTGGTAACTTGTCTTGCAGGGAAGAGGGGGAAAAAGGCAGAATAAGCTGAGTGGTTTCCAAGACCCTGATCTATTTTTAAATAGGTCTCTCTGAAACTGTAGCAGCAACAACAATCTTTGCTGTAGTTAATGGGCTGTCAGTGTATCCTTTATTTGAATGACTGTTTTCTGAATCAGAAGCTAAAGACATCGTGTCATTGTCACTGGGTCAGTGGCAGTAAGTCTAACAAAGGACCTTGAAACCACTGTGAGCAGCAGCTTCTGATGGCTTCAAAGTAACAGCAAGGTCAGTGAAAAGGCAAACACAGCTAACAGTGTCCCAGTCTCACCAGTGCGGCCATGCAGGGTGTTTACGGCAGCCAAGGATAAATCTTCAGGATAAATCCCTCCCAGTGTATCACGTGCGACCCTAGAACAGGGTTTTTTGTTGCTTATTGCCTTTAAAGGGTAGAATAGTGTGACAATTCATAAATCGCATTGTAGGAGAGAGTTGTTGCAGAAGTGTGACTTGAAGAGCCAGGGATATACGTGATCCGGATGGTGGACTGGTGTGAAACTCTGAGTGTTGCCACCAGTATGTGATGTCATCAGCAGAGGGCTCAGTGGGAAGTCCTGGTGCAAGAAGACTTCCTCCTGGGGCAGTCAGGGCCCAGAGCTCTTATTGACTCCTGTGGGTATTCCACGCCTTGAGGCCCAGCAGTCTTTGGTGGTTGGAGGAGAGTAGGATGGCTTTTGTCTCCTTGACAACATTGAACACTGAATTGGATTGAAATGGGGAGGTGCTATGACACTACATGAAAGCTTCTCTGCTGGGCTACCAACCTGAGTGAGAGCTTGGAATCTGTCAAGAGACTGAAAGAGTTGGTGTCTCAAACATTGTGGTGGGGCAAGTTCTGCATAATGGCAAACTGCACAGCAACGAACCCTGCATAGCAATGAACCGAAGGCGAGAAGTCAGTTAGCAACAGGGCCCAGAGGGCGGGCTGGAGGGTGCGCAGTTCCATGTTCCTATACGCTGAGTGGGGCAGTTCACCGTATATGGCCAAAGGTCAAATAATGGTCTTAACTGCAGGGAGGGAGAAGTTACTCCCCAAATGACCCCCAAGCCCACCGACCCATTCCCAAAGGTTCTGGAAGCACAAACCACATGTGACACCTAGTTAGTGTAATGAGTTTGACTGCCCACCTGAAAGAGGGACAAAGAGATTACAGAAGGACATAAACTGAAGTCCCACATGCGTGTGCCCTCCAGGACTGGACCCCTTGGCTGGCTGGACCAATGCTGGCCCCAGGACTGGTGAAATCTCTCCTCCTCTCCTTCCTCCTCCTCTCCTTCCTCCTCCGGTAATCCCTACACCTCATTTCTTTAGACATAAACTGTTGACCTAAGTCTGGGACTAGAAGTGGATCTAGGTGCCTCTCAGCTCCACTCTGAGAAGGAGTCTAGAAAGTAACAGGGTCTGCTCTGAACCTCATGACTCAACAGGAGCGATCTCCTTTATTGTCTTCCCTGAACCAATCCCCAAATAGGCAAGGCTTGTAGTGTATGATTGGTGACGTATGGTTAGCATGTTACACAGTTTACTGACATAGTTTCATGCTAATTCTTGTTGCGAGCAAACAAAAGTTGAGCTTTGCGAGTTAAAGGATCCCTGGTGTTGTTTCACCTGGGAATCGGCGAACCTGAGTTGATGTCCTGAGAAACTGGGACATGACAGAATCCACTTGTCCTCTCCATGTATTGTGTCCTTTTCCAGCAATCGTTACAAAGAAACGAGGGTCTCTCTTTGGGCTGTTGAGGTCTGGGGGGACTTAACTGGATGAAATGAGATTTGACTTGGTGATGCTCAGCTGGTAAGTGCTTGTGTGACAGTAGAGAGAGTCAGTTAGAAATAGAAATTGAAGAATGCAGAGGGGAGACCACATGGTAGATGCAATGTACGCTTTAAGCAGTGCTAAAGGAACACAATGTCTATTTTTCTAGAGGCAATATTACCTCAAACTGGGGAGCTGACCCGTTCCTGCTGGGCCTGCAGGTCATCCCCTACCAAGAGACAGTTTAACTTCACCATGTGGGTTGCAGTGGCTGGATCCAACAAGGTGGGCTGGAGCTAAAGTTCCTTCTTTCAGTTGAGCCCTCCTTGCTTTGGCATGTTACAATCAGACATTTAACATGATTTTAACATAGAGTTTTTTTGTATTCAGTCTCTTTGCATGATTTAAAATTCATTTCCAGGCTGTGATCTAATGGCAGTAATTACCTCAGAAGTGCATACAGTACAGGGTATGTTTATTTTTGTTTCAGCCGAGGCAAATGATTACAGGTCTTGGCTTCACTTCAGGGCTCAGCTCTGTTGGGAGAGCCAAAAACAACATCTACCTTTGCAATCTGGCAAGCAGGTCCTAAATACCGTAGACGAATGTTTGATTTAATGATATGAAGGGTAGTGAGAGCAGGAGAGCAAAGCCTTGATGTTGCAGTGGATCACTGGAGTGCAAATAACTTACTAACTCTATGTTGTGGAGTGACCCAGCTTTGTCATACGGTGACTACCACTCCCTATTACCAAATGGTAATTTGCTCGCCAATTCTCTTGAGTTTCTGCAATACCTTGTGAGCAATTTGGCTAACATTGGCAACAGCATGAAAGGCACAAGTAGCAAAACACCTGTAAGATTTCTCTGCCTGTAGATTGCAGTAGCTATAGGAATAATTCAGTCTATTACATGCAAAAATGAGTTTGCATAATTGCATGCTTGGAGCGAATGTCACGTGTGCAAGCATAGCTGTTCCCCCTTTAAGTATTTCCTGGCAGAAGCATCTGATGAGAGAGTGGCGGATGAACAGGGAGAACAATCTACTTTATTCCTGCTGAACAATGTGTGGTGATAAAGCCCACCCTGTATACTCTATCCATATATGGTTACTTGAGAAATTTATGCTTTGGTGCTTCTGCCAAGGTGCAGAGGATTTTATTTAATTCTTCTACTTAAAGAATTGCAACATAAAAATCAAGTCCTTAACTATGTCTCTAAAGAGCAGAGGGTAAGTTTTCATCCTTCCCTCAGTTTAATTTCATTGTGATGTGTATTGAAACGCAGCTGGATATTTTGGGTCAGCAGTTGGCTGCACATGGAAGACACATGAAAGAATTTTGTGGATCCTAGCTAAAGCTATAAAAAGGAAATGTGCCCTTTGAATATCTGACAGCTTTGGGGGATTTCTTTCTAAGTGCAACTAATGTGATATCCTGATTTCACATGTCCTTTTTTACTTTGTAACTCTTGGGAAGAAAGAGAAGTTAGGGAACACAGTAGAGAACACTCCTAATGGGTAGCTGAATAGAGAAGTGAGACGATGATAATTACCTTGGAGTTGCAACAAGTTTCTGCAGGAACCAGGAGTACTCAGCACATCTCAAGTTCATGAAAAGAGAATTTAGCCTACTTTAAACATGTTTTTCATTATTGCCATGATTATTTGACAGTATTTGACAGTCCATCTGTATTCAGGAGACCTACAAATGCTCAAAAGCACTGAAAAGAGAGGCTTTAAAATGTTGACTCTTGCTTTCTAGGAAGAAGAGACATGTTGTCCTGGCTGTTCAAATTTTTAAACCACTTAAGCCTGATCAACTTAAGTAGAGTTGCTCTAAGTTTATATTGGAAAAGAGAATACCCAACTCTGCCCCCTTTGAATAGAAAATGCTATTTTAATGTTTTTGTATTTTCTGACTTTCTCACTTGACTTCACAATCTAATTTCACTGCTACCAGAGATCCTCTCAGTCAAATATATGTTAAGAATTTAAAAGCTATATATATTTAAATGTAAAACAATATGTTTTGCATGTGTGATCACATGCAAAAGGACGTTGGGGGGGTGTACACATACACGTACAGTTTTAGTAAGTGAGAGAAGATGAGATGATACAGTGCTGGTAAGTGAGATTGTGAATTATATTTTCAAGAATTTTGAGTTGTTTCATGAATGGTGAAACTGTAAGGGATGACGGCATAATTTCAGTAGTTCTGTATGTTCTAACAAGAGCATAATTTCCTTTTGAAATGGAAAGTGTATAGTCCTATGTCAGGGGTCTCCTGCTCTTCACTGTTCATTATTTCAGATGAAAGTGAGTGGCTAATAATGCTTGCATGTAATAACTATTTATATTGACCTTTGGAAAAGACTGATGTGCTGAGGGATAGCATCTAACCTATAGAGATAAAAAAACCCCGTCTTTATTAAAAGTGTGAAATGAAGCTGCTTCAAAGTTGTGATTCTACTTTGCTTTGAACTAAGTGTAGGAAAGGAAGAATCCAAACCCAGCAGGTTCTCATCCCAGATCTTCAGGTAATCTGTATTTCTGTGGAGATAATAATATTGCTTCCACTTCATTGATTAACCTAACATTTTGTACAAACTTAAAAGAAGAAATAATCCTATCTGTTTTCCTTTTTCTCTTCTCCTGTGCGACTGCAGTAGTAGATTAACTCATTTACTGAAGTCTTCGTATATGTACATAATTTATTAAAGGTTGTCAAAATTCAGGAAAAGCTTTGCATTTATTATTGAAAACAATGAAGACTACCATTATTTTGAAGGGGATGAAGAAAGACAAATTATTTTAGTTAGATCATTTTTCTGAGAGGATTTCTCCAATCTTTTCCCAAATGCTGACAGAGGTCACTTTATTTGTCAGCAGTGTGATGACTGTAGTAGGATGTGGCTTTGAAACACTGCTCAATGAGACAGGACCACTTGCATGATGACTGCAGAGTAGGAAGATGGACATTAAAACTGGACTCTGTATGCTGTAGGGAAGCCAGTGCAAAGAGTGGAGCTCCCAGCTGTTGTGTTCATAACAAGTTGAATTATTATCACGTTAAATTCTATGGGTTGCAGTCTTTCCAGATTGTGTTGTGAAGTCTTAGACATAATTAATTTTACGTAGTGCTAGCTGTGGTTATATTAATGCTGGATGCTTGTGGGAAATGGTCCACCACACCCACAGGCACCCAACTGAAATCCCTGCTTGATTTGAGCAGCAACAGGAAGGTTAAAACACCCAGACCTTTTCATGCTTTTATGGGATCAGAAATAATACCTTTAAAATTGTAGTGTAGAAAGTCTGTTACACCATGTGCGCCGCTCATAAATCCATGAACAATTTTGTAGGCTTGTGAAACTGAGGAGCAGTGGAAGATATGAGAGCTTCTGAAAGAGGCAGCCCTGCGGGACTGAGCTGGAGCTTCGTGTCTTCCAGTTCACCTCAGAGGCAATGCTCCATAAGTTTCACAAACCTTGCATGTGTTTCTCCCAAATATTTTGAAACCGCAGAACATGAGAAGCTGTTGCACTCTTCTAGAAATAAATTGTTGTATTTGCTTCACTGTCATTGACTGCTGCAGTAAATGGCAGCTGGTATAAAAACACAAGTAAAAGAAAATGTTAGTGGATCTGTAAAAGTGTCTTAAAATTACTCCAACCCTGATAAAAACAAAAATCCAAAAGCACAAACATACGTATGTAGCTATACTGTCATTTCCTTCAGATTCCAGGATGCTAAGGAACTGGTTTACTCAACACTGAAGGAAAACACAACAGAAATGGCCAAAAAAAGCACTCCTATTCCCATAAATGTTATGAAAAGACAGCAAAACTCTGAATGACCTTCAGACATTAAAGAGTTTAAGGCTAAGGATCTTGTGTACCTATCTATACCATCTTACACATAGGTTGATCTATAATACACCTAGGTATGCTTATCTATGATATTTTATAATGTCTAATGAGAAAAAAACAAGGCAAGTCTTTGAAACATAATTTTCTTCAGCAAAATCATTAACTGAAAAAATAAGCTTTTGAAAAAGGGAATCTGCTCTGTTGCAGTGATGCTCAGGCTTATTCTATTACTGCTTTTAGTAGAAGTAATTAAAAAAAATCACTATTGGCCTACCTGTGAAAAAATTACTCCTTTCAAGACTCAGAAGCTACTTTACAAAATGTACAACTTTGTGAAGCTTACTTTTAGTCAGAATTTTTTCAGGCATCTGAGAATATTACTGCTTGGTCTTAAAATGACTATATAGAGAGGAGATTGCAAGGTGCTTTTCCTTGGGAAAAAGTAGAACAACACAGCCTGAGGGAGGTTAGCACTGATGGGGGAACAGTAACTTTTCTTAGATGTGAGATTTTGTTGGTTTTGTTCGAACTAGCATGTTTGGAGGAACAGGCGAGCTTTTGAAGGCTCACATGCTCCTTCAGCATGAAAGCAAAGCAGCAAACTTCACTTGAAAGAAGAATAGTTGCTCACAACTTAATTACATTGATCAATGAGATGATTTAGAGTTAGGAGGGATGTGTGCAGAAAAGGTCAGAATCTGGGAAGAGCTCAAGGCCAGTTTAATGTGCTCATTTCCCCAACTCTGGCTTCCCAAGAGCTTCCACAGAGATCATTAAAGTCAGTGAATGCTGAGATCTTCAAAACATTATGAACATGTAAACTTCTTTATCTAGAAAAAAATTACATGAGTTTTCTTTACATCCACCAGTAGCTGAGCCAAGCTTATTTCAAGTGAGGAAGACTTGTAATATCAAAGATTTACTTAATTTTCATTGCTGCACATAAAACATCTGACAGTATTTGCCGAGAAAACCAAAATGCCTCTCTTTGTTTGTACAAGCCAAAGGAAAAGTACAGTGTATCCATCTGCAAATGAACATCAAAGCACTTTTGCAAAATCGGGGATGGTGACATATATTTGGAGAAACAGTATGAGAGCTGCCTGTTACAGAGTCACGGGGGTCTCTGCACTTACCAAGCATAATCCTGATTGGAGCCACATCTTTTCTTTTTTCTCCTTTTTATCACTTTGTGGTTAACATTTGCTGATGAGTAGGATTAACAGCACATTTTCAGTGACATTTAGCTCTTTTAACAAGCTCTCTCCAGTCAAAGGTGGCTGCCCTGAAAGAAAAAGAGAAAAGTCATTAAGCAAACAAATCTTTGCCAAGAGTTGATGCTAAACATGCCATCACCCTGTGTGAGTTATTCACTGTATATGAAATTTATTCCACAAGACTGCGACCTTGATGTTGATTAACCAGAAATCCCTTCTTCTCTTGTCATTATTAACAGCTTTAGGTGCCTCGAGTGGCTCCTCTCTCTTATTTTTTTTAAGCATCCATTAAGGAAGATTTTCTCAATTTATCATTTCTTTCGTAGTGCTGCTCATTGGCATAACCTCTTGAGGCATGACTGCTCATTTCCATGAGGCTGCCAGGACAGCAGTGGGCTGGTCATGCAGTCGGTCTGCCTCTCTCTGCTTAGCGCACCCGCCATGGTGTGAAGGATTACTGACACGTACGGAAAGGCAAACGGGCCCTGAGAAGACTCGGGGTATTCCTTTAGCATGGTGATGCAGCTAAACAATCTTATAGATGCCTCTGAGTCCTAGAGGTCTCAGGGGAGACTTTTATTGTTTCAGGCAATTCAGTCCATTATCCAAAAAGCACGGGAAGAGAAATGGGATTTTTCCCTCTGCGCATTCCTATTTTCCGGGCCTGTCAGTCGTGGAAAGGCTGCTTTGTGGCTCTATGGGCAGGCACAGGGCAGAGATACTGTCTGTGTACAGAACGGGGTTTCTGCACTAGTTCTGCTGAGGCGGAGAGGGAGCATATTATGGCTGTTCTTTACTTGGTCAAGGCTCAAAAGGGCCTCTGTAGACGCAGGAGATGGAGCATCAGTAGATTGCCCTTAGGTCACTCAGCTCTGAGTAGACTCCAAATATGGAAGACGGTTTAAATCCACCTCCAGCTCAGTATAAACACAGGATCAGAGCAAGAACTGAACCTTTTTGCTGCCTGCTGCTAAGCGTGAAACCGTTTACGGAACAGAAACACTGCAAGTATTTACTTACGCTGGCAATATCTGGAAGGGGGAAAAAAATCAAAGGACAAGAACTACACAAAAAAAAAAAATGCTGGATGTATTTTTTTTTTTTGATTCTTTTTGGGTGAGGTCACATGGTGATAAATGGAATAGTCTGGGAGAATTGAAAACTGAACTTGCTGTAAAGCCCGATTAGAGTGGGTTACATTACAGAGTTTATATATATCTGGCACCTCTTGCTGTGAAGAAAGTCTGGCTGCCATAGACTTTGTGGCCATTGGCATAGATTCATGCAGTGCTTTGCGATTTTGCTCACCTTTGGCAGTCATTTGGCACACTCTCTTGTGGTGGAATACAAAGTTTATCACTGCAGCTGTATGAGATTGTACCTGGTCTGAAAGCTTTCAGGATCAATTATTGACACTCCATGACTCCCTTTCTTTTCTACTGGCTACACCAGATGAGCACATCGTTCATGCTTTGCTGTTCCTTCCATAGCTTGTAAGCAATCCTGCAAAATAAACATGAAAAAAGCACAGCATCATTAAGATAATTTACATGATCTTAATTCTGCTCCTTCTTGCAAATATATATATATATATAAATATATAAAAATATGAATGACTTTGGCACCTTCATTGTGTAGGCTATATCTAACCTGAGTGACTGCTGTGGTACTTCCAAGCCCAGGTGCGTCCTTGGCCACATCTTGATCTCACAGTGGGATGGATGGTGCAAAGCAATGACCACTTCATTGTACCTCAGTTGCAAGGGGAAGGCAGCTGGCTGCATGGAATGATTAGGAGTTGAGCCATGCTCAGTAGACCCTCAGCCTAAGTGCTTGGTGAGACCCTGGCTGTGGGCCATGCCCTTGGGCACACTTAGCAAGGCAGTGTAGGTGCAGCATCATCTGTTTTTCATGGAACCATCGATTCTGTGCACTTTGCAGGCAAGGCAGAGTGTGTGAGCTGTGGAGTGATTGTTATCTTGAGCCTTAAGACACAGCTTCTTGCTAAATGTCCTGTAAAGACCAATATGGATCTGTTAATTCCTTAAGGGCATTACTAGGATGCTGTTGACAGTGGGATCACTATAATACATGTAACATTGTTAGAGATGGGAGATGTATTAGTCCTGGCAAACTGCTTCATTTCTAGAGAGTGTTAATGCTCGGGTGGGGATGGTGCGATGGTGGGGTGGGCCAAGCAAGTAGATACAGCTGAAAACCATTGTCCAGTTCATATTTACAGCGCAAGCGTACACGCTTATGTTTTTGGCAAGTGTAGGCAAAATGGCATATCTAGCAGGGAATGCGAACAGCTATTACAGTTACATCCACAGGAGAACTCAGCAAGCCAAATACAAAATTATGAGATCAGATGAGAAATACACAAAAAAGCTGAAATGATATTTGAGATTTAAAAACTGAATATTCTCAAAGCATTGGTTTATGTCACAATCTGTGTGTTCATCAAATGCTTTGCTTTTGACAAAAGTAGTTTTTTCATGAAACTGCCTAAGTGAAAAACTTCTGAACAGCTTTGATCCGGATAGATACAGTTAGTTAATGTTTGAATAAATCAGCGTGTATACTGATTTACTAAGAGTTTTCAGGTTAGTATACTAACAGTATTTTTTCAGTTTGTGCACTGGTTTGTTTCAGGCTCTGTTTTTCATTGGCTTGTCACACAGAAGCTAGTCTGCTGTTCTTATGTCTTTCCTTAGCTTTGAAAAGCTCCATTTATCCAGTTTTCTATGATTTCCTGTGTTACATGTGTTGTTGTTTTGTTATTTGTAGTATCATAGTATCTAATAACCATACTAATTTGACAGGAACTATTTAAAGCAGGGAGAGAAGTTGTTTCACTGCAAAACGTACTGCAGCAGCTCCAGCCAATACAAACTGATTGCCTCTGCTATCTCTTTCTGTTGTTAAATAGGAGTGCAACATTTCAGTGGTTGTTTTCCCCTGCTTGTCCACAGGTCAAGCTTAAAAGCAACTGTTGTTTTCTCTGTAGTGCTCTGGGCATCGCAGAGCACGACCTGCTACTCCATTAAGAAATCTGCAAAAACTGAGCTGATTCTGTCCTTGCGTTGAACAGTTTCTTTGTTGATTTTTAAGAATACACACAGTTGCGTCGTTTTTTCATGTTTTCTCTACCTCTTGAGAGGTCCTAGTTTGCTCTTATTTTCCTTTGTTATATAACACATGTAAATCTTTAAACTGAAGTGCAAACCCTGAATTTAGCACTGCACATCTTGCCTGGTGACTGATGCTGTGAGTTTTGGGGTCTGATGACCCAGGCTACAATGCCATGGGCTATCTGCATGGCAGCAGAATATTCAGTAACAGGTTATTTGGTGTCTTCCCCTACATTGTCTTTCGTGTGTGTGTTCTCCCACATTTTATTTGATTTCTTTATGTTAACTATAGGGGAAAAATGGTTTGATAGAAAATCAACCTTTTTTAGAACCCTTTTTATGTTTCAGTTCCCCCAGATGCCTGGAAAGGCCAGTTGTCCATAGTACAGTATCACAGGCTGGCAATGTGCTGGCTGCCTCTTACCACCACCATTGTCACTACAGTTGAGGCTCCTGTTTGGACACTGCCGAAAGGCAGGCTCTTCCCAATGACCTTGCTATTGGCCCTTGAGACTTTTACAACACTTGAGACTCTGGTAGCCATAGGATGTCATAGTTCACTGTTAAATGGCTAATTTGGTATGCGTACCATCTGGTACCCTCCCTTCCCAGAGACATTTCCCTCCAACCTTTCTTTTGCAATAGATGGTGAGGATGTGGGGAACTTAGAGCAGTATAGGAAGGCAGATAGAAAGCAAAGTAGAACTCCCTTTAATGCAGTCAGTGAATGATGTGTAGTGCAGTGTAGCTGCAAAAGCAAATTAAAACTTCTGGTACCAAAAGCTTAAGAGTTTGTTTCCCCCTAAAAGATGCATGGGCTGTCCTGCCTGGCTCCAGCTGCTGTACTCAAAGGACAAGGTTCTCCAATCATTGCTGTGTCATGTCTGCCAGCCTAGTGTGGGCATCCTTACTATCTTAAATGGTGCTAGATGTCATCTTTTAGGCAACTGAATCATGCCTAGATAAACTTAAAATCTCCCCTCAATCAGCCTTATGAGGACTTGAAAGATATGTGGAGTTGTAGCCTAAAAACTAAGCACAGTGGTTTGCACAAGACCTTTGTTAGCAACCTTTTCTGTATGTTGGCTCTAGTGAAGCCTGCATTGAAACCGTGCAATGCTGAGAAAAGTTCCTTGTTATGTCATCTAAGGCTAGAAACCCTATACCCATTAATATTAGTGTTTTGGATGTAATATCTAGGTTCATTATGCTGCTAAAGATGGTCTGAATATGCTGATACTGAAAGCGATTCAGGACCGCACCTCGCATCTGAGTCGGGAGTCCTTTGAATAAACCAGATCTTCTAGTGGCAACTCCACAGCAGAGATGGTCCTCACAACTGCTTCTAAACCTGCTGATTTCCATGCAGAAAGGTATGGGCTGGGGAAAGGAGCGTGTGTTGTTTAAGTCTTGACAGGGTTTCTAGAAGAGCATATAATGTACCTAGCAGGTAGTTTCAGATGAATAGATTTGTCTGTGGGGAAGGGGAGTAAGACATCATCTGTTCATCTTGTTAAATATATGCTTTAAAAAATTAAAAGATTTATGCAACCTAGTTGAATTAAATAATTTTAGCTTTTGTTTTAGCAGCATGTTAGTTGAACTGTATTTCAGCTCCTGCATTGTAAGCAAAGCTAATATAAGAAAAATATCGACCAAATATTATTTTAATGTAATACAAAGCTGAGAAACTAAGTATATGTGAACTAGAACAACCTGAGACAATTGCAGAAGTCCTTGTAGCTTTCTAATAGGGAGGTTTGCCCTTGTGTTCATGAATAAGTTTTTCTGACTACATTACCAGTTTAAAAATGTAGTGGAATCTGCATGTCCAATTTATTTGAATTAAAATTGTTCCAAGTATTTTCATTTACGGTTTTAAACCCACAATATTACAGGTGGACATCCTGTGTTTAGTGTCCTCCTCCCATGCTTTTATAAAGAAAGAGGGAAGAAGGAGAGGTGCAAGATGACTGTTAAAAAAAAATAGAGAGAGAGAAAAGAAATGCTGCTCCTACTTGAATATTTTCATAACAGGTTGTTTTTCAAAATATGCAATTTCAAACCAGTGATGATCATCGTAGCTTTAGCTGTGACAAGAAAATGAATCGGGGACCTCTGCACTCAAAGCTGCACTGTGTGCTGCTGTGTTAATAGTGCAGAAGGCCTGTAATAAGAGTCATGCCATTAAAAAAATCCATCTAAGCCCTGCTTAGGTTTTAATGTGCATTAAACTGGACAAACTCAAATTGAAGTGGATCTCTGCTGCAAACTTCATAACTGTACTGGAGGACATACTGTCCAGTGGTGAAAGCAGTAGAGCGTGATCTTGGGTTGGGTCTATGGATGGCCTCAGGTTTGCTGTTTGACCTTGGACAAATCACTTGGGCTGTGTCTGTAGTGTTGGACCAAGGAGAAATGCATTGTTGGAAAAGGCCTCATACACGTTGCATCTCCTCCCTCTCGTTTCCATGGAATGACTCGGATGTGTGGACCAGAAGAGAGCTGGAGCATGATCTCTAGCATGTCTCCTGGTCCATGTATGCAAAGGTGGAGGAGTTCTGATGTCTGCTGTGCAACCTGAACAGGCTTCCCTTTTTCAGCAGTGTCACAAAATCAATAGAGATTGTGTTTACCAATCTTGTTAGGGAGCTGAGATGAACTCTGCAGCACCTGAATATTTCACTAGCATGGGTTGTTAAAGTGTTAGAGAGAGGCTCTAATATATATGTGGTATAGATATAGGATATCTATAAAAATCCAGCTTGGAAATATCAGAGATGAGTATTTTGCTATTAATTTCTAGCGCAATCACCAGCATTCAGATGTTTTCCTCTTTCTGTGGGAAGGGTGATGAAAGTCTACAGTTCAGTTGTGAATGCCCACTGGCAGCAACAGGATTGGGCACATGGACCTAAGGCAAGAATTGGCCAAAATCTTACTAGAGAAGATGTGATGATTTCTCTGGCTTTCTTTCCATTAGCTATGAAAGAATGAGCTGTGCTATATCTAATTCAGAATTAGTGGTACTGCTGATATGCTTGATGTTTTTAACACCCTGCTGTGGCTTGGGATAATTGGCTTTTTTGGTGTGTGTGAGTGAGGAGGCTTGCAGACTACACAGAACGCAGCCTGTGTGGCATCAGCTCCCCTGTTGATTTAGTTTCATTTTCTGTTTTTCTGCCTTGCTCAACTGCCTGTAACGGCATTGAAGTATTCTTCTGATCTTTGTTTCCATGTGTTCACAAAATGCAGTTTTTGAAAGTCTTTATGCTGAGGGGACATTCAGAGCAAGAGGTAGGTCTCAGATTTGTTTCAGAAGCCATTGGCAAATTGCATACTTGATTGAGCCTTGTTTATAGTAACTTCTAGTGTGAAAGCCTTTATGTTGGTATTAGATTAGATTAAACAGGGAAGGGTGGAATTAAAGCTCCCAGAAATTGTTTGCTTGTGGTATTGACATGCTGCCTTGAAGCAGGAAGTAATGGAAATTTCATGAGAAAGTCTGTGGTCCCAAGAAGTGTGGCAGGGTTTTTCCCTCTTCCACCATCTACACTGCGTTAGAAGAGCTTTAATTCGGTGGTTTGGAGTATGACATGTAATAAATTGGTAACTCATAATGAAAATATGACATCCCATGGAAAATCTTATCACTCTGCAACTTCTTTACTGAACTTTAGAGCTCCTGGCCAATTTTCCACTGCTCATGGCCACTGCACCTTACTTGGTTAGTAATACTCTCTGTGTTAAGTTTTGCCTCCTGCTATTGCTGAGTTGAATGATCAGATGCCTGGGGAACTGTGGGTCCATTTATTTCCTGGCTCACAGCAATTTCAAGTACACTTGCTGGGAACTTAATACAGAAACTTGGGTCAGGCAAATCCATTCAGTAGAAGTACATGAGTCCTGCCTTGGACTGCAAGTACAGACAAGCACCTGTTGTTACCATCCATACTGTTCTGTCAGAGTCCAAGCTCTTTTCTGAATAATTCCTGCCCAGAATTGTGTTCAGACATACAGACAGCAACAACTTGGTACATACTGCAGAGGAGTTGTGGGGAATCACAGACCCTGGCAACTGGAGGAGTACATGGCTGTGCTTCCCTTAGGTACTGAAGAACTAAATTGTAAGAAAAGGCATGAGGCTGGGACAGGTTTATGTCTTTACAGAAACAGTCTTCAAAACTTAAGATAAATACATCCTGTGGCCTCCTACTTGTCCATTGTTAAACTCTGTGCCCATGCCAAGATCTTGCCTACCAGACTAAAGTAATCTCTCTACCTCCACAGCTTGTCACATTGTCCCCTGCCATCTGCCAAAACGTACTTGCCAAAATAGACTTCCTTACCCACAGCTCAGGATAATTGACTTTCCCACACCTGTAGCCCCCTCCTGGCTTCACGACCCTTACCAAAATTTCATCATCATCTTCCAAATCAGAAATAATCTTACTGCTTCAACTGCTTTCACTCTAATTCCTCCTCTCATTTCCTTATCTTCTTGCTTGTTGCTGTTTCCAGTCTGTATGTATGTGTATGTGGCTTTAGCTGAATAAGACTGAGTGTTGGTCATTTTATAAGTGGAAATGAGTGGAGAAGTGGAAAAGATGGTCTAGGATAAGATGCCAGCTCTTAAAGAATTTGATTTTTCTATAGTCTTGTGACTGAAGAAGAGTTGGAACTTACCCAAGTTAGAGGACAGTACTTTGTCATTGAGAAAAAAATCAGTACTAGTGACAAGCAGTAGAAGCATATTTGCTCCCCCCAGAGGACCAATAAATTGCATCATTGAAGTCTTGTGAGAGCTAACTTCCAGAGCGAGGGGTTTGAGGGGAGAAGAAATCACTTGAATTACATCTCATCAGGCTGGATTTGGTAGTGAGGATTGGCCACACATACTGCTGCTGTCTTCCGGATGTGCCCACTGTTACTTAATTCAAGCTGCAAATTTCAATGAACTGCGGATATTGCAAGCTTCCAGGTGTTTGGGGTGAGTTCCATTTATTCAGTTATGTTGTCTTGGGCACCCAGAGGGTAGCTGGTGACCAGCTTTTTGGAGACTCATTTGAGAGGAAGATTCAGCCCCTTTCGCCATCCCCTCATTGTCCCATTCTCCTGTCTGGAAAAGTTTATGAGAGTTTTATGGATATAAATGATCATTGAACCATTCATTTATGTCCAGAAGGGATGTTCTGTATGCCTACCACCAATGACAAAGTAAGGATATAAAGCATTGACCTTTCCTATATCAGTAAAACCAAAATCTTTTCAAAGTCATCAGAAACACTTGAAGCAAGAAATGCATGCCAAGGTACTGTATACTGAACATGAGCTGAAGATGAATGGCTTACAGAGCAGGCAGACTTTTAAGCACAGGATTGGCAAGCATGATGTACAAAACAGTTAGCAAAATGATGGGCTTAATGCTCAAGAAAGTGGCTTTCCATAGTCTGTCTTCTCTTTCTTCCACTGTGTAAGGGACCATCATATAGACCGCTTCATTATTTCAGCTTCTCTCTTACCGAAACTGGAGGGACTTCTTGAAATGTTGCTGTCTCAGCCTGAAGCCAGACAGCAGTTTCGTCACTTGAGTTCTCCGAGTTTGGTTTAATGCTTTGCTAGAAAGCAGCGATTTACCATGCTGAGTGTGGCTGGTTTGTATTAGAAGGGAACTACAAGACAGCAAGGCTGCCATAGGGTTTCTCCTTTCCCTCTCAGTTCTTGTTGCCTTTTTACCCTGTGTTATATGTGTTTGAAGAAAAAACATTGAGTAGCGTGCAATGAACAGTGTCTATGGCAGATACTGCTTCTTTCCAGCAGACTGAACGACAGGAAGAGCTTTGGATTTTGGAGATGGGAAGACAAGAGTGAATCTGTCTTATGCTGTGAACTATGTCAGTGTCTAATTTCTTTCAGGATCAGGAGGCCAACAAACATAGCTTGAAGTTATTTTTGGCCCTCATTTCTAGCCATTGGTGAACCACCTCAGGGGTGGCAACTGCTTGGTTCTAACCTTGTGAGATTCATCTTCCTTTGATCCCCAGCCGATCCACAGTGCCTGCCTATGATTCTATGTGAGAAGAAAAAGCCAGTGATCTACAGAAGCTGTTGTATACTAGAGGGCACTTTTTTTAAACCTCCTTACAGTTTGCCTCATTTCCTGAGGGAGGAGAACCAGGAAGGACAGTTCCACATCTGTCATCACTGTTTTACTCACAGATCCTCTGGCTTGACAGCATCTTGGAAACAAATTGCCTGCACTTGTCATGCAAGTTGCAAAATGTTCGTAAAATCATCTTCCCTTGGTAATAGAGCTGGAAGAAAATTTCCTGCCTCCAGTGAGTATTCACCTTTGAAATGCTTTTGCTTTTATTTTCTGTTCAGGGAAAGTCTCTAAGAAGGAGTGTGTCTAATTGTCACTTAGGGACTCCTAGGGACCTGTTACTATCCTGGAGCTTCAATGCCATGCTGAATTTGTGGATTCAGTTTTTCCATCAACCCTGGGAAAGATGTGACTCCCATTATTTGGGCATTGTTGATAGATAGAACTGCACCTCCGAAAGCCCCTCAGCTGAAATTATGTCTTTCAGAGCCAGTAGTATATTCCTTGCCTGTTTAGCAGTTTTTTGCATCACTTGGACCAAATTCTTTCACATCAATAGTGTTTGTGGTACAGAATTTCAGCCACTCTATTTAGCAGGCACACACAGTTACTTGATCTTAGCTCTTTCAGTGGCAATGAGTCTCCCACTTTCTTCATAAATTGAATTCAATTATCACTTCTTTACCCTGTCTTCACAAGCAAGTTTAAACATCTTGCTTTTCATCTTACGTGTTAAGTAGAAGTAGAAGAAACAATAGTAGCAACCACCTGCATTTTTATGGCATAAGAGATGGCCTAATGAATTAATAAAATTTGCAGCTGCAAAGGAATTTTGATTAAGTTTGTCTAATATGCTTTTACAAACTACTCTTAAGCTCCATGAGATCCCCTGAATTCAACCTGGTGTTATTTGTCTTAGACTGACAAATGAGTTACATAAAAGCTATGAGACCTGTTGAAAGTTGCATAAGTCAGTGTTAGTGTTAGGAAGAGGGCATCAATGTAGTTGGCCAAGTATTCCTCATGCTGCTACCAAAGCACATAGCCTATGCACTAGGTGTTTCTGCTGACAGTGAACAGTTAAACAAAGTACTGATTTAAATCAAGGGGAGATTCTGCAGCTGATGAAAAACTGGTCAAACTTTTGCTTCTGTTACTGTCGATATAATAAAGACTTCTCTCCTTCCATTCAGGAAATCTCAACAGACTGAGCCCATACATTTTTCCACCTTGATAGCGGTGTAACTGTCCCGGAAATTGCACAAGCTTCCTTTACACTGGCAGCATAAACTGCCACTTTCACTTCATCAAGCCCAAGCGTTAACTACTTCCCATTAACTCAAATGTTCCCAGGTTCAGGATCAAAAGAACCTGCTTAAGCAAAGCATCTGTCTGAGTTCCTCTCAAGTTAATGTTCCATACAGTATGCCTCTGAAAGGCTGTCAAGGTAAGAGCAGAAAGCCTTGGCAATTCTGTTTCTTCCACTGTTCAGGGGGGTGGGAAAGAAAGAAAGAAAAGAAAGAAAGAAAGAAAAGCTTATTGTGTGCCTTCTCCTTGTACTTATGTAAGTTTGTGTCTTTGTTATGAGCTCTTGATACTTTGAAGGGTGGGAGAAGGGGAGATTTGTAGTCCTTTCACAGAGTTAACAGTCAGGAATTTGCAAGCCTGAGACCCTTGACCCCAGCGTATGAAACCACCAAGTGCAGGGCAGAATTAGAAAGCGTATGGTGGCTCTTGTCCAGAGGAACAATGCTAACGTGGTATAGGTGATGCAGTATTTCAGGTGTCCATTTCACAATATGTACAAGATGGGGAAAAAAAATCCAGATAACCTCTCTGTCTGGGAAGAGGGCTAAGTGGAGCTAGATGCAGAGACACATTTTAGTCATGAATGAATACTACATCTGCAGTGACCTCACCTTTTACTGACCACAGGATGTTTGAATCGGAGGAGCACATCGCTTCATGCAAACCTAACTCCTTCATCTCAGTAGAGCTGTCTTCTACTCTAGAAACATGAATGATCTGTAATTTTCCTTATGTAACTCTGCTATGGAGGGCAGCCTTGTTCCACTCTTGTTTCTGTCTGTATCTGAAGATATGTCATGTGCCAGAGAGGAATTCAAGCTGGAAAGCCATAACCATACACCACAAACAGGCACTCGGGAAGGGTTAAAATAAGTAAAACAGGTAAGCACAGATGTGATAGCACACTTCAATAATCTCCTATCCTTGGCTCAGTGAAGAGATTTCATGAACCCCCTCTTGTTTGCCTGTTGACTAACTTCCAGTAAGTATTTCTTAGCTGCCTATCTTGTATCTTATGCAGAGTTCTTGCATCTACATTGTCCTTTGTCCAGGAGTTCCTCATGTTTCCAGCTTACTGTGTGGAGAGCCATTTCTTTCCCTCTGATTTGAACTTGACTCTTACCTTCATTTTTCAGTCCTAAGTCCTTGTATTGGAAGAAATGGTTGATTCCTGTACACTTCCTCCAAACTACTTTCTTGTGTTTGTCAGCCTTGTCATATGCCTCAGTCATCTCTTTTCCAGGCTGAAGAGTTCCACTCTGTTAAGTCCTTCATTGTGCATTTGCTTTCTAGGTTCCACAAATGTAACTCCTTGACTAAAATCACTGTCTTGAACACCAGCATGAAAATAAGTAAGGCAGACAAATAAAAAGAAAAAACATATCAGTTGGTGGAAGATCTCTGCTCTGGAGCTATGATATGAGTAGGATATGCATGTGCAGCTAATGTGGAAGAGTTACCAAAGAGACCATCAGTGCCAGTATCTAAAATGCAAGGACAACACACATAAAGTCATCTTTTTTTCCAGAGATTGCTAGGAGCCTTAGGAATTCTAAAGGATTTGTTCCTAGAATATGGCAAAATTGTCCTTGCTCATGGCAAGAAATCTAAGAACTTGGAGCAATTAAAAACAAACAAAATGAGAGCCCACCTGGAGTACTTCATCCAGCTCCGGAGTCCTCAGCACATGAAAGACATGGACCTGTTGGAGTGGGTCCAGAGGAGGGCCACAGAAATGATCAGGGGGATGAAACACCTCTCCTGCAAGGACAGGCTGAGAGAGTTGGGGTTGTTTAGCCTGGAGAAGAGAAGGCTCTGGGGAGAGCATGTTGCTGCCTTTCAATATGTATGGGGGGCTTATAAAGGGGGACAGACTTTTAGTAGGTCCTGTAGCGATAGGACAAGGGGTAATGGTTTTAAACTAAAAAAGGGTAGATTCAGACTAGATATAAGGAAGAAATTTTTTACAGTAAGGCTGATGAAACACTGGAGCAGGTTGCTAGAGAGGTTGTGGATGCCCTATCCCTGGAAAGATTCAAGGTCAGATAGGATGGGGCACTAAGCAACCTGATCTAGTTGAAGATGACCCTGCTCATTGCAGGGGAGTCAGACTAGATGACCTTTAAAGGTCCCTTCCAACCCAAACCATTCTATGATTCAATGAAAAAGCAATACTAACATAGAATAGGTTGTCATTACCAATACAATCTCATTGTACTGAAGGGGATTTTTCAGTTTGCACCAACATCTCTAGCATGCATACACATTCTCTCTGATAAGGGTAGTGACACCTCAGTGTTTTCCTTGTATGTACTCCCTCCTATATACCCATCATACACTTTCAAAAAACCCCAAGTCCTCCAGTGTGATGGAGTTATTTTCCTGTCTCTGAACTTTCCAATTGCTGCAGTTACCTCTCATGTCACCTGGTGGCTGCTGAGCCCTTCTGTAGCTCAGAAGGTGCCGCTTCCTCCTGGGAGCACCGAAGAGCTCAGTGGCAGTCCCGGGAGATTTGTGATAAGGACACATTAATCACAATTTTTTTATTCCTGGTTATGGAATCTGACACCATAATCTTTCTGTGAGCAAAATAGCCAGAGCTTTTTATGGAAAAGGACAGCAAACAGCCATAAATATTCCAATTTTAAGTTAACTCCTGCTGTTTACACGTAATTCCTCTTGATAGTTTGAAGTGAGAATCAGGCCTTCAGTGTGGGAAAATACTTGATTCTTTACTAACATCCTCTTCTTCACAGTTACATCCATAAATGAATGGACTGGGTTCAGGATGAGCAAGGTAATTATTTTTAACAGTGTTCATCCAGGTCTTTACCCCAAACTGGGGACAGTTAAAACCAGAATACTGCATAATAAACGTAGTGTTAGTAATTGTTTAGTTTCTTTTCAAAGTGGCAAGTGGGATCACTATCCTGTATGCATAACTGAGGGAACTATTTTCCCTCTGTGACAAAGGGGGATTTTGTTTGCCAATATGGGCTGAATTTGCTGGAAAAGTGTGAGTAATCATTTTTATTATCTTGGAGTTTGGTAGGGTAGTGATTTTGCTTCGTGTTTAGGTTTTGGTGTGGTTTTTTTATACCAATACATACATACCATACATAGGATCTTTATTTCCTCTTTGCTCAGCAGGGTTGTTAGAATGGGGTGTTGTGGTGATATATCTTGTTGAATAAGAGCAGGTGGTTTTTACCGTTGTCTGTCATCAGCCCAAGCTGCTGCCTGGTTTACAATGAGAGGTGTGAAAAAGGCACACCTTTCCCACAGGGCAAACACACATTTGGGTGAAGGCTTGTGTGTAAAGGGCAGATAATTAATAGCTGTAAAGAGTCCATTTCTGTAAACATAGCAAGCTGGTGATTTTCAGTGGAGCAAGTACTACCAGGGGAGAATTTTTTACGAAAAAAAGAAAATAGAAAAAAGATCTGCTCAAGAATTTAAGGCCAGGAGTCCTGTTCAGAGATGGTAATATTCATCCTCTTACCTCTTTCAGTTATTTCTATGAATCTGTTTTTGAGTAC
>JANZLQ010000007.1:24400096-24412206 GCA_026212715.1 Elanus axillaris | reverse complement strand
CCAGCAGCTTCTCACAGAAGCCACCCCTGTAACCCCCCCCCACTACCAAAACCTTGCCACAGAAACCCAATACACAGCTACAAAAACCAAATCTTTAAATAACATGGAGAGCAATGAGAAAAAGTCTGAGCTGCTCGCTCACAGGAAGAGAGCAGTCTATACTCAGCCAGGGTGTAAAGCAGTGTAATCCTGTTGGCTTTGGGGACATTGCAAGGGCTTACACCATGGAAGATTTTAGCCTACTGAGTCCAACAGTCTTATTTAGGCTGAATAATTCTTTTGTCCCATTTCTGCGTTGTGATTGCAGCAATAGGCACCAAAATGTGTATTGGTTTTGGTTCCAATGAGGCAAGTTTTACCAGGCTTGTGTGAGGGATTCTTGTTAAAATCACACAGCTGAACTGAAGGGAAAGTTTCTTCAGCTTTCCAAAAAAATTCTCTTTTGGGGCAGGCTTCAAGCTTGGAAAATGTCAACCTGAGAGGTGAAACTAAAGGAAAATTACAAGCAGTAGAGGACAAGCGGTTATAATGGAAATCCTTGGCCAGAGTTGAAAATAGCCACTAATAGTAGCCTGCCAGCTATATTACATAGTTTAAAGGAAACTCTCTTTTAAAAAAAATTATAAAATATACTTCACAATTAATTGAGGGAGTTTATTGCTCCAGAATATCAGGGAAAACCCTGCACTGTGAAATGTACATTAGTTAAATAGCCCTAGCCCCAATGTTTTTATGACTATGAATACTCACTGGTTTTAGAAGAAATTTTTAATGGTCATATTTGCACCACTGCATACCTGGTAGATCCATGGCTGAGTGGGAGGGATCTTGAAATTATTAATTTATGAGGGGAGAGCAGGAGCAGGGTGATGGGAATGGCCTACCCAAGGAGCTTTGCTGCTTGGGGGGCTCAGCAGCACTGGGCACTGCCACTGCTGGGGACCAAGCACCCCTGAGATAAGCGTCTGCCTGAGCTGCAATACTTTGGAGGGGTCCAACTCCTCACAAGCAGCCTTTGCTTTTGAGCAAGGTCCCGGCCAGCCATTCTCCAGAGAGCTGTGGTCGAGGTGATCACCCCAAACCCAGGATAGAGAAAGGCAAGGGAACAGGAGTCGAGGGGCTCAGGTTTCTCGAATCCTTCTCTCTTAAAGTATGTTGAGCTTGTTATTTGAAGTGAGTTGGATCCTCTGTGCTGGTACTTTTGCTATGGTTTCTCTGGTCCCATCTTGCACCCGGCACCTTCCTGGCACAGGAACTGATGGCGTCTGGTCAGCCACTACTTCTATGGTGGGTACCGTGTGCTTTTGCTTCTCCACCTGACCTTTAAAATAGTGTCCTGTGAGCCTCTGATATGAAACAGATAGTGAGAAAAAATACACAAGCGTTAGAAAGCCCAGTATGTCTGTAGGGACCAAGATTTGCCTGATCTCTGGGGTTTTTTTTTTCCAGTAAGATTACCTTTCTTCCAGGAAGATATTACTTGGTTTTGGTTTTTTACCTTCAGTGCATGCATATGATTTCAAATACCTTCCTTGGACTCCATTACATAGTTCTTCAGAAATGTAATGGGCAGGTAGGCATAGGAAGAAATTTGATTATACTTGAAAAGAAAGACAAAATAGATCTGAAAGGTAAAGCTATCCAGCATGTTTTTGGTTTCTCTCTGTAGTTTAGGTAGAAAGGATTGTTCTTTTGCCAGTGTAAATATATAAATTTTAAAAAAGATGTCAAGGACTGCGTAATGTACAGACAAAAAAATTTTCACACATCTGCCCTTATAATGGCCCTATGTGTTTGCATTCTACTTATTTATGCATTCACATTTGGTTTATTTATGAGATCTTTGCCCAAAAATGTTCCCCTATTAGCTCTATATGGTCCTATATGGTAATTAATATATCACTGTGATATTCCATCTGTTATTATTTCTCCAGCATTTGTACCTATGAGCCCCAACCAAGATCAGAGTCTGATTTGGATCAGAAGATCAAAGCCTCTTTTGTAGTAGGGGCTCCACATATGCATAGGGAGTATCTGAGGCTTTTAGTCTAAACACAGAAACTGGACAAGTGTCAGTGAATGGATGAGTGCTGGTCCTCAACATTGCACTGACCAATTTGCCGAGCATTACTGAGGAAAATGTAGTTGTGGAAGTCAGGCTCAGATCCCCTACAGTCCGCTTCACCATCTAGCCTCACCTCAGTGCTGTGGGAGCTCCACAGTATTTCCTTTCCAAAATGAAAAGCACGATATGATTGTGATTTACTTGCTGTGTTTGGTCTGTATAAATCACCCGCCCAAGGCCACAGAAAGAGATGCAATAATTACACCCAAGGCTGTAGTCTTTTTGCTTATAAAATGGAATAGCACAGCAATATTTAGCAGGCTTAATAACAAGGATACCCTAACTTGACTCATGTTTCTGTGAGACTTCATGCACCAGCAAGTGCCTGCTGGGAGCAGTGAGAGCTGAAGTTCATAGTGTCCTCTGTGGTAGGCTGGCAAACACAGAAGATGGATGCTCTCCTGCCCTATAGCAGTAATAGCACAAAAGATGCTTAAAGCCTAGCTGTGGTTAGCGTAGGAAGCTAGTAATTGAGGTTCATGCACACAGAGGAGGGAGGAAAGGAAAGAGTAGTATTGGTGTGGTTACAGTTTATGATCCCAAAGCTAAATTAAACATAAATAACCTGTAAAGTATGTGAGAATAGAAGGAACATTTTAATTCAGCATTGCAGATTGTGAGCAAGTGATTCTGGCAGGCCAGGGTAATGTTTTAACTATTATGGTGGTGGTGTTATTGCTGTGTACTCCGAAAGTAGAAGGAAGACTATCTTTTGTTGGAATGCTAATGTGTTAATAATTATAAAAAATGTTGCTCCAAACTGCTATCCAATGAAAGCAGTCTTCATAAGCAGTGCGGCGGACATGCTATCAGGCACTTATTATTTCTGTTCAGTTGTGGCAGGAAGACACCAGCTTAACCATAAATATTGAAAGCAAGCTGAAAAATCTTCTGTTGCAGGGGGAAAAAAGTAAACTCAAATGGTTGAGAACCCAACTTTACAGTTTTCTGGTAGGAGAAGGAGAGATGATGACATTTATGACATCCAGAAAACACTAAAGGAAACATGAAATGAAACATCCAGTCTCGATAGCAGTGCTGGGAATGACATCGTTCTACCTGAAGCTATATTAAAATATTTCCCTTATCATCTTCCTCTTTGGAGAAAGAGACTTTTTTGTGGGTGGAGATGGGGGGGAAATCATAATTTTCAATATTTAAGATATGAAGATCAAAATATGTTTATTACTCTGAAATGTCTCAATAGTGTCCCATGGCAACTGTACTCTAAGGGGTTCTACATGTTTTCACTCTGCTGCTTGGTTATATCTTTCCATCTGAACCTGAGAGACAGGATGGGGGCGATGGAAGGTGCCATATTGTGCTCTACAACATAATTTGTTTGGATGTTGTATTAATTGCAAAGAATCCTGTAAACCCAGGTGTGTTGATATCTAGGGGATGCTCTAAGGGGAACGCTCTCTCAAACCTGCGGTTTAGGATAGCTTTTGAAAGGAGGACAGGAATGACAATTTCATAAAGTTTTCTTGTGGATCACATGAATAATCTAAACCAACAAAAAAATCCAGAACTGGATTCAAGCGGTTACCTCAGAGGCCATTCATCTGTCTCTTTTAGTCCCAAAGAACCCCAAACACACCTTATTTCCAAAAGAAACATCCAAAGGAATAAACTTCCAACTTATCTGCATGTATTTGTGTTGCTGTGAGTTTTTTGGCTGTAGATACACTCTACGCTGTGCAGGGATCCAGCTCCAGGATTGTGTACTCCTGGTACTGTGGGTACAGAACTAAGTTTGCTTTTCTTGCATTGCGGCCTGGCTTGGAGTGAGCCAACACCAATGGCTCTCCCAGGTTGCCATTAAGTTTTGCTTTTCTTCTTTTTCTTCTGGTGAATTTACATGTGGCTGTAATCTGGTGCCTTAGACATTCTACTTGCATGGCAATTTAAAGGCCTGACACAAGAGCAATGTGCCAGGTCTGACAACAGAACTTTTGTTTGAAGTTACTCAAGTTATCTTAAAAGACATTTTCTTTTGGGCTTTTCTTTTTTTTTTTTAGTAAGTTTTTGCATGAACTATAACTTCAAACATGTGTAGACAAAATTTTCTAATTTAATAAAAAGTTTTAAAATTATCGTTATGAAAATAGGAAAAAAGGCACTTTTGTTGACAGATGTGTCTTGCTTTATTTTTCAGTTTACTGGTATATATAAACACGTACAGCAATTCTTCAAATTTCTAGCTGGGGATTTCTTATGTTCACATGTAAATAAAGCACAAAACCACAAATAAGTGCTTGCCACTTTGAACAGTTTTTTTTGAAAGCTAACTGCAGTGGCATAGTTAAACTTCAGAAAGCATACTTAAAAGCAAGTATTTGCAAAGATGTACTGATGTACTGTAAGTTAAACTCCAACAAGCTTGGTAAAGCATGACTGTAACTGTAGCCAATATATTTATAAAGCACTTTTATGCTGATGCCTCAAACATCTCACCTTATTACTGCCTGTATCTTGCAGTTTGAGAACTGCATTCAGAGAAAATTACAGAACAAGGAGCACGTGACTAGCAAGGAGAACCATTCCATGTCAGTATTCAGTTTCATCTTAGGTCTTTGTGGTGTCCCAGTCAAGGACTAGACTGAAGAGCTCATTTTAAAGGGTAGTTTCTTCCTCAACAACTCCAACTCTGACAGGGTAAGGGACCTAAGTAATAACAATCTGATGCTACCTTTTAAAAAGCAATGTGGAAAGGTTAGCTTACAGAGGGACACTACAGCTTTGCCACTTCTACAATTGGTGTCAACATTAAATTGCCCAATCTGCATGAAGCCAGTTTCATATCATGCTCATCTTCCTAGGATTTTTATCTTTCCACTAGCAATGTCAGCTGATTTAAGCCAAATAACTTAAATACTTAATGGGATTATCTATCTGACGATATCTGTGCTTATCTCTTTCCAGAAAATGCTCATATCTATCCAGAAATGAGACCCACAGAACAGGCAGCTCTGAAGCATAGATCTCAGCCTGACACTGAAATGGTGACAGACCACTGCAAAGCACCAGATTTCAAAAGAAGAGAAAATGAGAAACAGAGGCTGAAAGGGGCAAATTAGAGGTAAATATTTGCTGTATCAAAAGGTAACACATCTCTTTAATGAGAAGCAGGGCTCCCCAGGAGGGAATGCCAGTATACATGTTAGTGAGCTGTACTGTCTGCTTCTGCATTGCATCAACAATGGGCTCAGTGTGCTGCACATAGTGGCTCCCCCAAAGAACTGAGACTATCTTTAGGTGATATAATGAGAAGAAATAGCCTATCCTAGCTTGGGACAGACCTTAGCACTAATAGAAATAGACTGTTAGCGGTATCAGAGCTAAATCTCTTCTTCATGAAAAACACATCTGATTTGAGGATTGGCAGGCG
Source organism: Elanus axillaris (assembly GCA_026212715.1). Classification (NCBI taxonomy): domain Eukaryota; kingdom Metazoa; phylum Chordata; class Aves; order Accipitriformes; family Accipitridae; genus Elanus; species Elanus axillaris. Next base: position 24,406,690 of record JANZLQ010000007.1, on the reverse strand, counting down.
ATGTACAGTGCTAAGTAATAACGGCAGGGAGATGTCATGGGATGGGAGGATCAAGGTCTGACTGCACAGCCCTCTTGGAAATATGGAGTAAATCCAGAGTGCTAACTCCAGCACAGTTACAATGATGTAAACCAAGTGTCAGTCAGACCTGGACCTTTCCAGAAGTTTCACGCTGTGGTCACTAATGAGCGTTAGAACCACATTGTTCCAGTCCTAGGCCCTTTCTCAAACCACTCTGCAGTGATACATATTTTTACCAGCCAGCTAGACTTCACCCCATGCTATTTAAAAATGTGATAGTGTGTTTGTGGATATGGTCTGTCCCTAACTGTGTGTTTCTGGTGAGGTCAGGGAGAAGGCAGGGTCTCAGGAAAGACAGTGGTTTTACATATATATGAAGGTATGATATACAGTAATGGACTAGGATGTACATTTTAATTGGCCAAGGCCTTATGGGCATCACTCCAAAAAGGCTATACAGTTATGAGGGTGTTTGTGTTTTGCTTTATGTGGAGAGGTAGAAGAGGCAGAAAGCAAAAATACTTCTGCCAAAATGGTTCTTGTCTTACAAAAAGAATTTGGACCTAATTTTTCTTAAATGCTGTGCAAATACTCAGGGTAAACATTGTGCTTAAACTTCCCTGGCTGTTCCACCAAGCAAGATATAATCGTCTCCATTACTACTTAGAATGGTCTTTCAGTCCAGATGCAACTTTCTTTCTTTATCACTGTGATGAAGTATGTTTTACTAAACTTTATTTTATTGCAGCTTTCAAGAAATGCATGTTTTAATATACCAGACAAGCATAAGCAATGAGCTCATATGCAGAAAGGGGTCTGGTTTATAGTTATTGAATATACATGCTCTGTGTTTGCTATGAGTTTAATATGTATGTCATGCATTCTACTAAACAATTCAAGCATAAATGGAAAAGTTGGGTAATAATGGAAAGAATCTAAAGCTTTTGAATGCAGAAGAGCTTGTGAGAAAGGCAGGTGGGAAGTAAGAGCTTTGATTATGCTGTTTACACTTGTTTTTAACAGCAAACCCCCCAACAGCCATGGTGATGAAAGGGCATTTTTAAAGCTCATTGATAACAGTACAAGTTTATCAATTAGCTGGTACACCTGACACAAGAAGAGATGATCATTTTATTCAAAGATGAAAACAGAAAAGCTATAGATTTTGTAACTGTAATATACAGACAGAAAAGCAAAATCCTGCTTCCTTAGCAGTGCAGGTCTAACCCGGAAAAGCAACTTTAAAAATAGTACTGTGGGATTTTGTGGCCCTCCTCTTCCAGCAATTTCATATCAAAGGTGCTTAGCTACAGGCAATCTGATGGTTTTCCTGTCAGTAACACACAGTCTCCCTGGAAGCTGAAAGTCAAACTGTGCTGCTTTTGGCTCACACATTACCAATGATAAAGACTGGACCATTAGAAGCTACAGCATGATCTATTATTCTGTTCATGGACTTCAGAGGGCATTGCTTCACTCCCCTTGCATTTAAGAGCTTGGCCTTTTTAGTAGTTGTTGTTAGTGGTGGTGTTTAGCGTGTTTCATCTTTGGACCTGTTGGTATCCTTTTGAGCTTGGTCATCTCAAGCCCGTTTCTCTGGGTGACTAAAGGCAGAGGTGGTATCACTCTCTGTTTTTACCTCTATCCAGGGAACAAAAATTGGCCCCAGCTGAGGAAAAGAAGAGCAGGTGAGCTGACTGTTCATCAGCATTGAAATCCAACAGTAGCATGAGGTTCCCAGAACTGCATAATCCCTCCTAAGGACTATCTGGAATATCTTGTTTCACCCGGGCTGAAAGGTCCAAAAATTATTCAGGTAAAATATTTTACTGATAAATACTTAGGAAAGGGTTGCACTCAGGTCTTGTTTGGACATTCTTTTTCCCTTCATACAATGCACTGTTGATGAAATGAACAGCCTTTTGGTCATTTGGATTCAGGCATAGCACTGCTGTGGTGGCAAAGCACAAACAAAGGCCTCGTTCCTGTTGCACTAACCAGGGGGGTGTACCCAGTCCTCCTTGCTGATAGGAGGGCAGAGCAAAATCTGCAAATGCAAGAGGCAAATAGCTCCCCTCGGGCTGGACTACTCTTTACACATCAGCTGTGCAGCTGCAGAAAAGCTCCGATGCCAGGTGATGAGCTGGCATAGTTCAATTGCCTGCACCTCACCCTCCTGATTAAAGGCAGGCATTTGCCTATGTTCTCTAAATTACTTGGGATCATTTACAGTTGTAAAAATATGCTGTTACAAAAGCTTTGTCATTCACCTTTAGGGATGAACATGTTCAGCTCTGACAATGTTATCTAGAGAGAACAGCAGCTCCAATCATCTCAGACATGCTTGCAATATAACATGGCTTCAGGCGAGTCTCACTGACACCAGTGCTGCAAAAGAAAGGAATTAAAATGAAGTGACCATTGCAATGAGAAATGTGAGGCAGATGACACACAATTTTGCTTGAATAACCAAACTTAAATAAGAGAAAATTGCACTGCCTGTCCTTTTTTTCTTTTCTAGTTCTCTGGAGGTCTTTTTTCTGTAGCAGTGAATTATTCCTGGGCTTTAACATAAACTCGCATGTATCCCTGAAAGCTCCAGACAGAGCAAATGCCTTCCGAAACGCTGCCGTCTCGTGGCAGCCTCTTCACACCACTGCAGCTGCTGTGGCACGTACAGCCTTGCCAGAGGTCACAGGTAGATGTTACAGGCATTTAGTAGTAGGCAGGATGCACAGCGGAAACTTCCTCAAATTTCACAGATGAAGATCGCAAGTTGGTTTTGTGCAAAAAAAAGGAAAATGAATCAGATGAGACAGGTGCCCAGTCAGATGATGACAAAGTAACTGAACTGCTGCCAAGTGAAAGGCAGCCCTGGATTCCCTTGATGGGTTTCTGTGCTTTCATGAGCCTCATAGCAGCCTTCAATTCAGTCACCTTGCTGGAGCAGTTCAGCGTCTACATCGACAGACAGTCAGGAAGGTTTACAGCTCCGGAAGGCAGGTGACCCAGGATGGCTTTCTCAGAAAGGGACCTCTCTTCTTTTCCAAGCCAAACTTGCTGTACTGCCTCCAGCACATCCTGTTACACACACTTAGTACAAAGTGTTACAGTAATTTTGCAGTAAATACTGGATGAAGGTATCCTAAATAATGTGAATATTTTTTTTCTTTTTTTTTTTTTTCTCCGCTGACTAGCATTAAGTCAGGGAGGTTTTCTGCCATGGCTTGCTTTATCACTCATCACTTAATAACAATCATTATCTCTGTGTATAAATTACGGCCATTCAGAGTATTTTAGCTTGTATTCTGCAGTGTGCTTTTAAAAGCAAATCAGTGTCTGTCTTAATTTTTGATGTATGAATTATTTCCTAGGATTACAGTCTTTAACATGAGGTAAATGAGAGGCAGCTTTTCCAGTCCGTGGCTTTTAAACACTGTGGGGATTTTCAGAAGAGTTATTTTGTACAGGGTGGAAGACCTGCTTAGATGCAAGTCTGACCTGTACATCTGGCAGTCTACATGGGGCCTTATCCAGAGCCCATTAAAGTCACTTGGTGGATTTCCACTGACCTGTGATGAAAAATCTTTTAATCCTATGCCAAATGTGTTGACCTTCTGTCCTGCAGTATACACCAGAGTTTGTATGAATCTTCTATATATTGCATTTTGCCCAGAGGTATCATTAGAAAGAAATCTTTGCCAGACTGCGGGCACCAGGTCTAGGGAGGGCATGTATTTAATAGTATAGTGCCTCAAATAATGTCTGGGGTTTAATAAAGCTTATATAGGCTTTTCTGTGCCTCACCACATGTTCTGAGCCTGAGAACAGGGGTTTCCAAGTTGGCATCTACTTCTGTAAATGGAGATGACCATAGAAAAAGACAGGTATCTGTAGAATCTCACAGTATTACATTCAGTATATATAGTACATGTTTGGTACTAATTTACTCCCATATAAATTTAACTAATTCGCTTTATAAAAAGCAGACTTGAGTACAGCTTTGAGCAATTATTGACACTTTCAGTAATATCATCTCCCCCCCCTTCCCCCAAAGGAAGATTTAGTGACTAAACCTGTTTCCATTAAATCCCACCATTTTCAGTTGGAACAAGGTCAGACTTTGGAGTTTCATTGGCTGGTTTTCAGGACACTTCAAGGATTAATGGATAACTTTCCTAGAGGCCTAGCACATCTTTCACCAGTGGGTGCCTGAGGGATAGGCACCTCTGCTTTTAAAAAACTTCTGAGCAAGCAAAAGACATCACTACTAAGGTTATTTGCAGCTCAGGGGTTTTGAAGCTCTGCTTTGTCATTTATAACACGTTTAAGCTTTAGAGGCATGTTCTCTAACCCTGGTCCAGACTGGATCTGGAGTATGCATTCAGTATGGTGCATGTCAGCGGAGTATCTACATCCACTGTGCCTTTGGTAGCTGTGCAGGAGATATCAGGGCTGGGAGCTTAAGCTAGTTGTGCTCATTGTTCTTACGGGGATGGAGTGGAAACCAGGCTGGCCAGAACCTGGATCCCCTTACAAACAAGGCGTCAGCTCATGCCAGGCAAAAGCCAGAGTCATGAGCAAGGCCTAGGCAATACAGGTGACCAGGGAGTTGAGATACATGCAGGAGTTCAAGCCTACAGCTAACGTGATAGTCTGACGGTGCTGTTCACGTAAGAAGGGAAAATTCATGTGTTTGGTTACCTTCTCCTTCAGTAGTAGAGCCCTGCTGGGGCCAGAACGCTTGCTGCCTTGTGAGACCGAGCCCCTTGATGCAAAATATCACTCTGATGAATTTAACATTAGTGGCTTTAGCAGTAACACTGATACCATGTGGGTAGTCCCACCAGCCTGCGATAAAAGTCCTGAAGAGGCAAAAAGTACTGAGTGTAAATACAGCTGTGATAATACTGCCTTCATAATGGATTGATATAGCTACTGGCACCAGTACAGATTTGTAAGGCTAGGTAGTGTTGTAATTTGATGCCTTTCTTGCCTTATTCACTCAAATGTATATAATTTTATTTTATGTACCCACACCTTATAACCCTTGGCTTCACATCTGCTGCTGTAAAATACAAGCCTGTCATTTTCTCAGTTTTCCAACCTTTTCCTCTTCTGTTCATAATTGACTTTTTTTTTTTTTCCTCCCTTAAATGCACCTAGTTTTCCTTAATGATGTAATGCAGTTGCGGACATGTTTTATATAAGGTAGGGGGCCTGTTGTCTTTCTGTTGCAGAAAAATATTTGCTTCTCATGGCTCAAATTTGCTGAATTTTTTTAATCAGCTTTTTTTTTCCTAACTCCTCCCCCTGTTGTGTCTTCAGGTGAACTCAAGGACTATCTGTAAACCCTCCCTTTGATCTTGACAGAAGCTGCAGCTAGCTAAACTGCCCTTCATGTCTGTTTTTGATATTTAATCTGTTTGGACATCCCTAAAAGTGGAGTGACTTTGAGGCAGTGATAAGGTGCCAATCAGTTTATTAAGTCATCCTTGCATAGAAGTGACAAGCTTCGTCTGTTTTTGGAGCCTGACAAAATACAGCCAAGAAGAAACATGGAGAAAGTCATTCATCTGCTTTTTATTTTTCTTAAACTCTGAGGTCAGCTGGCATCTAGCTTGCACTGCCCAAAACCACATATAAATCTGCTTTTGCATACACACACACAGGGTGAAGAGAGACGTTTGTTCTTTGAGAGCTGGGCCCTTGGCTGCTATAAGCTGCAGTAGCTCCAGTACCCAAGTTCAGGCCCAGGTACTGTTTTTACCTGCTCATGGGACCTGCCAGAAGTCAGATAGAGGTTAGGGACAGATGCTTCATAGATCTACAGTGACAACACAACCCTGATTATAGCTGTATGTTTGACTTACCTGTTGTGGATTGGAGGGCAAATGGTCTCAGCCATGCGGAGCAAGGCTGGGAGTCCATCAGCGAGGTGCTCAAACATCCACTAACAAAGTAAATTGTGTTACAGGATAGTGATAGCCATTTTGTCTCTGTCAGTAATCTCTCTTAAACTGCTAAAAATACTATCAAAAATGACTCTTATAACTGTCTACTCATAAATAGCAGTGAGAACAAAACAAGGGAGTTCTGTTCGGGAGGAAAAGAAGGTGCCAAAATTGTTTCAATTATGAAGGTTACTGTAATTTCTAAGAGCTTCCTTTTTGGTGTCAGCGTCCTCTGCAGCAGCATAGTCAGCTCTCAGAGAATTTGTTCTACAGTCTAATGCCAGTGGAGTCCTAGTAGAGCATCGCCATATCTGCAAGGGATCCCAGCAGTAGAGTGGCACCCACGATGGCTTATTCTGTAGGCAAGTTCTTATCTGTTTAGATAAATCAGTGGCCCACTAGCATCTTTGCACACTGGAGTCCCCCTGTACTGGATCAGAAACTTGCATAAACATGAAGAACCACTTCGTTCAGCCTGGTGATTTCTGATGAAGGACAAACAAATGCCCACCGATGATATTCTAGTTGCTTGTTCTTGCTCTTTTCCCTGGGAAAGCTTTGTCACCTCATCTCTCCCACTCAGAGTTTGCCTAGAGCCAGTCCCTAACTTTGATCTCTA